>CM071957.1:28775000-29197500 GCA_036784905.1 Acrossocheilus fasciatus
GTTCACATAGGCTATAGCTTCTGACTTTTAAATCAAAACATATGCATGATTTTATGACATCAATTACTGCTTTATTTAATCATAAACACAGTCTAATAATTATTTGTGTATTTTGCGTTCATCTTAGAAGTAGGCCAACAGCGCCCCCTACGGAATTAAAACTCCTTACGGAGCAGGCATTAGGACCCAGGGGAGGCTGCTGCTGCTGTCGCTGCACGTGCTATTACTGTTTACTCTATCATACACCTAATGCCTCATTCTGTACCTGCATTCTCAGTTTAAATATAGAGATCCAAAACAGTGAATCTAGTCATCATTCAGGCAAACCTTTGTTTCAAGAATGAGCCACAATGCTGACTTGATCTAATCGCTAGTACACCCTGAGCACATATGAGTTAATGGATTTCTCTTATCGGCAAGACATATCGGCATAATTTTTCATATGGTGTTGATGCCGATATTTACATATAAAGCCATTATCGGCCGATTCCGATATTGGTCTGATAATATTGTGCATCCCTAGTGTATATTTATTATGTGTATAAAAATACACACACATGCATGCATATATTTCAGATTTTTTTTTATGTTGATATATTAAATATATTTATTTATAATGTAAATTATATGAATATAAATATAGACATGTTTAGACTGCTAAATTCTGAAAAAACAGAGGTGTTATAATATCGGACCTAAAACCTCCACATGTAATAACTTAGAACACTGTCTAACACTTGATGGCTGCTCTGTAATTTCTTCGTCATAAGTCAGGAACCTAGGTGTGCTATTTTATAGCAATCTTTCCTTTGACAGCCACGTTTCTAGCATTTGTAAAACTGCATTTTTTCATCTTAAAAATATATCTAAATTGAGACCTATGGTCTCAAAGTCAAATGCAGAAATGTTAATTCATGTATTTATGACCTCAAGGTTAGATTATAGTAATGCTTTATTGGGTGGTTGCTCTGCACACTTAATAAACAAACTGCAGATGGTCCAAAATGCAGCAGCTAGAGTTCTTACTAGAACCAGGAAGTATGACCACATTAGCCCAGTTCTGTCAACACTGCACTGGCTCCGTATTAAACACTGTATAGATTTCAAAATCTTGTTAATTACTTATAAAGCCCTGAATGGTTTAGCTCCTCAGTACTTGAGCGAGCTCTTATCACATTATAGTCCTCAACGTCCACTACGTGGTCAAAACTCTGGCCATTAGATAATACCTAGAATATCAAAATAAACTGCAGGCGGCAGTACCTTTTCCTATTTAGCGCCCCACCTCTGGAACAATCTACCTAACACTGTTCAGGAGGCAGACACACTCTGTCAGTTTAAATCGAGATTAAAGACCCATCTCTTTAACCTGGCTTACACATAATACAGTAATACGCTTCTATTATTCAAATCCGTTAAAGGATTGTTAGGCTGAATTAATTAGATCAACCGGAACCGGGAACACTTCCCATAACACCCGATGTACTTGTTACATCGTAAGAAGAATGGCATCTACGCTAATATTAGTCTAATATTCTTTCTTATTCCGAGATCACCGTAGCCACCCGATCCAGTCCGTATCCAGATCAGATGGTGGATCAGCACCTAGAGATGACCTCTACAGCCCTGAACGTCAGCGGAGATCAGGACACCTAGATGAACCCCAGAGACAGATCCCCAGTGAAGATCTCGTCACCTAGACAGCCATCGGGACAAGACCACAGGCACCAAATGAGTCCTTTACACAATCTGACTTTGCTGCAGTTGGAATTGAACTCCTCTGTCTGGTCAGAGGAGAACTGGCCCTCCGACTGAGCCTGGTTTCTCCCAAGGGTTTTTCTCCATTCCGTCACAGAGGGAGTTTTGGTTCCTTGCTGCTGTCGCCTCTGGTTTGCTTAGTTGGGGACACTTAATTTCCAGCGATATCGTCAACTTTATTGCACAGATACTATTTAAACTGAACTGAGCTGGACGATGACATCACTGAATTCAATAATGAAATGTCTTTAACTGAATATTGTGTTTAATCTTGTCATTTTACATTATTGAGACTATTTTCCTATTTTGATATTGGAAAGTTGCTTTGACACAATATGTATTGTTAAAAGCGCTATATAAATAAAGGTGACTTGCCTTGACATGTAAATATTTTCAAAGTACATACTGTATGTGTGTGTGTTTATATATACATAATAATTTTAGATCATTTGACAGCACTAGTAAAAATTAACACCCAGGTACACAAACAAATTACAGATATGTAACAGACCGTACTTTTATCTCTCACAGCCTCTTGTGTGTTTGTATGAAATTAATTAGGAACCGTGTTCTACTCCTATTCCTGTGTTCACTTGCTCAATGAATATACCAAGTTTCAAATTTCAAATCGACTTTTGTTTCAATCACTTTTAGTGGCAAACATATATCCACATTTAGAAGTAAGACAAGATGCACACCTGCATATTATGGTTTTCTTTCAATTTCAGATTCACTCATCCCTAAACATCACTGCTGGACACTTTCCATGTCAGTCAGACAATCTCATTCTGTCTAAGTGGATGGCATGTGGTCAGAGTAAGCATGGCTTTATACTGTCTTACTCTGCGAGACTCAACCTAGACTCAACTCTAATGCTCGAGCAACACTTACACCACTGTGATTCAAGGTTATTCCTCAGTCAGTGACACCCTGTCTACATATTCACCTCACATATGGTTTGAATGCTGTAGTCAGAAGTGAACTGAGAGCTGATGAGAGAAGCTGGTATCTCAGTAAACCCACAAAGTCATTGGTGAATCTGAGTAATCGGAAGCAGGCGACGAGGGGAGCGACTCCTGGTCCATCATCTACACGGCTTCAGAACGCATCTCAAAGATGGTCTCACCAGCTGACCGAGACCTCACCATCATTGGCCGTGATTTACCGATGTGTGTTTAATGGCACAGACTAATAATATATTACTCAAGTTAAATACAGACGGTGTAATTAATGTTGGCGTGAGTCTAATGAAGAATTGCTGAATGGAGCACGTTTGTACAAAGATGAAATACAGAGACAATAATACTCTACGGCCCAATTCTTCACTTCAGAGTCTCGAAAATGCTCATTTCAACATCTAGTCACAGTTTTCCTGTGCAGTTAATCACGTCTGTGAAATAAATCTACTGCAGCTTTGTTTTATGAGTACATAGACTGTTGGCTTACCGCTCGCTTGACTCCGTAATGGGTGTTGGGGAGACTGGAGTGAATGAACTACACACAATTACTCCAATCAGAAATAAGCTGGACTGATGACACACACTGTACACATGCTCAATAGGGTTCTGCTTTTGCTTCTGCTAGAGAAAGAGATGTGACTGTTACACTTGAGGAGAATTATACAAAAATGATTTTACGTATTAAAGCTGCAGTCCGTAAGTTTTGCCTCTTTGTTGCCATCTCTGTTTGAAAACCTGGAACTGCAGCTCTGTGCGGAATTATCTTCCTTGTACTCCGACAAACCTCCAGCGCGTATGAATCTAATGTTTTGAGGAGTATGTGTGTCAGTCTGTCAGTCACCGCATCGGTGTGGGTACTGTATTTAAGAATCACAGATTCTAGCCTACGTCTTGGAATATATGATCCAAATAAGAATTTTCAATGTATATTGCCATCTGAACAAGTAAGCAACAAGTCTGCCACGTTTGTTCTGACCAACAGAGGAAAAAAGCATTACAATAAATCACGCTACCAATGGTAATTAAATCTAATGATCGGTTAGCTCATATCACATCTAACTGTGCAAATTATTATTATTATTATACTTTATTCTCAAATTATTAATGTTAACAACATCAGCATTGCGTGACTATGAGTATAGTGTGTTTTAGCATGTAGATGTCCATTTCTGTACAGTCTAATCTCTAATTGTCATACCAATCAAATTTCATATTAAGAAAATGTTTCTTTTAACCCAAAAAGCAAACTATGCTCCCTTCAAACTGGTTGTCTTTAAAATACAAATCTTGTGTAATCCCAGGCTATCTGTAATCAGAAGCACATTTAAAACTGGAATATAATTTAATTTCATTCACACGTGTTTCATAAACACATAATCCTTTCTGGATTACAATCCGCCATCAAAATGATACGTTTAATTATTCTAGCTGCTGTGAGAAAAGGCTATAAACGATCGTCACCTGCAGGATTCTCACATGCGATAGCCTACTAGCCGGGACAACTTCTTTATGTTTACAGACGTGAGGTAATGATGCAGCAGCATGCTCGAATTTCCCGCAAAAATTTACCCGTACCACTCAAATTCTAAAACATTATTATAAGCTAATCGTTGTGAATTGGGCTAAAGTAAAGTGATTGTTTTGAACACTGGCTGGTTATGTACTTGCTCAAATATTGATATCAGATCATTTTTAACCCAAAAAAGTTACGGACTGCAGGTTTTAGTTACGTATGGACAGCATACTTTATTCTACCATTTGTGCGGCGGAGTCGATTTGACTTTCAGCGTTTTAGAGATGGCAGTGCTGTAAAGTCTCAATAACGTACACCAGAATGTATATCTGCTGTATCCTCCACAAACTAGGTTAAAACTCAGAAATGACAAGAAAGAAATTATATTTAGTACATAATTTTTTTTTTTGATAACTGATCTGCAAAATTAGTGAATCAATTGTTACAATGCATTAATTATTTTCGAAGTTAGAGATTGAAGACTTTTTACAAGAAAATACTATTTTAGTCTTTCTACTTCAAAATGTTCATTAATTCATTCTGTTAATTCGTTTCTGTGTTAATTTGTGTTAATAAATGTGTCAATTTCCTAGTCTCTACACCATTTTTTGTGTTTCAGTTTTTTCAGTAATTTCTTTTCCCCAAGAAGTGCTTTTATTCGGTAAGGATGCGTTAAATTGGCCAAAAGTGAGAGTAAGGACTTTTAAATTGTTTCAAACTTTCTATTCATCAAAGAAGCCTGAAAAATATACCTGTTTTATAACTGTTAATATAACTGTTTTTAACATTTATAACAATACTACATGTTTGTTGAGCAGCATATCAGAATGATTTCTGAAGAATTATTTGACACTGAAGGCTGGAGTAATGATGCTAAAAATTTAGCTTTGCATCACAGGAATAAATTGTGTATTTTGGAGCAAAAAAAATAAAAATCACACGCACACACACACACACACACACACACACACACACACACACACACACACACACACACACATACATACTCATTGAGCAAAATGTAAGCATATGAGACTTCTTTCAAAATAAAAAAATAAAAATGGTTGTGTACATTTTTGTTTACAAATGAGTCTGAATACAACATAACAGAACTTCAAAACTGTAACTGTAAATACAAAAGATTCTACTATGTCAGCCAGATCAGGGGTAACTGTAACAAAAACAGTCTGGAGTTCTTGTTTGTTTTGTGAGTGTTGGCCACACTGGCAGCCATAAAGGCAGTGCCATCTCCGTGTGCCAAAAGCGTAAACCAGGTTAAAAGACTTTGACAGTTGTTTAAATTAGGTTTTGAAAACAACATAAAACAGCATTCACAACATATTTAACTTTTAACTTTCTTGAGTGAAAGGGAATATTCACTGGAAAACGATTTTATCCAGTCATTTATCCATGAACTACACTGAAGCCATAGAGTAAAATATCTTTGTAAATATATATAGCCATAAGTGTTTTTTTTTAAATATGGCATGTTTCATATATATATATATATATATATATATATATATATATATATATATACACACACACATACACACAGACACACACAGAGACAGACAGACAGACAGATTATTTGAATTATTATATGAAAACAGATACTCCCCAATACAGGTCAGCAGAAAATAAAAATAAGTCAGAAAATAAAGAATAAAAAATAACAATTCCTATAATCATAGCCCTGCTCGTAAGTATAAAAGACATTACCCAATTTTAAAAAAAAAAATAAAAAATTCTAAGATACTTAGCCAATGCTGGATAAAAGACAAAAACAAACAAACAAAACAAAAATGAATCAAAACACTGGCACAAAATTGTGTGCGTTTCTGCTTGGTTTGCAAATGTCATTTGGGTTCTCTTTGTCCTTAGAGGAAGTTTTAAGTGGGTGGTTCGAAGACCAACTGTGGTGCAGATATATTTCTGGTTTTGCTGTGGGTTAGACACTCCCAAGAACCTCACCAGAAGTATGCAGATCAAGGCCGTGCTATAGAGCAGACGATTAACAGCATTAAACCATGACCTACTGAGGTCGGTCTTTTCCTCTTGCTTGGAAGTAATCTAATGGCGGTATTAACTGAGTTTTCTCATCGCTTGTAATAAGAACCTCTTCCTTTTTTAATCACATTTGAGTTCTGCTGAATGGACTGGCATAGCTTGCTTGGCTAAACAGTAAACGAAGTTCAAATTCCAAAATGCCATTGGAAGTGGGCAGAAGAACATTAAAATGCCATTTAAGTGCATTTTATGCATTGCAAACCGTGACCATATCCTGTTATTGAAGGGATGGCAGCTCTGCTGCGTTGTGACAGAGTAAACTCATATGGTACGCGCTGTCCTGTTGGAACTGGCAATGCATGTTTAGTCATACATTAGGAAGAGGGATTTTTTTAAGTGCTATCTGATGCTTGCGGTAGTGCGTGTGGACACAGTGGGCTTTTTTAGGCGTTCCTTAGAATGGACGCACAATAATTTTACCATTTACTGTGGTCGTGTGATGGTGTATTGCCACTGTTATATTGGTTTGGAATGTACCATTCTATTTTGGGGTGGGCTTTACTCAAGAGTTGGGTTTTAAACTACTTATCTCTGCAGCTCATATCCAAGGCCTCTTGAACTTCAACAAGTCCGGTGTAAAATATAAATCAAGCCGTTTACATTTTCGAAAGGAATTTTAAATACATCTTTTGCTGTTTTTTCTCCACATTTGCAGGCCATGCCAAAGAAAAACAGCATGCCGTGCAGTGCTGATGTCTGTTTTTAATATTAACAGACATGAGTTTGATATTCTGAAACATAGCAAAATAAGCAGTATTTCTATATAACTGGAGCCGGCCGGCAAAGCGAACAAAATAACCCGTTGACATCCGCCACTAGGAGCTATCGGTGTTTATTTATCTGGACAGAGCGTATCTATGGTATTTCAGCGTTAACTGACAGCCTTCAAAATATTTAATGGAACGGCACCAAACAGGAGAAACTTCAAAAGTCCACTAATACTAGCCGAGATTACTATTGTCAGGCTGTTAGCTTATATCAATCATATTAAATTAAAGAATTCTAGGGGGAAATTAATAAAATATTGCATGCAGTGTTTTACTGGAAATGCTCTGGCATTTACTCCCATAACACAGCAAATAAAATAAAAAAAATAAAATAAAACTACAAAATAAAATACTAAAAAATACCAAAAAAAAATTACTACTAATAAAAAATATACTAAATACTAAAAAGTACAAAACAAGAACAAAACAAAAATACTAAATTTAAAAAAAAAACTAAATAAAATCAAATAAAACTACACTACAAAACAAAATATAATAAAATAAAACAACCATATCACACTGCACGGTAGAATAATATATTAGTGTAAATGTTTCACCTTAAAGTCAACATAAAAAAAAAATAATAATACCAAAATGAAAATTATAACAGTGTACTTTTTTTAATTGAAAAGTCATCATTATGACAATCAGTGTTGCATTTGGCTGGGATCGGGCACCTTATTTACATGTTAAGCATTATGATTAACTTGTCTGATTTATCTTACATAAAAAAACAATGAGCTGAGTGGTTGTTATCACTGGTAAACTTGGCACTCACAGAATTCAACTCTCAGGTTGAACAGTACAAAACCAAGAACTACTGTACACATTAAACACAAGCAGCAAGAGCAAAATGCCTGCAGTGAATGTAACTTATTCAATTTATGTCTTCGGATTGTCTGAATTTGGAACAGGGTGAAAATAACAAATGAACATAAGGTGATGACACGCTTTGATTTGGACCATAGACATTTGAACAGGAAGCTTTTTAATGAGGTGAAGCGTTCATACACTGAAAGCCCCATAATCGCATTAGTCCATTAATAATCATGCGAAGGGAAAGCGCAGCGGTTCAAAGAGCCATTGTCGTTGCGGGTCCGTTTGGCAGTTCCGCTTTGTTTGTTGTGCTCGTTTCTGTCAAGTCAGTGGAAATATGGCATCAGCCAACTGCTCGGCGTCTTGTTCGTACTGTGGCTGCACTCCTGATCAGTGTCACTTTAATTGCAACTGAATCTATCTGGCTTCATGGAACTAATTTAAATGTGTATAATTTTGTATTTCTAAAAACTCTGTCATCCCAAATATGTAAATGTTTAAGAGGCAGCCGTCTCTGCTTGGCTCTGAGTAATATGGCTTCAATAAACTTGAGTGTCAAGTATGCTTGATTTATTTGAAGTGGAGGGGAAGACTTTAATATGAGACACATGTTTTCAATAGATAGCTGACGTTTGAACCGATAAATCACCAGAAGATGTAGAACGGCAATGCAGCAGGCAGCCAGTGATTTGTAAGTAATATAGGGCAGGCATACAATACTCTACTTCAGATGATTCACATGCAATTTTTTCCTGTTGGTTACAGTTTAGACTGCATGCAATCCGGACAATAATTACGGAGAGCACTGGATGGAGATCCTTGGAGACCGCAAGCCTTTTGTCTGATTAGGATGGCGGAGGAACACTTTACAATAACCATAGCAGAGCAAATAAGTGATTTTCTACTCAACAAAACTTCCAATGCTGCAGTCACCGCATTTATCATCACTGGATGAAGGGGTCTTAAAATCAATAAAAAAAAAAATCTTTTTTTCAAGTCAGTATAATCAAAGCAATTTATAACTTTGTTAATTAATTACTTATGTGAGCTGCAGGGTTATTATAGTCAAGTAAAACTAAAATCATAAAAGCAACCATTTTAGTTACTTGAAATAAAATAAAATATATAAAAACGTACTTTTTATTTCAGCTAGTCGCCAAGGAAACAATTCTCATTTTAATTTAGTTTAACCTGATGTACTAAAATAACTAAAAGTGAATTAAAATTGACTTATACAGACATAAATTTTAAAAAATGACTAAAAATGGGAAAAAACTCAACAAAAGTACTTGAAAAAACTTGAAACTAAAATTAAAATGAAACCAAAATAAATAAATAAATAAAAATAAAAAGACTAATTCGAAATATTATTAATAGCATCTTAATGATAGTAAAATAACACTGGTAAGCTGAATCTTAATAAAAAAAATATATATATTTTAAATATTTCAGGTTAAAAGACAAATACTGTATCTAAATAATATAATATAATATAATAACAATAAATAATATATAATATATACTATAATATAAACTTTTTTCCTTTATCCATATCTACATATTTGAATACAGCACATGTATAAAATATACAGTAATAAAATTAAAATATGACATTAAATGCATACAGCACATGTGCAATTGACTTTCACACAATAATAAAGCAATGTACGGTGCAAGAACACAAGAATAAAATAAAATAAAATAAAATAAAATAAAATAAAATAAAATAAAATAAAATAAAATAAAATAAAATAAAATAAAATAAAATAAAATAAAATAAAATAAAATAAAATAAAATATGGTAAATGTGTGTTACCCTGTTACTTAAAATATTTAATTTATTTCCCATAATTCCTTAGGTGGTCTGCCTTTTAAATCAAATCAATGTCATCAGCCTGCTCTCATAAATACAGTACAGACTATAAACAGGGCTTTGCATTTTCTGTGCTGTTCTCGGCTTCTTGTGTTTCACTGCAAGACAAACGAATGATTGTAGTCAAAGCCTGTTTGTGCATAGCTGTGCCAGATCAAAAGCCACACAGACTAACAAACGGAGAAATTCGCAAAACTGTTATGAATTACGGGGCTTTCCTCCATAGACAAAACACTGGCAAAGTCTCCAGAACTCTGTGAGGCTTACCACTCACTAGCTACTACAAAAATCTGCCAAACAACACCATTTATTGATACAAAGTCATTCTGCAGTATATCGTGCATTGAAAACACAAGGATAACAGCAGCCTTGGCCTAAGATTAACATGCTTTACGAACACAAATTATAGCTTACAAGTGTTTTTCACTGGCGTCTCGGCCCTCCAGACCTCTACAGTCCAGATACAACATTGATCTTGAGGCCTTGATTAAAATTACAGTGTGCGTTTAAACGAACAACTGCATCATCTATTGATAAAATCCCTCAGCAAACAAATATGTCCAAAACATCTCTGTTGCTGAGCAGTGTGGCATGACACATGCAGCATTCACAGTTTGATCTAGAAACCAGAGTGGGAGGGTTTGTGTATGTGCAGCATCAAAAGAAACAGTCACAGAACACCATATGCACTCAATGTCGAACGCCCAACGTGATGTGTGAACAGCCAGAGGCCATAACATATGGAGATCCTCTGTATATTCAGCTTCATAGACGTGCAACAATGGCTACGTTTACATCAGTAATCGAATTATTTACCTTATTCTAAATAAGACAATATTATGATTAAGGTGTTTACATGAGGTGCTTTTAGAATATTCCTTTCATTTTCCCGTTTTACATGTTAAAGTACATTGATCGATTAATGGCATACGTCATTACATCACCATGTGACGCCATCCGACGTCCCCTCCGGAATTTCACGTATAAACATATAGTTCGTCTTCGTTATGAGGTCATATACAGGTTGGGGGTGTTTCATTTTTTATTTACTGAAAGCTTCAAGTAATGCAACTAAAATAGGAATACTTCACATTCCTTAATTCGATTTCTGTTTACTTTGAGTATGACTTTAGCCGGATTAAGGTAATCAAAAATGTCTGTTTACATGGTAGATTCTTAATAAGAGTATTGTCTTAATCGCGTTAAAATCTGAATATTGTTGTCCATGTAAACGTACTCACTGCGTCTATTTACTCGTCTTAAAAAGACAGTTCACCCTACAATGAAATGTCATCATTTACATGCTCTTGAGTCATTCCAAACCTGTGGAACACACAAAAAAAGAACATTTTTGAAAATAACTATTTTTTTATTGTTTCATTGAAAAAAAAAAGAAGTAAAGAGCTGGAATGACACGAGGGTGACTAAATTAGGACAGAATTTTCATTTTAGGGTTCTGTGCAAAATTTAAGATTGCCTTACTGCAAAGTTAAAACTGTATCAAAATAATAAAAATGGCTTCTACAGTCAGTTTAAAAATGATTTCAGTGTCTAATGCAGTGGTTCTCAACCAGGGATCCAGGGCCCACAAAGAGGCCTCAGTAAACCGCCAAAAAAATTCATATAAAATAAGACAAAACAAGCATTAAAATAAGCTAAAACCACTCAAATTCTATATATTTCTAATTTTTTAATCACCTACACAACAACTGGTTTTCTTTTTTGTTTTTGGAGAAAAACCAGGGTTCTCTTTTAAATCTGTGATAAGTGAGTGAGTGAGTGAGTGAGTGAGTGAGTGAGTGAGTGAGTGAGTGAGTGAGTGAGTGAGTGAGTGAGTGAATAACTTGATAAAATAAATTGTTATTAAATTTAGTCCTAAATTACATTTTTTTTTTATTAACTATTTTTGTACTTATTTTAAATGTTATTTATTATTTTTATTTACTTGGTCATGCATTCAGTTATTTTTAAATTCATGTATTTATTTTAATATATATATATATTTACATTTATTCATTTATTTATTTATTTTGTCTACATGCTTGAGCCTCCATAAAAGTCATGCAAATTCATTGGTTAAAAAGAGTGGGATCCCCAAAGACATTCAGCTCTTAATGTTTCTAAAATCCTGAAAATTAATTAGAAAATAGAAGTGTCAGGCCTTTTTTTGTGAAGAATTGGGGGGGGGGGGGAGTCTTGGACTGAAAAAGGTTTAGAAGAATTGGATTGTGCATTAAGACAGCATAATTTTACATTCCAAAAAAGCTTCCAATTAGATTAAAAAAGGGTTTTACAGCCTTTTAAGTTCCACATAAATGTTTTACTCTCTAGCTAGAAAAAAAAACAAAAACAGTATAATGGTCTGAAAAACCTATTACGTAACATCAATATTTTTTGATCTCTAAAGAACATCATAGCTAAACTTATCCCAAAAAGGAGCTTAAAAAGAGCCAAAAATGATTGTTGATAACAATAAGGTTCTGTACTGATGCTGTAAAGAACCACAGAACAACTATTATTTCCAGGAACGTTCTCGCTCATATGGAAACACATGTAAACTGAATCCAGTTTTAGCTGACGATGTTTGGAGTCGCGGAACACATACTCAGATTTACAGCATGTTCAGTTATTCCACACACACCCGTGTTGGTTTGAACATGACCACCAGCTGAGTTACGTAGCCCTAGAACGGCCTAGTGTTCGTTTCAAAGGCGGCAATGTATATTTTGATGCTCATTTTCCTGTAACGCTTCACTTCACAGTGAAGAGAAGTGAGTCAGACCGTTTCTACGGTTTTCCAGCGTTTCTGCACAGTCACCACTTCTGTGTTTATCTTAATTGGCTCATATTGGGTCTCTCCTGTGTCCCGAAAGACAAATCTCGTAATGCTTGACTCTGTAAAATGGTCTGAAGTGTTTGATTATTAAGAGCGTTCTGAGTGGAGAGGGAAAATTTACTGGAAAAGACCAGACACGGAGGATAAACACGACCATACTGCTGCCATAACACACCAAAGCATGGATCCGACTGCTGGGCAGCGTGTGGGTGGCATGCATGGTTAATTTCCACACCTGTGTGTGGGTATTTCCTTAACCTACAAGCTACTTTGAGACAAAAAAAAAAAAAAAAAGCTACTCGTAAGGATAACAAATGTACGCCTGAAAGACTTGCGTGCTTTTCCGGCTGCCTGCCTTATTTTATTACTCTTAATTCAAATTCCTGCATGGATTTCAAATTTGACTCAGAATAGATTCAACTGGTTATATTTACTCTTTCTTTCGTCCTTTTTTATTCCCTGAGAGATGTGCATTGTTTTCCTCAATGCATATTGTATTTTGTGAAGCGTAAAGAATGTCTTAGATCTTAGCATGCATTTAAAGGTCAAAAAAACATTCCCAATTAACTCTTCCTTTTTCTCTTATTTACAGCAAGTTAAAAGGCTTTTACAAGTTCGCTGGATGTGTTATGTTGCTTTTACAATGCGGAAAAAAAGAAACAGAACAATGCACTTTTACAGTAAAGTTAGTCAGATGAAGGCGACAAAACATGCAAAGCAAGAAAAAGACTTTAAAGTTCTGCTTTGGTGGCTGGTTCACATCCTGGCTGATTTGTGTATATATTCACATTAAATTTCTTTTGTCTTTTTAAGAATGGTTGTTAAATGTTGCGCACTAAGAAACCGCCATTTAATGACATCTTGGATTTTTTGCCTTTATTTTGAAGGTCTCTAATTAAACCCTATATGAGTGTCTTTAAATGTGGTTTTCTGCATCTTCAGTTTGTCAGGAAACAATTCATCACCTGCTAGCTAGTTGGCAAACCATTGTTTTAAATGACTATTTTTCTATTTAAGGAATACTGGAAAAATTCTTTTTTTTTTTTTTACACAATCAAATCCATGTCCATGTGTCTGGAAACACTTTTAGACGTAACATCAATTAAACTGGACAATTAAGTCATTTCACAAGCCACTTCCATGTCAGTGGTCTCATTTCCATGATAACAGCTTAGAACTATGCGTGCAAAAATAACTAACAAAATAAAATCAAATAAAATTTATATTTAAAATGATATGCATTTTATACAGTTCACAACCTTAATTATCGTCACCAAACTAAATTAAATAAATGTTATCAAACTATACAAATTTTTTAAATCTGCTACAGTATGTACCAAAAATAAGAAGATTAAATAATGATACAGATGGAAACATAGGTCACATTATTTATGAATTAGACCTTTTTGCCATTTTCATGACCAATTACTAATAAATACTAATTACTGATTGTACAAAAAGTACAAAGAAAACCTCAAGTTTGTGGGCTCAAGCTTCCACTTCTGGGCAATTCTGCACTTTATCCACCTCTGAATAAAGTTAACGTGTGAAATTTTTCATCCACCTTGAGTGAAAGCTTTATATATTTTTCATCAGTCAGTTAAAATCACAAAAGGTTTTTTACAGCATGCCAATGTTTTTTGCAAGGTAACTGTTTTTCCCTGCCTCTCACAGAATCGCATCTGGGCATGCCGAGACTTTTTCCTGATTTGCTGAATGAAGCTCTTCCAACCTTTTATGTCTGAGTATGTGTTTTTGCTGTGGCAAATTAGTCTGTCAAATTAGCCCATGGGCTTTGTCAACATTCCTGATGTCTGATGCATCAGAACATCACCTGATATTACATTTTAATACAAATAACATTCTGGGAGATGCCAAAAAGGGTCATTAGCAGCATGTTGACACAGTAAATAATAATTCATAGTAAACAATAATAATAATAATAATAATAATAATAGACTGCAAATTTCATGTTCATTACACATTAGTTACTGGGAATGTAACACATAATCTACAGCGAAGATTGGCCCCGCCAGCTTTCCACAGGGAACTCATAACCCCGTCACAACATCGGCTGCTCCGCCGCGTGCAGGAATGAACTTGTGTTAATACATCAACAGCATAAGACCCTCATTATTACCTCATCATCCAGACACAACAGCGTCTCATCAAACAACTTCAGGCGTAGACGGGCCTCTTTTTTGTTTGTTATGAGGATGAAATGGATCAGATGATACAGCAGTCTTTGGTTAGCAGGATAACCAGACTTGGAGATCTGCAGGCCCAGACGGAATCTGCAGGAACGGTTGCATTTTATAGAAGGGAAATCTGTGGAAAGGAGTAAAGATGTTAAAATGTGTTACATAGCTGAGGGTGATACACTTGCATTCATGGCTGAATGCATAATCAGCCAAAATGCTTTATAAACAAACACACAAACAATGTGTGGAGCTGAATGATAGGCTTTCAAATTATCCATTTTTCTCCCTGTAACCACACAATGTGATAAAAGCATGTGTATCAAAAACAATTAAGGGATTTAAAATAGATATCATCTGATAATGAACATGGAGTTCAACCACAATGAATCTCATCAGTCAAAACAAATACAGCGCCAAAGAAAACCAATCAGACTACGATTACAATCAATGCGTGTCTGGAAATATGCCGTCATTAGTGACAGAATTAGACTTTTCTATAGGATAAAAGTTTCTGCCAGATTACTTAATGTAACCTAAATTATTGTGTCCAGGGAGTGTCTGTCATATTTCATTCCAAAATTCAGAAAAAAGAAAATAATTCTTTTTTGAGGACTATAAAGGGTGTTTTTCCCTCACAATGTGACATAATTTTTAGGAAAATTAAGTAACTTTTTCTCTCAAATTCTCATCACTCTTATGTGAAAAATATTCTCATTAATGTAAAAAGAAATATTTATAGTAAAAGTATAACATTTGTTGTACTACCTTTAACCGATGCAGATTTTTTTCTTAAAACAAAAAAACAATTGAATTGTAAAAGTCACAATAACTTTTTTTTGTATAAACAAGCTTCTACTCTCATTATTGCAATACTATATAGTATTGCAATAATGAGAGTAGAAGCTTGTTTATACAAAAAAGTCACTGTGACTATTACAACTCAATTGATCTTGCAATTTAGCTTTTTTCCACCACAGAATAAATAAAGATATTGTGACTTTATCTCACAATTCTGACTTTTTTTTCTCATTTAGCAATTCTGACTTTATATTTGCAATTCTAACTTTTTTCCCATTGTAGATAAACTCAAAGTTGCAAAAAAAAGTCTGAATTGTGAGATAGTCACATTTAGCTTCTTTTTTTTTTTTTTACCTTTAAACCTGAAACAAGCTTCCATATAGAATAATCGGAATTACATTCTTTTTTTTTTTCTTTTTTTTTCCAAATCTAAATTAATGAGAACTTTGAGGGAAATAGACCTCACTTTCTTTACGTAAAATGTTTTCTTTTTATTCAGAGGTGAAATATGGCATGTTTCTGTGTAACTCACCTAAGTACTGTAGAGACTATAATAAATTCTGCGCTCTCCGCCCTGTACAAGTATAAATTAGCGTAGGGCAGAGGGCACTCGCAGGCTTACCGACTGGACTGTAAACGTGGTCATGCTACTTATATGGAGACTGCGCCAGTAATACGGCGAATTATAGGATAAATTCACTCCAGATGTGGCAATCATCCCCAGCCCTCAACCTGACAGTGCGCACAGCAGCATCTGCAGTAGCTTTTCAGTGATCAACTCTCCCTCTATCTGTCTTTTTCACAGACACACACACACACAAACACTGCGGATAGTCCACAATGTTTGCGTTTTTTCAAGAGATTGCTTCCATACCTTCATTGCAAACACTCAGTGACTCCGTTTCCTTCCACTCAAGCTGAAATAAAGGCCATATTAGCAAATAGTGTTTATTTAACCCCTTAATAGATGCACTCTGGTGGAAGCTAGGTGGAGGCCCTTCTCAAAACAAAGCCTTTGGTTCTCTGCAGCTGACACTTTGATTAATGTGAACTAACACTGCAATTACCAGTGTTGCTATTGAAGATCTGAGGCATGTTGTGAAATGCACTACATTTGCTAGAATCACAAAATACTGTTTAGTTTACTGTATAGCATCTAGAAGATAACAAATACTCCAAATCAAAGTTATCAAAGTTAAACTGAAAGATAATGTTTAGATTAGGCAGGCAACATGGCAAAAGAAGTGTGAATTATGGAAATTTTCATAATACATACAAGAAGTTCATTTAAATTAAAAACACTTCAAGAACCAATTATCACTATTAACTAGTATGCATATCACTAGCATATTAACTGTTTACTAGTACTTAAAAGCACATCTTAATGCCTTATTCTGCGTGACCATATTTTAGATTCTACCCCATACCTAAACTTCACTACAAACTAATTAATTAACAGCAAATTGGGTGTTTATTGAGGCAAATGTCAAAGTTAATAGTTAGTTAATAGTGAGAATTGGACCTAAAATAAAGTGTGACCAAATAATTATAAAGTATAATTATGAAATACTAAACACTTTTTAATATATGCTATAATTTAATATAACCACACTAGATTTATTAATAAAATATGATAAATATACATTTTTACATTTTTTATGCTATGAATTGCTACTGTATTGAATTATTAAAATATTTATGTTGTATTTACAAGGTACTTAAGAAAAAACACAGTACTAATGATGCACGTCAAAATATGGTATATTTTGATACTTTATATGCTTCATAGTAGTGCTAGTGCTTTATTAGTATTTTAGTTTAATAGTCTTTTGAGTCATCTGCTTCACATCCAGGTGTTGAACTCAATAAACACCTTCTTCGTTACTGGCAAACAAGGTTTAATTTCATTTTTAAGTAAATATCAACCTCATCCAGCATGCTTTTTATTCTCAGCATTCTAAAGTATCCCGATGTTTTTATAGAGTGAGAAACCAATTCAGTGTGGGAGTGATCTGTTCAAATAACTGCAAACTGAATCACTAAAAAGAACTGATTCAAAAGAATGATTTATTCAAATTGGACACGAGTAGTTTAAAACTGAGCTGACAATCGAACTTGTTCAAGATATGTCAAAAAGAGTTGAACATATATTAACACCACCATAAAGTCATGCTTTCAAGTGAGAAATGGGACTTTGATTTGATAAAATACATAGAAACACTGATTACGCAAGTAATATTTACATCTATTGATCTTCATTATGTTGTTAGCGTATAAAAGCTTCCTGTCTTTGTCAAAAAGTGAAAAAGAGAGAAAAATGAAATTGTATTAAGTCAATTATTTTCAGATAAAAATCACTTGAATATTATCTGTAATTAGGAACATGCATCATGCTTATTGTGAGGGAAAATATAATCAATACAACAGCTTTAAAAAACAAAAAAACTAAGCCATAATGTACAGATTGTATAAGCATCCTGCCACATAGAGTAGTTTTACCAACATGACAAATAATAAGAAAAACTAATTATGATACTTTGCTGTTTTAGCAGAGCAACTCGGAGGAAACAAATTCAGCTCATTATGTTGAAGTCAAATTTGCTTTATGGAAGTGCTTCTAACAAGTCTTTTAGTCATTAGAACCAACACAATGAGGAAATTGTTTTTACAGGAAAATAAAGTCCCTCGATACGCTTTCAAGGACCAGAGAAGGCAGTGTCTCCATCAAATTACATTATGAGACAAAAATGACAGCGTAAATGAAATCAAGCTAACTGGTAGCGCTTTTACAGATGGTGCATGGCCTCTGTGTTCGCTGAGGTGTGCATGTCAAATTACTATGCAAAGTTTGGCGATCAGCAAAAATAGCGGTTCTGTTGATCGAGTCGTGGTGGTTTGACCGAACGTAGCCGAGAGCAGTTGTAGCTGTCCTGTCCAGTTAGAGGCCAAAACGTGTATGAAAAAAGACGTCACAACAGGGAAAGGAAGTTTGCTTAGCTGCTCCTTTGGAGCCAGGTGCAAAAGTTGGCCAGACTCTCTCTCTCTCGTATGCGATCGTTTTAAGTCAGTTTTCATCACCTAACATCTTTATCAAACCCATGGGCCTAGTTTGTGTTTTCTTTTTCTCCTCCGTCTTGGGGGGCCGGCACTGTAAATTACAGCGGGTGATGGAGAGCGGTCCCTTGTGCCTTTGCACATGATTAATGCATTTAAATGTTCACGTAAAACATGCACCGCTAAGAGTCTTTTTGATTACAAGTAGTTGGGTTGTAAAATGCCTCTGCAGACTTTGCTCTTTTCGACTTTGACTTTTCTGCCTCTTGGATTTTCCACTTGTTTTTTCTTTCTCTCTTATGCTACATTTGCCTGTAAAGTCAAATGGTTTTACGGAGTGGAAAGGATGGCGCAGAGATTTACTATGACCCGTAGGAGATTGTGCGCTGTATGGACTGCTTGGAAGAGCTGTATTCTATCTCTTCAAACTAATAGCAATAGGCGTTTTACTGAGCTTAATTCCTTTTTGTTGGCTGCAAATTTATTGACGGTAATCTTGAAATGCAACTCACATGGGAGGACTAAAGCAATAAGAGAACCATTTGGAGCAATCTCGAGAAACTCTCAGACTAAGAAAAACACATCTGTCTAGCATTCAGAAATGTATGCCATTGAATGCAGATATTAGCTGAATAGTAAACTGACCTGATTTCTTAAATGTAGGGTTATTTTGATTTCAGCATTAATTCAATTTACAGTAGCATCTATGAAATAATTAAAATTGCAACTGTAGGTCTTTTGACTATGCATATAGTACTGTGATGTGAAGTGTAAAAACTGTTCAAAAATGAAATATTGCTTAAAATTTACTCACCCTCAGGCCATCCAATATGTAGATGATTTTGTTTCTTCATCAGAACAGATTTGGAGAAATGTAGCATTACATCACTTGCTCACCAGTGGATCCTCTGCAGTGAATGGGTGCCGTCAGAACGAGAGTCCAAACAGCTGATAAAAACATCACAATAATCCACAAGTAATCCACACCACTCCAGTTCAGTCCATCAATTAATATCTTGTAAAGCAAAAAGCTGCATCAACACATTTTAACTTCAAATCCCTGCTTCCAGCAAAAACATGGATCTTCTATCCATACTATTGATTTCTTCAGAGAAAAAGAAATCTCATCAGAATCAGGAGAGAAATATATACAACAGGGGATTGGCTTTTTCACTGGAGGATACATTATTATTAATTATGGACTCATATTTTGGTCAGAAGCAATGGTTTGAATTTAAAATGCCAAATTTTGGAATTAACTATTTTTTTTTTTTTGCATTAATAATAATGCTTTAATCTATTATTCATACAATGCATTATATAAACTATTGCATGGATCTATTGCAATAAAAATAAAGAAAAAACAAAGATGGCCAGTAATAATACAAAGATTAAACTGAAATTGCACTGTATCCATCATTTTTTTAACAAATATGTGCAACATCCAGTATATGAGGTATGACAATTTAAAGGAACACCACACTTCAGAGGGCACCTTCACCAAGAGAGAGGCAACCAAAAACAGGGAACGTTCAAGACAAACTTCTCTCATTACTATTTCTATCGCATTTCATCAACTCAAAGCATCATGAGGATCTACGCTGGGCTTGTTTGTTATTTGTTTGGGTGTTTGTGAGGCTTTCTAACCCCAAGCCCGTGGCAGTCTGGGTGGTCGTCTAGACTGCCAAAGATGCCCCCCGAATGTTTGGATTCTGAGATTTATTTATTTGTATTCAGGATGAATATGCAAAATGGAAAGTGCAATCCTCTTTAGCACATCCTGCTAACAGCAGGTCGTTCATCCGTCCAGACTGTGGTTGGTCTGCTCAGACACTGGCTGGCATACACAGATGACCAAGGTGCGCTGGCACACCCCACCCACTCTCAATTTAGAGGGCAAACATTTATTCACCAATCCAAGTGTATAATCACCCTTTCTGAGTGCAGCACAAAAATATGCCGAAGATGCCAATAGTGTTTAATGTTAAGAAATGTCTTTAAGTCACTATTAGGTAATATGATACATTGGTGGTATCCAATAGTATGGAATTCTGAGTGAGTGAGTGAGTGTGTGTGTGTGTGTGTGTGTGTGTGTGTGTGTGTGTGTGTGTGTGTGTGTGTGTGTGTGTGTGTGTGTGTGTGTGTGTGTGTGTGTATGTATGTATATGTGTGTGTGTGTGTGTGTGTGTGTGTGTGTGTGTGTGTGTGTGTGTGTGTGTGTGTGTGTGTATGTATGTATATGTGTGTGTGTGTGGGTGTGTGTGTGTGTGTGTGTGTGTGTGTGTGTGTGTGTGTGTATATATATATATATATATATACACACACACACACACATTAGAACAGTATTTTCTCCAGGTAAAAAATGGTTTTAAGTCAGTTATTTCTATCTTTTGCTGTAGTGTGTCAGTAGGAAGTATCAGTTTACATTTCCAAACATTCATTTTACCATTTATTGTAACAATCCAGTGAAATTGTGAGTCTGACAACAGCCAGTGCTCCTCAGTGATCTGATCTCATCATCATCCAATCTGTCTGGAAAGACATGAAGAAACAGAAAAAACTGAGACAACGTCTCCAAGATGCTTCAGGAAACCTATCTGCAAAGCTACAGTACTACTGTTAAAAGTTTTAGACACTTGTGTAAAAATGCTGTAAAATGAGGATGCTGTCAAAAATAATGTCATATATAGATTTTCTTTATCAATTAACTTAAATATTAACTAAATGAAATCAACATATGGTGTGACCATCCTCTGTGTTTAAAACAGATTTTTCCCTAGCTGCACTTGCGCATAGTTTTTCAGGTAGTTGTTACAGTGTAATTATACATTTAAGTACTGAGTAATATTAATTAATTACATGTACTTATATGGTTAGGGTTAAAATTAGGGGTTGTCTTAGGGTTACTTGAATGTAATTATGCATAATTTATTGTTAATATAACAGTAAGTACATGTAATGTGTAACAAGGACACCTTAAAATAAAGTGTTACCCGTATATATATATATATATATATATATACACACACACATATATAGATGTTACACACACAGCGCCTTGTGAAAGTATTCATACCCCTTCATTCCTCATTTATTCCTTATGTTAAACTGCTTTTAATTGCTTTTTTTCACTATACTTCTTTTACGTATGTCAACTAATAAAGTTGAACTACAGCTGTGATTATTCTGAGCAGCTATGAGAGCTTTTAATTGCAAAACTGGTTTAGCTTAGCACTGAAAAAAAAAAAATTGAGGCCACTATGTGAAGTGAAGTGATACGCCAAGTATGCATATTCGGAATTTGTGCTCTGCATTTAACACATCCAAGTGCACACACACGCGGAGCAGTGGGCAGCCATATTGCTGCGGCGCCCGAGGAGCAGTTGGGGGTTCGGTGCCTTGCTCAAGGGTCTCACCTCAGTCGTGGTATTGTGGGTAGAAGAGAGCGCCGGTCATTCACTCCTCCACCTACAATCCCTGCCCGGACCTTCAAGTTACTCTCTAACCATTAGGCCACGACTGCCCCTATACTGTTTATCCTACTGCTGTAAGTGGTATTTGCATGGTACTCCAAGGTACTTTTACAAATACGATAATATTACCCTGTTACATGTCCAAAATGTCACATGGCATCAGTTGTTTTATAATTCTTACAACTCCAGTACCTACTATATTCTGTAAATCTTTAAAAACTCTCAGCAATTCATATTGTCTGCTTTATGCTACTTCAGGCTCACTGAATAGAGATTTGACCTGCTGTCAGATTTAAAAAAAAAAAAAAAACTCCTCTCCACACTCGCTTTGTATTCAGTCAGCCTGGGCTGCTACTCGAGTCATCTGGTACGTATTACCTGCACACATGCTCCAGACAGCACCGGTTGACATTCAGGGTTAAACAAATCCAGCCAGCGCACAGGCCATAGATCAGTCCAGCACCAGTGCACTCACACTGGCTACTGTGTACATCCACTCTGCCTGTTTTTCTACAGCTGCAACAGACTGAACAGCATGTTCTAGCACAGATTTTGTTTTGTTACTGTCATACCAACAAACTCTTCCAAGAGAACATAGAGTACATTAATTGCAAGGACAGTCTCTAAACCCTGAAGCTAAGGAGTGAATTCACTTTACAGTTGTGCCAGTTTATCAAGTGTTTCAGCACAAAAACAAAACGGTCTTATTCACCCACAACCCAGGCTTATTATATATCATTTAAATATTCCTATACAGTTATAAACCAGGAGTTTAAACAAAATACACAGCGTGTGTGACTCTACCTGGATGGTTAGCATGGTCCAGTTCCTTCTCCTGGCTCCAGAAATTTGGAAAGTAGCTGTGTATTTTGCTGAAATAAACATTTCTGCAAGCAAAATATAAATCACAAATATTTCATTGTATTACACTGTAAACCCTATCGCTCAACATAATTAATTGGTTTGAATGGGGCAAACTTAAATTAAGCAAATAAATTCAAACACATCAAATTTTATAAGAGTTTAGAGCTTTGTTTGGTCTCACTTTATAAGTGGCCTGTACTTATTGTGTACATATTGTATTGCTAAACACTTTTGCTGCTACTGAGGTGAGATATGGGTAAGGTTAGGGACAGGTTTGGTGGTATGGGTAGGTTTAAGGGTGGGTTAAGGTGTAAGGGATGGGTCAACATTGTAATTATGAATGTAATTGCAGATGTAATTACATGAGGCTATTTTATAATATAAGTGCAATGTAAAAACATGTATGTACACAATAAGTGCACTGTACCAAATTATTAATTTAAATGTAAGTACATAGTAGTTAGGGCCATTTAAAATAAAGTGGGTCCGAAAATGGATTAACTTAAACTGAACTGAAACTGGGCTGGGATTTCTATTTCCCAGCAAGCTTTGCCCATGGTGATTTTTTTTTTGTTCATGGCTCTTAAAATTAATATCTGAATTGAATCGCCAATGTCCCAATGAACTCATCAGGGACTGTCATCATAAATGCAAAAGCCCCAAAAATATTTACATTTCACAAAACTTTGTGATTTGTGATTAATTTCCAATTTCTAGTTCATTTCATGTTTGTCAATATTTGTCAAAACTATCTTTTTAAATACAAAACTAACTGTCAAATACACAATTGTCAAATCAATTTTAATTATTTATTTTTTACTTTCTTCAATTAGCACATTTATGTTTCAAACAACCTTGCAGCACATCACAGATTTGTAATCATGTACTCTCTTTCTAATCTATAAATTAAATTCAAATAAAATCTCTACTTATTAGCAATAAAATATTCAAACATTGTTTTTTAAAACTTTCTTAAAAGGCACAATATGTTAAATGCTAAAGTTTTTCCAAAAAAAAAAAAAAAAATCCAATTTCTATAAATACACTAAGTGTAATTTTTACCTACAAAAATGTCACATTCTTTCCATTTCTTGATACTTATTGCAGTTATGTTAATATTTTTTAAAGTAATTTACTACTTTATTAAAATATAAATCTGCACCAGTTTTTTTAAAAACCTCAATTACTTCATTTATGGCTCAAACAACCTGGCAGCAGATTGCAGATTTCTAATCGCGTATTCTTGGAGGTCCTGCACCAGCTGAGGAACTGCCATTGAGATGAATGAGAACGCTAACGGATAGCTCTCTCCAGGTATCACAGACCTCCTTGGATTGAACCTATAATCATATAATGGGTTAGCTAGCGGTCTAAATCACAAACCAGGATCTCCAATTATAAGTCTACAACCTCAACTTTAGAAAACAGTTATTAATGACATGTCATTCAGCGAACAGAAAATGGCAAAAAAATCAAAGACAGAAATGTGATGTTCTAGCAGATGTCATCTGTTAAATACTGATTTAAACAAGTAATGGCTAGCTCTGAGTTTCGCTCCTGAATACGGGACCCACGCACATACAGAAAGCTCGAAATCCTTTTAGTATTTACCCTCTGTCCGATTTCTCACTTCATCACATGGCAATTGGAACTGACAGCATAATTATCAGATCATCCAGAATTGATCTGCATCCATGTGGGTCAGTTCCAAGAAAAGAGGGAGGGTGAAAAGGAATAAATAAAGGGGTGGAAGAAGAAAAAAAGCCATCCTCTTTGGAGAGCTGGCGATGGTTCAGTCGTCTTGTCAGCGAGACACGTATGGTTACGGGGAGGCAGCAGTTTGGAGATTGCGTTGCGGGTGTTCCCTTGATGTACCCTGACAGGAACCAGATTCAGAGCCGAGCGGCGGCGTCTGAGCTCTTTGCTTTTTATTTGTCTGGCTCCTTCGGGTTTTTCCTGGCCCTGTAGGGCCGGTTCAGAGAGTCTAAGGCCATTTATGCAGCTTGCTAGCTTTAGTGGGAATAACAAATACAGGGAGAAAAAGTCTTAACCTTCTGTAACAGAGGAGGAGGAGACCACAATCATGCTATTGTTCACAATTTAGAAAAAACAAAGAGGTCAATTTTGGTGTGTGTTTTTCAGATGGTTGTCAGCCTAAACAGATATCAACATATGCTACAAAGCAGCATTCATGCGTGGCATGTATTTCTTAGACAGTAAGAGAAAAAAATCGAAATATTCATGAAAATGTTAACCATAGCCTTTGTGCAATGCATTTATGCAGTACAAAATCAAAAGTTGGAGTTTTAAGAGCATGATCCTGGAATCGTTACACTTAAGTGTGCATTGAACATAAGGGAATTTTTCTAAATTCTTGGAGAATTGCTGATATTCAATGAATTACGTTGCATTAAATGATATTCCCACTTCAAAAGGTCATGTTAAAATTGTAAAATTGCCTTCAAGTAACATATATCTGACCCCAGACTAACAACCAATGTTGTGCAATATACTTTGCAATTTATTAATAATTTACATTAACAGGACGTCAATTTGAGGTGGGCAGCAGAACGAAACTAAATATGATATTTTGTCAAATTATTTTAAGAAACTTCTTATAAAATATTGTTTGAGTGTCTGCAAAAAAATAAAAAAATGCTACATTGAACAAATCATTGCATCATATTTGGAACCTGTTCATTTAAATAAAATATCAGCACAAGTGATTCACTAAAATGAATCCCGAAATGCTCTATATTTCAACTTGGGGGCGGGCAGCAGAATTTAAATAAGCATTTTTAACTTACTTTTTATTTTTAAAAAATGTTTTTAATTTACACTTTAATAAACATTACAATATTATTTGTGCATCTCTGCCCCCCCCCCCCATTGTTAATGAACAATAGACTTCCTAGTGCTTCATATTTAAATTGGGGGTGGACAGCACAGTGTAATTATTTTATAAATATATTATTTTGTGTATAGCTGCAAACTAATTTTACATTGAACCGATCAGTGAATTATTTTTTTTAACCAGTTCATTTAAATAATATCCAAACAAGTGATTTATTCAAATGAATCAGATTTCCTAACGAGGTGGAATGTTTTACAAGAATGCTTTTGATTATAAGTCACATTTTTGATAACAGCTGCAATGTTGGCACAGACAGTCATAAAAAAATCTGTCATTATAACCTGAACGACTTTCCTTGTTTCTCTGTGGAACACAAAAGAAGATATTATTCAAGTCAGTTGACTTTCATTTCTCATATGAAGCTTCGGGAAGCTTGTTTGGCCTCATCGCTTCACTGATTTATTCGGCATGATTCAATGTCTGCATGCTTTGGGCTTTATCTTAATAGTCAGGTCATCTCATTACATCACTGACTCTGAACTCTTCTGTGGAGCGCCGTGGTTTGGCTCTCGCAGCACCGTTCTGTTAATCTGTTTAGCACAAAGATGGTCCAGGCCGACAGTAATTAGACTACATAGCAACACAAACCGACGGGTTTCACTTAGAGTCAGTTCTAACCACCTCCACTCTGTGCTGCATTACGCGGTGCGGAACGGGGCCCGTCCTGTGCCAAATCCGTCCTGTTTCACACCGTTCTCAGACAGTTTTCCACCTCAAATGCCGAGAGAGAAAAAAAAAAACCTGGTCGTGGGTGGTTTACCGGGGTCAGTCCACCGACAGAGTGCGCATTTCATGAGAACACAGCCACTTAATTCTGAACCATTCGTCAGATTTACTAATTTACATGAGGACAGCTATCATTTTGTGCGAACGCTGACATTGATAAATGAGGCGTTTCAGTTAATAAGCAATACAAACAAATGAGAGGTCTTGAGAGAGAAGATGGTCCTCATTTAACTCCTGTTTTTTGTCTTACTGGGGTCCATAAAGATTGCTTCCATATGATTGCTGCATTAATTCAAGCAGAATCGGGTCGGGACTCGTGATTTAAAAGCTGCTCCTTTGTGTGTCTTTACTGCGATTTGGTTTTTATTAGGTGGAAAAACAAACCTTGTAGTTTGAAACTACCAAAACATGGAAAATTCCATCCGCATGTTAAAATATTGTTTGATATTTATCCAATAGGTTTGTGATTTAATCTGCGTTACAGTGCAGTGGACGTAAATATTTTCAGATCAGACTTACTGTATATATGTGTGTGTGTGTGTTACCATAAAATATTCCCCATAAATTAGTGTCAATTTACAGCCGTTTTGTATTTTCAGAGTGTCTTAAAATATTTTTAAATCAAATTAGCGACGCCATAAATGACCATCTGATTGCCAGCAGGGATCCGTGCCGTTTGGAGACGGAAAATTTAGATGTGCAATGAAAAATGATAAATTATTGAACGGAGACCAAAACATATCAGCACTCTGACTGAGCCTTTTTTCCCCGTCCGAAGTAAAAATATTAGCACAAAAAGTCCTTATTAAGGGTGGCGATGTTATTTTAACTAGTTTGAATCACCTTTGGTCTCTGCGAGTCCCTGAGAGCTTATAAGTTCTCTCAAGCAACAGAAGCAGCGCATGAAAAGTTTTCTCCACTGGTTTAACGCAACACTAGCAGAGAACAAGCACTCCCGTCTTCTCTACTTGAGCGCGGTGAAGCCGTGTGAGACGGAAATGACACTTTCTTCTGAGGAGGCTGCAGATCACCATGTGTCTCCTGAAAACCACCTGTACACAAATTGTGATAAACAGTTAGTCTAAAATAATTAAGAGTGTTTGTCCAAATTTCTTTTAACCACAGTTTATTCCCAACGGCATCAGTATGTTGGAAAGCTGCTTTGAAACTTTATCTTGCCAAGTTTCACAACGTCTGAAGTAGCTAAACTACAGTCAAGCTAATACACTAACAGCAGCTAACTAGCAACGGCCAATATATTTTATAATAATGTAATATACAATCAAAGCTGTGTTTTTCTGGAATAAAAAACAATGAGGGAATTGTTTCAATGTACGAATCAATTGACCAATTAGGGAGACAGCATTACACTTCAGAAGACAAATGTACACTAAATACAGCTAAGCAATAACATACATGATTATTGGACTATATGATGACATTATTGCCTCTGCTCACTTGATGTCATTTAAAAAGCTGTATTTTTAAAACATATAAACTACTGTCATGCAAAAAATGTACTTTGGGATCTCTATATTTAGTTATTCGAACTGTTATTGCTAATCACTATAAAATTATTACAAATATAGTTCTTTAATTGAGACACTGTGGAGTGCTTGCAATGTTAAAGTGAACTGAAAAACAATGGTGACAAAACTTATCTAATTATACACAAAATATATGCATTCGTATAAATTTTGACCTTAATGTTGATTTTAAAAAGCTCATAGGCCTGTTACATGTCAACTACCTCTGTATTCGACAATAAAAGTACATAAGGTGTGAACTTTTATCACTTGCAGTAATGATTTCCATATGAAATATGCACATCTGGTTTGCAAGTTTACATTTATGTAGGCCTTAATAAACCATTGAAAAATACATTTTGATAACTTGTTTAAACGTTTTGGATATAGTTTGCTTAGCCAAAATTTAAAAACAAGTCATCCAAATTGATTTCCAATGTCTCGTTTTAAAGCATTAATCTTTAAATCTTCATAAAAGTTACAGTTTGACATATCCACACTGCACTAGCATGAAATGATCCATTTACTGACTTCCTGTTCAGTTAGAATGGTTCTTCCATGCTTGTACAAAACTAAACTCTTGTACATATTTAAACTGGAAAAAAAGAATCGAATGCACTGGCATATCAAGCCCTCTGACGCTGGGTTTTGTTGCAGGACTTTACTAATTATCCCATGCAGAAACAAAAACAATACTTTCTGTGCGAGTTAGATTTCGCTGCACAGTCATGCCCCTAAATGATGGCGGCATACGTAATGACCTCAGCCAGGCCAAGGTAATTTTGGGTGCCACTTTCAATCAGCGGAGTAACCACAAAACGTTACAGTGATGCAGAGTGATGCTTTTGGAAATAACATCCTTCGCTGTAAAATTATTATCAATACACGCATCGGGAAAATGAGAACAGGTGGGAAAAACAACAAATACAAAAATGAAACCTCAAAGAGCCGATGACAGCTGGGACGTTTCATCTCAAACCACGGCAGAATGGATGATGGCAGCTGGATTACGGTGGCGCTCGGAGGATTGCAGGCCGCCCTTGTAATGCCCAGGAGCCTTTGAGTCTGTGCGTGGCTTCGCCCCCTCGGTAATAAGTAAGATACTGCATGCAGCCTCACAGCGGACGTCTCCAACATGCCGCTAAAATTAACTCCCTGAAACCAGATGAAATTCCCAACAGAATAAACCTTCTTGACTCTATTATACAAAGGGCTTCCAAGTACACTGGCTGAAAGAAAAGCAGCAGAAGGGTAACCTAAGAAGTTAATTGACTTGTGTCTGGCATGCACATAGGGCATTGTGTTTCGGGCTCAAACAAGTGGCCTGAAATTGCGTGTGAAATCTGAAAGCGACACATTTGGCATCGCCTTAATCTGTCAGTATACATTCGAATACAGGCAATACATGAATGATTTAATTCAGAACTTTCATGGAAAATCCCATGTTTACAACAGTGTCTCTAGGAAAGCCGATGCCAACTGTACTGCAAATCATTATATAGAATCTCACCAAATTTTGAGGAATTAAAATACATTTTGTGGGTAACGTATGGAAGAAACTCTGATGACCCTGCAGTGGTGCCCAACATTCTGATAATGACAAAATGATGTGAAACACGTGATACAAATTTATTTTCTAGATTGCTTTTCCTCAACTTTGAATATAACATATTCAATCATTTTTTTTAATTTAATGTATCCGAGTAAAAATCTGTCATGATATCTTTAAAAACAATTCTATAAAATGTAAAGTGTTGTTTTTTATGTTGGAAGTATCTGACAAACTCCTAACCCTGGAATGCTTTAGAAGTGCACTTTGTTTCATTGTGGGGTGAGGCACAATAATTGTATAAATTTGTATAATTTCTTGGCATAAATGCATTAAAGTAACTTGCAATTAACATTAACGACCAGCAATAAATATTTTCTTTTTTATTCCATAATGTCAGTATACACACACAGTCAGATATGTCCCTCGGCAGCTGTGATGTCTGATTACTTTTTTGATGATTATTGGGTCAACATCTTCATAGCTTTGCTGTACACACAGATCAGTTGGAATACAGTTAAGAGATGCTGCAGTAGCTCTGGTATTTTCTCTGTTTCAAATTCAATCATTTTTAAATAAAATATATTTTTTATAGCTTGCACAGTCTCTTATTAATGGCAAAGTCATAAAATGATATGGCTTCATGCTGATTTTGAAGGGCTCTAAGCGATATAAGCGATGTTTACATTAATAATAATTAATAAAAGCAAACAGAGATGTCACAGTTCATTTATTTTAAAAGTCTCATTCATCTCAAAATCTGAGTTCAATGTCTCGAAGATTTTTTTAAGCTTATTTTAAAATTCATACCTCACCTTAGTGTGATGGCAGCTCTTTCAAAGACCACTGGGTCTGCTTTCTGAAAATGAAATAAATCTTTAGAGTTATAAGTAACACCAGACCAGGAATTTCCTTAAAAGCAGGAACTGGAAGTTTGAGTGGGAGTTTTAACAGCGTGTGCAAGCTTTGTCCAGGTGGAAACACACACACACACACACACACACACACACACACACACACACATACACACACAGCTGGGCCTCACATGTTCATGGACGCCTTCCAACAGTTGTGTCGGTAAGGACTTCCTCTCTGCTTACCTGTGCGCTATTGGCAGCCGTGAGGGTCATGGAGACCCTGAGGGAGAGCTGACCTTCTGTCTGACCCGCTCAGGCCAGACACGGGAGTTCCTTTCAGCCACATCAAAGCAGCCATTTGTCTTATGTAATAAATAGTGCTCTAATTCTGAGGGACGCCCATGAAAAGAGCTGGACGTTTGGTTTTAAGTTAATACTGAATCAACAAAAGCAAGTGCAGGGCAGCGTCATGTCCTCAGGCTGAAAAACCTTAAATGAATCATAGGGGAAAATGAAGAAAAAATATATTATAAAAAAATCTAAAAATAGATGTTATTGTACAAAATATGAGTCATGTATATTATATGAAATATAATATATAAAATATATTAAAACAGAAGTGTTATTTTAAATTGTAATTACTATTTAACAATATTAATGTTTTACTGTATTTTTGATCAAATAAATGCAGCCTATGAAACATTAAAAATGACTAATGTTTTGATCGCTTTTGATCATATTAATCCAGCCTCGCTGAATAAAAGTATTCAATTATTTTGAAAGAATCTTAGTGACCCCAAATTCTTGAACAGTAGTGTTCCTCCATGTTCATGTTTGGGTTAAATTGTGTTGACCAGGAATTCAGGAGGTGTCAGATAAAATCTCTCTGTACATAAATGATCAGCTGACTCACTGACCCTTTGCTGGGAAGAGCAATTAAAGGCCAGAGACAACAATCTAAGACATGAAACTACCTAATATAAATAAATCCATGTTAAACAAGATCTGCAAAAAGCAAAATACACAGTTCTATAAGTGTCTAGTTGTAATTCTATAGTTCATAGTGTGGTGTGGCATAGTGGTTAAGGATCAGAGCTGATAATCGGATGGTTGCTCGTTCAAAGGAGTTGCTCTACCAAATAAAACAAATAAACTTGATATCAGACCAGCTGTGTCTGCAATAAGCGTAGGGTGCCGTTCTATCAAGTTATGTGGTGATAAATAGAAATATTGATTCTATACCATAGAGCAGTGGTTCTCAACAATGCTAAATGGCAACAATAAAAGCAAATTATTAGTTATCTGTTATTATAGTTAACTGAAATGTAAGAAATCATAAGTTGCTCAAATATTACCAGAAATAAAATTCTAATATAAATATTACATATATATTATTAGAATTATATTTTATATTATATAAATATATAACAAATAAAACCTTGAACGTATAACTTATTTATTACTTCAGCTAACTGTCAAGGCATCGTTTCTCATTTTTGTTTATTTTAAGTTGAAGTACTTAAATACCTTTAACTGAATGCGTAATAAAAATTTAAAGACATTAAAAAATAATGAAAATGACAAAAACACAGCAAAATTACTAAAACTAAGAAAATATCAACAAAAAAATGAATTCGAGATTACTGTACAGTATAGAATGACTTGTAATGAGAACCACTCTGTAGTTATAGAGCCACAAAAATCATTAATTAGATAGTCCTAAGATTTCCACTATATCTATCCCAGAATTCACCTCTCAAGGTGTTTCCTGCTTTTCTAGCCAAGGTTCTCCTCTGTGGTCTCGCCTGCTCTCCAGATACTCATTAGAAATTGGAGCGCATTAAGTTTCTCTGGGTGGGGATAAATGACTGAATATGAAGCACATCTCTCTCTTCCACAGCACGTGTGGCCGTGTGGGGTAAGGAGAGCAGCTCTGGCCCCTGTGATCTCCGGCAGAGCCTGGATGAGCTCTCTCTGTCAGGAGCAGGACCTCCCAACCCTCCCGCGGCCCATCAATCACTGCTGCAGGCTCTCTCAGATCTCCACGCAAAACCCTTCATTTACTCACTGGCTCCGTGTGCCGCTTCACATGGGAACATTTAGGAGAGGGGGGGGGGGGGGGGGAGAAAAGAAGTCCCTTTGTCCCTGTATTTTTGAGAAAGGGGGGCTGGATTTCCACTGATGCAATATAGTGGATAATCATCTATTATTAAGGATCTAACCCACAGATATTTTAACAGATTTATAGCTGAATTACTTTTCTCTGCCTTTGCTGTAAATCACAAAAATTATGCAACTGACAAGGAACCACCCCATCTCCTCCTGAGCAATTTAGGACTTTCTATCAGTCTAATGTGTTCTAAGTAGGATTGCTGAAGTTAATGTGCATTAATCTTTTAGATGAATTGTTTAACATTTAATGCATGAATGGACTTTTATCTCACTATTATCAATATATTTTATAGATGACTATTAAAAAACATGAAATGAAATTGCAATTAATTTTAAGTATTTATCATATTTACTGCAGGCATTCTGAGAAGCAGATCTTCATTTATCCATCAGAATGATTGGATGAAACCTCGTCTCTATATGACAGGTGGTTGACACTGAAGAGCTGAAAAATAGCCAGAAATGAAAGGTATGAACTCTCACAATATCTCATTTATTCATTTTGTTGGTGAATAAATTCATTAATTAATAAATAGCTCACTTGTTGTTTACTTAATTAAAAATTGTAAGTATATAAATTAATATATATATATATATATATATATATATATATATATATATATATATACACATATATACATACAGTATATATTGGACAACACAATAAGCTATATATAATGTATAGTTTGTGCATTTGCTAATCACTTATTTTAAAAATAAAGAATTTTATTGGATTACCTGCCAAAATAAATAAATAAATAACTTAAAAAATAAGTATTTAAAAACTGAAAACACTAAACTACACTAAATTAAATTACCAAAAAAGAGATACTTTTTTAAAATTTAAATAAATAAAGCACGCAAGCAAGCATTGGACTGTTTTGCAAACTGAATTTTGTCATTAGTAATAAGTGGGTTACTGAATGATTTGCCAAATGCATCTGCCTAGGGAAATGTCAAAATTAAAAAAATACACCGCATTAAAGAAAAACGGCAAATGGACTCACATGTGGCAGCAATCTATGACTGAAAAGCAAGAGAACTGTTATTTAGACATGCGAATGCAGGGAAAACGCTTAGTCAACTAAATCATCCAAACAGCAAATAGCAAGAGAGAGACACAGAGCACTGAACCTGAGTGGGTGCTGCATGGCGTCTATTCTAAGCTGGCCAATGTTGACCTCATAACCCACTTACCAAACCAAAGGCCCTGTTTACTGGAAGCATGTCTCACAGCAGACAATAAAACTCCGTTATGCCCACAGGACCTCCTGTGACCTACTGATCCCACGCGTTTGACTGAGATCCAGGGGTCAGAGCCTCCGAACACACTGGTCCACTGATGCCATGGAAAGAGTGATGTGCTGGAGAATCATCAGTGCTGATGCATACTATATCATGTGATCAAGCATTTATCAAACACGTGGTTCATGTCAGAGAGCAATGACAACTGACTATGATTACGGCATCACATCTCTAAGTTTGGAGTGTTTACACTCATATTAAGAGTGTCGTCAAAGAGCTCTTTGTACATGTTTGGTGAGCAATCCATAGTACATAATAGTAATTATGGTCATCTGTGTAAGTCATAGCTTAATGCCACTGATTTTTCACATGTGACATGAGAGCATGTTTACAGCAGAGTTGCGTGCCCTTCAGAACTGAATTGTCATTTAAATTGCAATTCAGTTCAATAACAGTCAGCGAAAGTAGTTCATATTTGAATGGGATAGTGGCCTCAAAAAAGAAAATTCTGTCATCATCATACACACTTCATGTTGCTCCAAGCCTGTATGACTTTCTTTCTTCTGTGGAACATAAAAGAAAGTTTTCTGAAGAATGTGGGTAACTAAAAGATTTTGGTCCCAATTGGCTTCCACTGTTTGGACAAAACGTACTAATAGATGTCAATGGGAACCAAAACTCTTTGGCTATCAACATTCTTGAAAACATATTTTTTAGTGTTCAGCAAAAGAATCAACTTCATAACAGGTTTGAAACAATATGAGGTTGTGCAAATAATGACAGAATTTTATTTTTTGGGTGAACTACCCCTTTAAGAAAGTATAAGCAAAATCTAATGAAATTCATCAATTGTGTTAATTATTTAATTAAAAATGAAAACGAACTAAATAAAGTAATGAATTAATTGCATAATATATATATATATATATATATATATATATATATATAAATGAACACTTGCTCACTAATTACGTTTATTTGGTTACTTACCAAAATATAAATAAATAAATGAACATTAAATAAAAGTATAAAACTAAAAAAAAGTAGCAAATTAATACATTCCTCTTCAAATTTGAATTCACACGCATGAATTGAACAATTGAACAAACGCCATTACTTCCATTCTGAATATTATATAAATGTTTCAGATTCTGCTTGTTTCCCAGCAGTTATGTGATTATCTTTTTATGAGGCCTGCTCCCTGGTGTACATTCTAGACCTCAGAACCTTCTGGTGATGGAGGGTTAAAGTCCCCGCCCACATCAAAAAGATCCCGACCCTTCCTGACCCCACAAGATGGCGGACACCCGCCTGCCGACTACGCCTCCTCTGCTCGGGATGTAATGACGGAGCCATCAAACAGCATTTATAATCCTGAAGCAGGACGTTTTTAAAGTGGTCAGCTCCAAGAGCACTGGAATTGTTGAGCGCAATTTGCGGTCGCTGCATTTTCTTGTAAAAGAGCCACGTCCTGGCAGAGTTCAATTTTGCCCCTTTTTCTAGTACATTTGGAAATGCAGAAGACATTTTATATCATATAACCATTTCATGCTAATTTAGGATGAGGAAGAGTCATTTATTTGGTTTTGAAATGGAAATGTCGGTGTATTAATATGACAAAATGACCTAATCATGCTTTTTTTTTTTGTACCTGGAAAATGAAAACGATAGCTACTGCTGAAATTTCCACTGCTTCACCAACTCCAACCTGCAATTAGAAAAAAACACAAATAATGATAATTGCTATCATAATTTTGTCATTAGTATTATCATTATTAGTAATAGGAGTAGTATGTTTTACTGTCGGTGAGATGTATAATTATAAAATATGTTGGTTCAGTCATTCTGAGGTGGTCTCAAACATTATCAACTGAATCTATCAGGGATTTAAACAAAACCCAAACTAAAATCAGTTACACCTCATAAATGTGTTTAATTGAGGCAAAACTTCATGGCTTACATTTCTTCAGAGTGACTTAGCATGTAGCTTATTGTGTTGTCCACAATTCTTCCCCTAGTGGCTAACATTGGTATTACAAGTCACAATTTTTTTTTTAATGTTTCCTCTTGTTGAATGTTGAGAATCCAGAAAAAAAAACCAACAAGGGAAACCATAAAAAAATATTATTATTATTTGCATTTCTGTTACAGTAACAAGAAAAATGTGGAAAAGGTTGGTAAGTGAAAAAAAGTTTCTTATGCTTACCAAGACAACAATTTTGCTGTTTGTTTTTTTTTTTATAAATGTTTCATATAAACGTAATCAATTGTGCTGCTTAATATTTTTGCGGAAGCCATGGCACAATTTTTTAAAGAACACAATGTTCAAAAGAACAGCATTTATTTGAAATAGAAATCTTTTGTCACATTATTACTGTCAATTTTGATCATTTTAATGAACTCTCGCTAAATAAAAGTATTAATTTCTTTAAACCTTTGAACAGTAGTGACTGAATAAGAAAATACTTATTTTTCACCCTTCTTTTGAGAATTTCATAGATATAGGAGAAAGCAGAGCCTGTACACATTTATGTTATGCGCATACATTTAGGTTTATTATATGCACTTTTTAAGTCTCAAGCTTTGTTCTGACTTCCACTGTGTGAGTTCAAGCTTGAATTGCTGAGGTCAGACCCCTCCCAATAATTACAACCCTATTCAAAACCGAAAATGACATCATACCTTCTCGATTCTTTTCAAACTCATTGCTCTCTTCTCCTTAATTAATAATGCACTTTGATTTCTAACTGAGCAAACTTCAGTCACAGATGCCTTCGAGAAGAACAGAGCGCCAAACAGCAGCAGTGCCAAAGACAGACGGCCTTTGGGGTGTCATGGGACGGTCCAAATTAGAGCTCTGTCTGTACAGGAAGGAAACGATTCAATACACTGTGCTATTACTTCCTGTTTAACATCCTTGTATTATAAACGAATAAAGGCAGGCTGGCCGGGATCTAAACACTGGCCTTTTTATTTATGTGTCTTGCCCTGGAAGTCGTCGGAAGCTGACGGGCTGCCAGAATCCCCATAGATATTTGCCTCGTGTGCGCCGGAGGTTGTTATCAACATGGCTGTGATAAAGGATAAATGATGTCTTAAGAGGCTCGCCCTCCGAAAACTCCACATATGTGTACCAAGCTTAAAAATACAAGCCTTTGAATACAACCCCCTCACATATTGAGGGCTTCATAAATCACTCACGCACACACGCCGGCCAGTGCACTCTTGGCACGTCATCAGACGGCCCTCTGGTGACTACTCCTACCTGTCATTCTGGAGAAGCCACGAGTTAATTAATGTATAGCAATCGAATTCCTCTCCCTCAGAACGAACACACAGTCTCTGTATCTCGACTTCCCTGGGATTATTTTTCTTGGTCCTTGTTATGCTACACCGCAGCGAGCGTTTGGATATTTATGGATCTGTAAAAATGCACAAGGACGAATTAAAACTCAACTGCTGGGACAGCCCCTAAGTAAACAGGAGTGTTTATTCATGCGATCTTAGGTTTGATGTGTTTTCGCTGGATGACAGATGAATTTATCAGCTTCACTTTTGTCACATAGCTCCACCATGCTCTGTTAGGCTTTTCAAGGGAAGTTTGAAATCCCACCGTACTAATGTGAATATTTTATTTAACTCTGGAAAACATCCGTATATCTAATGTCCTGTTCTGGTGTAGATATTCAAGGTCACGTCGTATACAAATGTAGGTTCTCTACACAACGATTCATTCATTAATTGGATTCAAATGATCTCTATGAAATAGTTTTTCCCCCTAATATTTAACCATTGACTAGCCATTTAATATTACAGTATAATTGAGAGCTATTCATTTTAACATTTATTAGACTTTAAAAATAACAACTTCAAATTTAAGTGAACTTAAAACAATCTTCACATAAACCCATTATAATAAATGTCATATTTAGCTACCTGTGCCCTTCAACAAGTAGGAAATACAGAAATTGAATGAAGTTATGAAACACTAATTCTAAATTAAATGTGTAGATGAATCCTTAAAGCTACAAAAGTTATTGATTTCCTCATTTTTATTTAGTTCTTTGATGAACAGACATCACAGCAGCTGGGTTATTAGGTTATTTGGCTGCTATAACTTTAAGAGCTGCCACTGTTCAACATGACGTGGATCTGATACGCATCGTATTTTCTCACAACTAAAGTGAAAAATCTCCAGTTTCATGTGGTTGCAAAGAGGTTCCGTGTCTAAATAAATGCAATTCTTGTAAGGAAAAACAAGACAAAAGCAGCAGTGGGGTGGCCAACCCTAGATCTGCGCCTGAGTTAACTGCGTTAAACGCATTAAATTGAAAAATCAATCGCCTGCGTTAACACACCGCTAATATTGACAGCATATATATATATATATATATATATATATATATATATATATATACACACACACACACACATGATTCACTACATAGAACCGGCTCAAAAGAGTCATTTGTTCGGGAACTGAACCACACTGATCGTGTTGAATGGTTCCGATTCACTAAATAGAACCAGTTCATAAGATTCATTCATTTGGAAATTGAGCTACAACAGTTGTGCTATATGTTTTTCTTTTGCTAATAAAATGCGATGTGTTTTTGATTTGCTAATAAGAACAGGCCCATAACAGTCATTTACTTGGGAATCAGACAACACTGTCCTGCTTATTTTTTTGCACTGTACATTCAGATTATTAATCTGGAGAATCGCTATATGACATATAAACCAATATAAATGATCCATTTAGATGCTGTTATGCAACTCATGTTTTGTAAAACAGAATCTTTATTCCATAAGCAGTGGCCCCCCTGTCAACAAGCTTGGCCTCCCCCTTTGATCCCCTACATTTGGAATCATATCACAGCAAACAAAAATGGGTGAAATGTGCAGTTTGTCCCCTAAACTAAAAGAAAAACATCACCAGCTGCTAAATTCAAATCTGCGTTCGCTGGCTGGCACACACGCTTTTAAAGCACTGCACATTATAACCAATCACATACGATTTCGTTGAGCTTATGAATGCAAGGACCAATCAGAAGCATTCAGATGAGTCAAAGCTGAAACACGCTGTTTTGTCACCGCACTCGCTGGCTGACTGAATTCTCTTACTAATTCTCTCATCAGAAACAACAAAGTAAAGATGTATGAATATAAGTAAGATATTGATTTCACAGTGTGAACAGCTTTAGAGATTATTATGCCAGTTTTTAAGTGCTTGAAGTCGCTGGACTGAAGAGAAAATGTTCTTTTATAATGTAAATTTTATTTGCTCTCTTTTTGTACACTGAATGTATTATAGGCTAATTAGTAAAATTCAGTAGTTATATTCACATTAAAAAAAGAAGTCAAAGTCAGTCGTATTAAAAGTATTTTATGGCATGACACCCATATCTGGTACTTAAGTAAAAAGACGGGCTTTTATGCGTAGTTAATAGATTACAGTATTAGCTTACTTTGCCTATCACCCATTATAGACCAAATAACAATCTATAAAGGTGCAAAATGCATTTACTTACACATATTTGAGAATCGAGATATTTCATGATATATATTAGAGATATATCAAATTAAAAATGAATAAATAAATAAAACCCCTGCCGAAAAAAAAACAATAGACACCATTACAAAATTAGTAATGGTTCTACTGGTTATAATGGGACATGTATTGGTTTGGAAACTGTAATGGTGCCTGTTGGTCTCTACTGGTAATTGGTTGCCTTCTATTGGTGGCTTGTTAAAACCAATAAATCCTAATGGAATATGTCCCAAAACACACTACAGAAACCATTTTTTTAATGGTTAAAAGTTGATGGTTTGTAATGTTTGTAATGGTATTTGTAGTGGAAACCATTCAAATTATCTGTGATGGTTTTATTGTTTTTTTTGTTTTTTTTTTAGTAGGGACATAAGCCTATATTAGTTATACAGTGGTATTGTGGCTGCTGTGTGTCAAAGATTAAAAGATTTCAAAGTTTTAAAGATTTCAACTTTGAGCCATTTTTCCATTAGCATGTCCATCTTTACAATGAAAAGTCCAATTTTGACCCTAAATTAGTGATTTTTTTCCCCCCACAAATAATTTAGCCTCTGTAATGAGGTCCTTTTGGGAAAAAAAAACAAAAACATTTTTAAACTTTATTAAGAGATCATCATTCACAGGCATCTGGTTTGTTATAGATCCAGCTTTTCCTGGCACGAGTCTTGTGAAAGGGTCTTTACAAGCTTACAGAAATCAGATTGCATGGGAGGTTTAATTCTCTCTCTTTTGTTTTAAACCAGGTGTAGATTAGATCTATTTTTCTGTTTTGGAATGAGAAAGCGGAGCTTCCAGTGTGTCCATAATGCAATAGTAAAAACAAACAGCTGTGGCGAGTGTTTAGACAGAGCTAAATGAAACCCAGGTACTGCACTGTACACCCAACTGCCTTAATCCTGTTAAGACCTGTCAATCACAAACAAAGAAATCTATGGGGCAAAAACAAAACAAAAAAAAAAAACCTTGTGCTCTTCTCAACTCCCGAATCTGCAATTTTTGAATCTGGACTGGCTAGTACTTGAGTGCATTAAAATGTTATCAGTCAGTCATAATGATGTATGAAAGAATCCAGGGTAAACCTCAAACGCCATGAATGCGTGTGTTTTTTCATGTCTCACATCATTTTCATATCATTCCATCCATTGTCAGTTTGGAACAGATTGTGCACTATAATCATGCTAAATGATGCAAACGTGCCAATGCTGACATGCTATTTACATTTTATGTCAATTATTGTGTTAAAACACTATAAGGCTCTGACACAGATTGTGAAAGCTTATTACATTTACAGGAATGTTAATGATTGATTTACAGTTCATATAGGCTCCACTGAAGCTTAGACGAACTGTTACGAGTTAAGTGTTTTTAGTACTGCTGTCAATTGATTAAAAGTCAAACTAATAACATGACATGCTGATTTATAAATCAAATTAAATTTCATGAATAGACACTATCTATCTATCTATCTATCTATCTATCTATCTATCTATCTATCTATCTATCTATCATTTAAGAAAATTAAAAATAATAATATATATGCACATATATATATATATATATATATGTATGTGTGTGTGTGTGTATATATTTTTTTTTTTAAATGATAGATAGATAGATAGATAGATAGATAGATAGATAGATAGATAGATAGATAGATAGATAGTGTCTATTCATGAAATTTAATTTGATTTATATATATATATATATATACAAACACATATAGATAGATAGATAGATAGATAGATAGATAGATAGATAGATAGATAGATAGATAGATAGATAGATAGATAGATAGATAGATAGATAGATAGATAGATAGATAGATAGATAGATAGATGATAGATAGATAGATAGATAAAATAAAAGTTTTTGTTTATATATGTGTGTGTACTGTGTATATTTATTATGTATATATAAAGACACACACATACAGTATATATTTTGAAAATATATATATTTATATTCATATAATTTATATTATATATAAATATATTTAATGTATAAACATAACATATTTTTCTTAAATATATACATGATGCATGTGTATTTATATATACATAATAAATATACACAGTACACACACATATTATGTAAAGAAAACTTTATTTTGGATGCGATTAATCATGATTAACCATTACCCAGCACTAATATATATGTGGGGGAAAAAAAAAACAAAAAAAAAAAAACAAATATATATATATATATATATATATATATATATATATATATATATATATATAAAACAAATATTATTAATTATTAAATTAATTATATATATATATATACACATATATATATATATATATATACACACACATTTATTTATATATATATACAAATACATATATATATATATATATATATATATATATATATATATATAAACAAAAAAACCTTGCTACATGTACTGCATTAGGCTAACTGAGACTTGTTATAGCGCTTGCATGTTGTTACTCTTTTGTTGGTTTTGATTGCTTCTGTTGTCCTCATTCGGAAGTCGCTTTGGATAAAAGCATGTGCTAAATGACTAAATGTAAATATGTAAATATATATATATATATATATATATATATATATAAAATGTCTAAATAATTCATTAATTAATTTGATATTCATCTTTGTATATGTACATATACATAAATTAACAAAATGATTTTAAAAATTAAAAAAAACACTGCATGTGTGTCAAAGTTGATTAGTCATCTCACTTGGGAAGAAGTCTTTTTTTATGAGGATATTTTATTACATTTATGAGGCTGTCATGATGTTCTAAGACCTAAAATATTAGCCCTCCACTCCCGTTCAACATCTGCACCGACGAATGTGTCATCTCCTAACTAGCTTTTAATTTTCTTAGGGTTGAATTTTGCAAACAAGGTCTTCTCCCTACGAGTCAGCAGCACAGCGAGAGCCCTCGTTCAGTAACAGCACGCGAGTTCGCAGCATCAACTGGGAATGACGGCCTCTCGTCAGCTAACACCCATGCCGGCGCCACAAGAACACGCCAAACCCTCCTGGAAAAAAACTTCACTGCTCTCTGGAGGGTCCGTGCTCGACTGTTCGCTCTTTTCCTGTCTATCTTGGGCTGGGATGAAGTCTATGTTTTTAGGAAAATTCCTCTGGCGCGACCCCGTAGGCCCAGCGTCTTCCCTGCGATCATTAGAAGCAGACCCCCGTCTTGTGTTTGTCCTATGCAAACAGCTCAGCTACCACTTCATCCATCTCGTTTAGCCTGCCCTGAAACTCCATGCAGCTCCTAAATGACGTATTTTTTTTATTTTTCCGACACAATCGCATGGGTTTTCCTCCCTGTGGTCTCGGACCTGTCTGCTGTACCTCCTTTAACTCCCACTGACTGCTGCCACTGCATCAAATATTTATCAAGGAGTTTCAAACATATCCATAAATCAGCGGTGCGTGTCCGTGTGCCCTACGGCCGCACAAACGCACACACATCCTTCCTTGTCACATAATTCATCTCCAATGCTATTGAAACAGCGGGAAAAGTGAAGACAGGACATTTAAAAGAGGAAATGTGTAGTAAGACGTGTATGTTTGTGCAATGTCGCCATCTCTTGGTGATTTATGGTGAAGCGTTATGTTGCATGTCTACTAAAGTTCTTTAACCAAAGGGCTTAAAACAACTCACAGATGATAAAGGTGTGGGGAAAAAAACATCTTGGTGTCAAAGAAAAAGCAGCATAACTGACTAGTGAATTCACCTCTAATCTCTTTCCTGCATTCAAGTGCTCACTTCATTGGAATCAGAATAATTTCTGTGACTGATGTGAATGTCAACATAATAACATGGAGAGAGCATCACATACTTACCATTCTGCTCACACTTAGATGTTCCCAGAGGCCATGTTTGGAGGTAATGAAGATGAGGGCAGTCAAATGAACTGGTCACCAGAGGGCCAGGCAGCTTGAAATTTCATTAAAACGGCATAGAGCGTTGATGACGGCTGATTCAGAATGCAAAACGCCATTCACTGAGCCGTCACATTAGAAAGTTTCTCCAGTCTGTTCTATAACCAAAAAAATTAGTGAAAGGAAAGCGACATGACAAATTCAAATGCACAAAAAACTGTATAATTATAATACATGATATATTACAAACATGAAATTTAGTTTTTAAATATTAATCATTTATAATAGGCTAACTATTAGTATTAAATATAGACAAAGATATTCTAATAATAATAATATCAACTGATTAATTAAATAGAAAATAGTGCAAGTGCAAGTCAGGAAAAATGCATGCCCAAAATTCATAAGGATTCATAGATATTCGTATATAAAATGGAATTCAAGCACACAATTTTTGCTTAAAGGTTTGGATATAGAATAATACATTTATAATGCCACCCCTTTCACACCTTTAAAGAGATACAAATGTTCATGAATCCTAAATAGAGGTTCATAGAAGTAGTAAAATAACTAAAATTGCATTAAAAATGAATAAAAATGTCTACATTTAAAAATGAAATTACTAAAAATAACATTAAGGCAGAAAATAAAAAATAAATCTAATTCAAACTGTATTATCTCAATGATACTAAAATAACAATTCCTGAAACCAGCTAAACCAGTCTAAACCAATTCAAACCAGCAAGACGTCTTAAGCAAGATAATAGTTTTTTGTTCAGCAAAATGTACAGTGTAACGTCTCCAAGATGCTTCAGGAAACCTACCTGCAAAGCTACAGTACTACTGTTAAAAGTTTTAGGCACTTGCGTAAAAAATAATGTCATAAATAGATTTTCTTTATCAATTAACGTCTATGAACTAAATTAAATCAACATTTGGTGTGACTTTCTTTTGCATTTAAAGCAGCTTTTGCCCTAGCTGCACTTGCACAGTTTTTCAGGGAGCTTTGCAGGGAGGTTTCCTGAAGCATCTTGGAGATGTTGCCACAGTTCTTCTGGATTTAGTCTGTCTCAGTTTGTTCTGCTTCTTCATGTCTTTCCAGACAGATTGGATGATGATGGACTCAGATCTCTGTGTGGAGCACTGGCTGTTGTCAGACTCCTTGTGCAAACAAAAATCCCACTGGATTATTACAATTAATGGCAAAATGAATGTTTGAAAATGTAAACCGATATTTCCTACTGACACACTACATGTATACTTAATACACAAATACTAAAAACAACATACTGTATATAAGATGATAGTGTAGGATGAAATGTGTTTTGCTGTAACTGTTTGACTTTAGATCTTAAACATTCCTTGCAAATACATAAAACGTGGTAGATCAGAGAAACGTGCAGCATTTGGATTTCATAACTCATTTACCTTTCACACCATCACACCTCAGTAGAAGAGAGGAACTGGCAGCCTCAGCGCTCTTGTTATTGGCGACACAAGAGAGCTCTACCATCTCTCAGCTGCGGCCGATTTGGTTGCCTTGGAAGAACAGTGGCTAGAAAAAAAATGAAAAGGAGAGGATTGGGTGCGTTAAATCAGTTCCACTCTCTTGTAAATTACAACCCTGCATTTTTAATTTCCTCTCCACATACAATGTTATTCATTGGCGTCCAAGCCAAACACGGGCCGGCAGCCTTTGCTGCGCGTGAGAACAAACCGTCCTCTTTTGCGCTGTCAAAAACATGATGAAATGCACACATTCCTTATGTCAGGCTGAAAAGTTTAGAGCCTGTAGATCAACACTAAAACAAAAGGGGCTGTTGGAAATGAAAGGGACTGCGGGATGTGACTGACGGGGTCCTGCCTCGGAATCAACCTCATTCCTGCGAGAACAAAACTGTGCGAGAAGTTTCTCCAATTTCAGAGTTTAAGAGGGGTCTTGTAGGTATACTGTATACATGAACTTATTTCATGCCAATGATGCAGCAATTAGAGGCCAGTGCATTCATAATGTGCCTGAAGATATTGTCTTGGCAGTACAAACCACAAGATCAAATGCTAGGAAAAGCTGTCATAATATTGTGTTTTATAACGCAGGCTTTATCTTAATTCCATCTGAAAACCTTAGACCTTTCAATCATATAAACATTTAAAGTGTTAGAGGAGATTCCTTTCGTTATTCTTTTTTTCCATAAATGGCTGCGGTTTTCACATTTTATGGATTACATACACATGTAGTGTAGGATTCATTGTAAAAAAAAAACTAAAAATAAATTAGAAATTGCTGGTTTCACAAATAATTGCAAAGAAACAGCAATTAACTGAGACAGAGGTGAAAGTTTTAAAGTGTACATTTTTCATTTTTTATGCCAATATGTCCCTGCCTGCACCCACTTGCCTTTCCTTTCATTATTTCAGTATAAACGCAACACCACAGGTCAGCAAACCTTTGCTTCACACCAAGTTTGATCCAGCAGAAGTGCAAATGAGATTTGAGAGCTATTGCAGAGGGAAAGATTCCTGTGAAACTACAGTGGGGGAAAAAAAAGTATAATACAGGTGTGAAACAACATGAGTGTGAATGATTCCTTTCAACAGTAAAAGGCCACAGTAGTAGTAATAGCAGAGGCCTCATGAACAACGACACGTTAGCTCAAAGTTGTGACAGCATCTAAGCATTTGTAAATGAGATGAAATACAGCAGTACTGTAGACGGAGACACTCTTCGTGCAATTTAGGCTTAATAATCTATTAAAAAACTCATCAAAAAAGTCTCAGTTTCTATGCATCTACACAAAACAACTACAGATATATATATATATATAGTATAAACATATGCATATGCACTACTGTTTAAAATTTTGGCGTCAGTACAATTTTTTAAATGTTATTAAAAGTCTATATTTATGTTTTTTACAGCTGCATTTATTTGGTCGAAATACAGGAAAAACAGTTTCAAATAGCTGTTTTCTATTTCTATTTTAAAATGTCATTTCTTCCTGTGATGCAAAGTTCTATCAGCCATAACTGACATGATCCTAAGAAATCTTCATGTGATCATCATTCTAATATGCTGATTTGCCCAATAAACATTTCTTACTATTATCAATGTTCGAAAACTGTTGTACTGCAATTTTTTAACTGATACATTTTCTTCAGGATTCTTTGAAGCACATCTTTTATTTCAAATAGAGTTTTGTAACATTCTAGATGTCTTTATGTTGTTCAATTCAATTAAATGAATCCTTGCTGAACAAAGGAATTAATTTGTTAAAAAATGACTGACCTCAAACTATATAGCACACTCAACTGTTATATAATGTACTCATGATGCAAAAACATGACCTGTGCAATAGATATTTTATAGCTTGCTGTTTAAAATGTTTCTGTGTTTTTCCTAGATCACATGGTAGATCATTCCGTTTTAAGGGGTACTGTCTGAAGAGCTGTGGCTGTATGTGGGAGTATGAGGTTGGGGGTGACCATAACTGAAGCTCACTGTTCGGAAGGAAACCCAGACATTTAACAAACACATTTTATGCTTGGACTCCTTTCTGAGGCCCTCCATTGTCATTTTCACTTGGGACCGGCTCTCGTCAGAAGAAACCTCAATGCTTTGGATGTCTCAGTCGAGGCGGGAGAGCTCAAATGTCCCGTACAGTGTGTTTACACATTATTATGTTTTGGTTTGATTTCACGACAAGCCCAGTCTAAACCTGTGAATGAGAGGCGTAATAGTTCTGCTTATTTCATCCAATCGTGAAAAAAAGGAGCGCTCTACAGTACGGAGACCAGATGTTTTCACTTGGGCATGTGTTTTGTTTTGCTTTCACAATGTAGCGCCACTACACTGGCATGTCGCTCTGGCAGCTCCAGAACGCTTCTGCTGCCCGAACCGCTGTTTCAATCCAACACGCTAATCAGATCAATGGATCCGAAGTGTGCCAAAACATCCCTGTAAGAGCAACTGCAACACATTAACCGGGCCTACTACTACAATGCATATTTCAAACAGCTTTTGTTAGTGAATCAGAACATTTTGCATAACAAAATATTATGAATGTCAATTTCACTAACATTAATTTCAATATATTCTTAGATACGAGACCTTCTCAGTAAACCGACCTTAAAAGAATTAGCCGTTCATGCATATCACAGCACGGTATGTAATTCCAGGCCTTACGATTATTCCTTGGCTACTTCGCAAGCATCACAGTTTAGTCAGGTATGCACCACTGGACTCATAAATAAGCTTGCCTTCCTCAGAAGAATGACAAGTGACGCCAGACAGGCGCGTTCGCTATAGCAGTCGAGCGAAAGAAACCCTTAATTATCCATTGGCTCGTGGGTCAAACGAAGTCTTAATGATTTGGAATGACAACAGAGGAACAAAAGTTTCCTCCAACCACTTCCGTCCCCCCATCGATAACCAGCAGACCTCAAGCTCTTGATGGCTTCTCCAGAAGGATACAAAGTCCATTCAACTGCGGTTGCTGTTTGAAATAAAGTGACAACTTTTTATGAGCTCTGAAACCTCAGAAACTTTCAGCGTCATGCCAAAACTGATCCCGGCAGATCACTTTCATGGGGCCTCTTATAAAAGAAGGGATGCCTAAACGGATATAATTCCCTTAATTGCTGCCATCACAGGCAACGGATGCTTGAGAGTAATGGGTTCTTTTAGCTGACTTAACAGCCTATACTAATCTTGAATATATATATATATATATATATATATATATATATATATATATATATATATATATATATATATATATATATATATATATGAAGAGTTAATTTGCAAAAACAGATAACTCCATTTTTTTCATTTTCAAAAATCATGTTTTTTATTGTTATCATGTTTTTATTGTGTTTTATTGTGGTAGTTAGCTGTATTCTTTAGTTATTTTTTAACCTAATCAAAATAACCCAACTGCAGTTTGATTGAGATTAATTGGATTCATTTTTGAAAATTGTTAAAAACTGAGCAATCTGTTTTTGCAAATGAACTCTTCATATATATATATATATATATATATATATATATATATATACACACATATACATACACACGCACACACACTTATAACAATTATATAGAATCATTCTATTTAATATTTCATAAAAATTCTAAAATTATTCGAGGGGAAACTTTTTAAAAAGCGTCTAATGGTACATTTTTTGAATAAAAACGTCTAATATATTAACATTTTATATCAAGTCTAATTTCATATAAAAATTGACATTCTATTAAGATGTTTCACATTTTTACACGAAACTCTTACTTGAATCAAAAACCATTTTCTGTATCTCCTTGATTGAGAAAGAATAATTTAATTAAGAATTATTAAGATGTGGTTTAGAAATGCTAAAATGTGGAAAAATATATGATTTGAATATTGCTTAATAATTCCACATGCTCTGTTTATATATTTGTGAAAAGTCTTTGAAAAAATAAATTGTTATACATATAAATAAATATGTTTTAGAATTGTTTATTTTTGACTGATGATAATAATAATAATAATTATTATTATTTTTACATTAAAATGCAAAATGTTTAAAATATTCCCCTGGAGTCTCCACTAAGATTTTTAGATGTTGATTTTGGGATGGCAGTTGGATAACAACTCCCGAAGCCAGCATTTGTTGAAAGCATGTTTAGAAATTGGGTGTAGGTTTACGTATTTTCTCCATTTTCTGTCACACTCTATGTTCAACTCCACTGGACGTCATTCTGAATGGAACGGAGAGAAGGAGAGGATCTCTGTTTGGTTTGTAAGTGTGTCAGGATTCAAAGGCAAACAGGAAATGCAATTACAGTTCATTTGGTCTAGCGAGGCCCAATTTCACAGCAATTTCTGTGAGACACCATTTGCTAAGTAGTCCTAATGAGGACTTTCATCTCTCTCGCACAGTGTAAAGCACCCTTTTGTGGTTTCATTCCATTGGAATTCAATACCCCTAATATTCTACAAGCTGTTTATACTGTACACTCTCAGTGTGGACACATATGAGGACCTGGAACAAGCCGAGGCCTGTGTTTGTGGAACGCCACCATTAATGAACGGCCAACAAGGATTCAGTTACTATTTGACATTTTTGGGGCCAAAGGTTTCCTATTAGTACAGGCTGGAGCTAAAATATACATTATTTTCATAACCTGGGTGGCAAATTAAAGATTATGTGTAGCTGGTTAAACATACAGCATAAATTCAACATGTCCTAGGGTTCTTCCAGTGAAACACACAAAATTTAAAATCAAGTCATGAAATTTGTTTACTGTAATCCTAATAAATTTAATGTTTAGGATTACAGCATTTAAACATAATATCTAAACATTTTATACTTGGTAACTTTATTCACTCTTTATGCCACTGAATAAAAAAATAACAAAAAGGTAATTGCAACTTTATATCTCACAATTCTGACCTTTTTCTTGCAAATATAGGCTAAACTCGCAATTGTGAGTTATAAAGTCAGAAATGTGAGATATATCACAATTTTGAGAAAAAAGTCATAACTGCAAGATGTACACTTGCAATTGCATAAAAAAAATCGCAATTCTATATTTTTATATCTCGCAGTTCTGACTTTTTAACAGGAAACAGCAAGTTTATATCTAGCAATTTTGAGAAAAAAAGTAAGAATTGATCATTTTTGTCATGCACTTCTGAGAAAAGAATAGTGAGATATAAACTCGCAAATGCGAGGAAAAAAAAATCAGAAATGTGAGATAAAAAGTCGCGATTACCTTTTTTTATTTTTATCCAGTGATGGAAGCAAGCTTCCATAATGTTTAAATGAAAATCTCACCTCGACTTTCTTTCATGGGACACATATTAAAATATCTTGCATAATATACATGCTTTTTTTTCACACAACAAAAGGACTAAAAAGTACATTGATTTATTTTTTATTTCTAATATATTCTAGCTTGACAGCCCAGATCACAATATGTTTTTATTGCATATACATGAGCAGAGGCTGTTATTTTAAAACATCTTATTTTGGAAAGTAAGTCAAATGCGACTGATGAAAGGATGAAAAGATGACAGAATTTTGGGCTAAATTATTCCTTATCCAATTTTAAATCGTCTATGACATGAAGCATGATATGGCTGGAAATATATACATTAAACAAACTAAACACATTTGAAAAATAAGACCTCGTCAGCTTGTGATTGAAAATTTTCCTCCAGCTTTAAGCTTCTTAGCAGTCATGATTGTCCCTGGCAAGAGCTTATAAAAACCATATCATCTACAATTTAATTGCTGAAACACCCACAATTAGTGGGGTAAGTTGTATTACATAGTCGCAGAGACTGTTTTTTTGGTCATCCAAGCCCTTTGCTACCTGTGCCAAGACACTGAGGCCAGCAGCACTTTTGCTGGACCACCCAAATGCCAAGGAGGAAAAACCAACAAGGGTTTAAGCCACAGACTTAGCATAATCTCAGCCTCCTCTTAAAAAATTTTGACAAAGGACTGTTCCCCTTCATTAACTCACAGGCATATGCTGATTGAAGGTTTCAGTTTTCCATGACTGGACAGTTTTGCAATAGAGTTTATAAGTGAAGTAGCTGCCCAGAGCTGCCACTTCAGTCTATGAATGAGAAGCCTTTGGCATACACTTCAAACATGAAAACAGGCTTCAAGAACACATTACTAAAACTAAAACCCCTGTGCCAAAGAATGATGTTTTAAACCATTCATCTTACAGAGGATGATATTATTATTAGTAGTAGTAGTATTCATGTTTTGACCCAATACGCAGTGGGTCAAGACTCTCTGCTCTATCTGAGAGATGCAGTATACTGGATTGTCATATGTAACCTTGAAAAAAAAACTTGAATAGAGTGAGTTTTTGCAAATTCTAGACTCTTTTTCCATCTTGTCACTGTGCAATACTGCTCCCTTTTGGTAGAGACTCTACAGGTCAGTTGAGAAAACAAAAATCTGAAAGAAAGAAAGAAAGAAAGAAAGAAAGAAAGAAAGAAAGAAAGAAAGAAAGAAAGAAAGAAAGAAAGAAAGAAAGAAAGAAAGAAAGAAAGAAAGAAAGAATCAATGAAATGTGTGAAGTAAAAATATATTAAATTACAACTTTTTTATTAGAACATTTTTATTGTGTTTCATTTCAAGCTGTAATTGTTCAATTAAAAAAGTGAAATAAAGAAATAAGGAAATACATTTTTTAAAGTGATGTTGACCATAGCTGCAGAATCTAAGACATATACTTTCATTCATTCCTATAAATTTTATTCATCAGCTTCCCTGCTGAATTCAAGACAGCATGAAAGTTATCTACTGCAAAACTAAAAACTCCATAAAAGCACTATTGCTTTTGTGGTTATTTCATCATTTTCATCAGTTAACAATAAACAGCATTACTTAAGACAGCCATGTACATGACAAGAAATAAATATCCTGTACTAGAGAGCACTGGTACTGCCGTAATGGACTGTAGAGCTCTTGATTTAACATTATTTTTTATCTTCGAGTACACTATTATTTACCTCTTTTGCAAACAATACCTTGAAAAATTAATCCGATTTGCACAAAATGCATTTGTTATTCAGTGCTTTTTGTGTAAGACTGTGGGTTGATGCATTTTTAACCTGAAGTTTTTTTATTAACTGAAGGCATTTATTTATAGACAGCTTCAATTAAATGAACAACATTCTTTTTTTTATGTTTCCTTATGATTAATAAATGATGAACACAATTTAAAGACTTAATGTCCCCATTAAGCATGCAGCAAAAGGAATGCTCTAATTTGAAGAGGAAGGAATCATTTATGAACCTGGTAAAACTTTATACTATATTAAATTGAAATATTTGTGCAATATACTAAAGATGAATATTGAAGAAATAAGATTGTGTAGTTACGGCATCCACCAGCAGGGGCCATACTAACCATCCGAACCCAACCATACCATGTATGCTGCTGTTCAATCACTAGGTGTATACTGTATTTATTAGGTACTTTAGACTAGTCTCATCTCCGTGTATATGTGAAGCTAACAGGACACCTGTCTCCTCTGACAGCCTGTAAATCCATAGCGCAGCAATCAGACTGACAGCGTAAGACTCTTACAGCTGCGCTCTGCCTGGCCTCATACACATTACGAAAGACATCTAAAACACACACACACACACACACACACACACACACACACAGCTCTGGCATATTAAAAAATAGCTCTGCAGGTTTACATATAACTTAATGTCACCTTAAACTTCACCTCTGTGCGGTTCATCTAAATAATTCTCAGCACATGAGTCTAAGATGCATGTTTTGGGTCTTGTTAAATTAATTAATAGATATTCTACTTTAAAATGAAAGTAGGCTGATTTGTTTATGAGGCTTGAAGGGGAAAATTCTAAATAATTTAAGAAACATCTCTGAAGGAAAACGCTAGAAAAATTCAAGTAGACTACATGAATGTGCACTACCAGTCAAAAGTTTTTGTGTGGACACCAATGCTGCATTTATTTTATCATAAAATTCAGTAAAACAGTAATATTACCAAATATTTGTGATATAATTTAAACTGTACTATATGAATATATTTTAACGTAATTTATTCCTGGGATGCAAAGCTGAGTTTTCAGCATCATTACACCAGTCTTCAGTGTCACATGATCCTTCAGAAATCATTCTAATTTGCTGATTTTGTGCTGAAGAAACATTTATTATCTCAATAGAGACTCCTTAATTACTCCAAACTTTTGACCGGTAGTGTTACTGATTATCTTTCCTATTACAATGATTAGTAAATTACGAAGAAGAATGAATGAACACTTCAAGAACCTAATATTATGTTCTTAACATCTCACTAAGTTTTAAGCTGACAGCCTTTGAAGTAAAACAGTGATTAAAGAAACTGAAGGTTGTGACAACAAAGATCCAAATGGCCACAGCTGCCATTTGCTCACTCTGTAATTACATATATTTCCTAGAATCTGTTCAACATCGGTTAATCCGTTTCAGCATCGTGCAGAACTAGTCACTAATGCATCTACATCTAAAGCCCAAAAGCCTCTGGAAAGTCCCTGAACACATGTGTTATTGATCGCAGGTGATGGAAAATTGAGTACTGGTTCAAAAAGACCAATCGATCAACTGGGGCTGCTGAGAAAACAATTTTTGCTCAAGAACAATCAAAGTAAATCCTTAAGCAACTGAGGTTTGTTCACAGCAGTGCGTGCTGCACGGGTAAAAGAATGCTTTTTGAGAGCTACAAGGCAAATTGGGATGCAGCAAATGTCATTGAAGACCTGAACCTTTTATTCAATGTTGTGCAGAGCGACAGAAAAACATCTTTATGAAGCAAAGTCATTTGTGCATGTACTCAAAGCCACAGTCCAGTACAGAATACAATTCATATTCATGACTCACAGCCTCGCAAACGTGCTTTCAGTGAGCAAATTCACTGACTACAAACATATCAGCAATGCAGAATTTTGAAAAATCCTTTAACAGCACTAAAGATTTATGTTTCGCATTTATTAATAATAAACATTCTGTAAATCTAAGCTGGTATTTTCTGTAGTGGAAATAGCCTAATATTAGTGTTATTCTTTATGTCGTGTGAAAGATCTCAAGCCTAGCAAACTGCAGTACATTTTAAATTCATTCATTTCCATTCATTCACAGCACTCTAAAAGGACGTCCTATAAGAAATGAACAGTGAAATAGCACAGCGAAGGATGAAAATCCATTCACCCGTTCTGTAGTTTGCTTTCAACGGCAGTGCTATAGATGACACATGTTCTGACAGACTCGGGATTGAAGTTGTATAGTTTGAATGATAAAATGCATATAAAAGATTAAAAAAAATACCCCCAACATTTCCAGTAACCAAATAGATTTCCACCCACCGACGGTTGCTATAGCAGGGACAAAAATTCCTTTGGAATTATAGAGAGCAAATGATGGACATGAATAATGGAAACAAAAGATGGTAAACAATCTCTCTGAAAAATATTTGAGCTAGTCATCCTTTTGTATCTTCTACATGATTGCATATTTTGTGTGTCTCGGTTGTTCTGTGTCATGTGCTTTCCTTTTGAATCCCGAATGTTTCTGTATGTAGAATGGAAATGAATGAATTGCATCCTCTAAAAGCATCATCTATTTGCACACACTGCCATGCCTTTCTTTCATGCGTAAAACACAAAGCAAAATGCTCACTGCACATACTTATGATGTTCTTTTCCATACAACAGCATAATATAGTGAGCTGAGCTCCAAAAAGGACAAAAACACACAATAAAAACATGTCATAAAAATTGCTACATAGTACACTTAATTGCATTGACTTTAAATCTAAAAAGCATATTAAAGTATATTAAAAACAGTACTAGCAGATAATATATATTCATGAAACTAAAGCCCACCTAAGTGGAAACATGAAACATGAAAATACAAATATTATTAAATACATGACACAAAAGTTTCAATATCTATGACATTAAAGTGTTTTAATTTACCATAAACGCTTGCCAGTACATTTGGCAGTACACTTTATTTCAAAGTCATCATAACTATGGTATTATATATAAAGATGTCCTTAAGTCACACTCAGTGGGTCAAAAAGAACTCTCAAGTAACTGCATTTAAAATAAATGCAGATGTGAACTAGAATATTATTTTCATTTAATTGTAAATAACATGCAATTAGGTGTCCAAAAACATTACATTCAGATTGCACTTAAAGTAAGTATATTATTTCTGTACTCTTTTATGCAAAAGTGTACTTTATGAGGGATGATATGACTTGTGAAGTCTTTTCATGTATTGTTCTTTTTGAGTTGAGTTGAGTTGAGCCTATTGAGTTGAGTTGAGCCTATTTTTATACACAAATGTAGTATTGTTCGGTGTTGAGTATGGAATTATAATAAGAACTTAAATACATGAATGTGAATCAGGCTGATATGATTTGTGTTGACTTAAAGGCCAGGTACAAAGCTAACTGTAAGACCTTCAGTGAGAGCTGAAGAGCCCTTAAAATATCATCGATGGTTTAATCTTCAGTGGTGTCGAATACTGCATCCTGATAATGAAGAAAAGCAGTGATATTTGCTAGGGATAGATAGTGTGGAAGATCAATGGTCAGGTAAAAAAAAAAAGTCCAGGTGCTATAAAATTCAGTTATAAAATTCAGGATAAATAACCCATAGCTACTCATTCAAAGGATGTAGGATCATTTGGCTATTAAGACATAATGTAATCTTCTAGCCAGATCTAATTTAGGTAAATACAGTCATGTTCTAACTTTGCATTTTTTAATTTCTGATTAGATCGTCCCAAAATAAATGGGTTTTTTAAATGCATTTACGGTTCCAGATGGAACTGAAAAACCCAGAAACAACAGTATTTAATACAAACAGCAGGGGACTTTATAGTTACATCGCACTCTTGATTTTTTGTTTTTTGGTGTGTGTATGTGTGTGTCTTGAACTAAAAAAAAGTGGCTAAATGGAACTACAGATGTTGTCCGGGACATGAAACATCATCATGACAAACATCATATACACACTACCACTTTTGTGTTTATACCCATACTCTTATGCACTATTCCAAATAAACCATTCCAATTTGTACATTTCAAATAAAGATTGAAATATTAAAGAGTCTGTTTTTTTCTGAGACTGTAATAATGATATAACTTCTTGCAATAGCATACAAAGTCACCCCCTGATGCTTCATTTTAAGAGACATTCTGGAATTTAATAATGCAAACCACAAACGGTGATTACTGAAAATGAAATATGTGCACTGAATATATAATATCTTATTCATGCGGGAACCGCTTTCTGTTACAAAATAGAACACTTGCGTATTTTAGGCAAGCAGCAGCCAACATTTGCTTCTTAGCATCCAAATGCACAGTATCTTCTGCAATATCTAACAAGTTGTGACAAACGCCTGTTTATGATAGGTTTGCAACAGAGACACATTCTAGAATTCGATCTTGACACATTTTCTCTGGCATATCTTGCTATGATAGCTCCAGGAACCTACAGAAGCTATATGAAATGAAGAGGACAGTTTGACGCTACGGGCTGTCACGTTGAGACACCAGTGACAGTTGTAATCCTAATCAACAGGATGACTCTCGATGATTCCTGTGCAAGCTGAAGTCAGCACACGGATGAATGAGTTTGTGTAAGTCGTCCATGTATGAAGAGGGATTACTCTGAATGAAAAAGGTGGGATAAATTATGTGCGAGGTGCAAATGATTATGATTACAGGAGGTGAAACTGGAGTTTTTTGTTGTTTTTTTTCCCTGGGAAAGTGGACGTGAAATTGAAAACCACTGGATGACATTTAGAGTCAATTCAGACGGAGAAGCTATGGATCGATACACCTCTAAACTGTCTCCTGCTGTTGATTATGGTGCAGGGACGTTCTTGCTTGTGGTTGGTAAGTGGTGTTTTTTCACACTGCTATTGAAAAATGCAAGCAAGGTTTTACATTTTCTCTGAATTATACCTAGGAAGTCATGATGAGTGTCTGAAAAGTGATAAAAAGTTTCATAACCTTCTTCTAGGTTCTGTTTAAATAGGAATGATTGTCACTGGTGAAATACTGTATATAATCTGTAGGATCCACATTCTGAGATTTGATAAATGCATTTAGTTTAAATGAGAAACCAAAACATTCACACAAAACATATCCATTTTTTCCAAGTTGTTTGAACTAGATATATATGTTTATGTTACATTAGGCTGTGTACATAAATTCTGTGATTTGTATATGCAAGGGATTGGCACACATTGGCACACTGTTATCACTAGACACCATTAATAACTTTGTCCATCATTTCATCACAACATGCTTGGTCCAGCTTGCAGCTAATGACCACCACACAAGCTCAAAACCAGCTTGTTCCACAGCTATCATCTTTAGCCAGGTATCCTGAATGTATTAACGAAATGTAAATGTAAACCTATGATATTAATGATTGCTCGATTACGTCTTATCTTCAGGATTTGATGCTAAACAAGCTGCAACTCATTAGAACTCATACTAATAGATGCAGAATGCACAGTTCAATTTATGAAATATCAGTAGTTGACATTGGTGACATGACTTACATGATGTACAATGTTCAAAAGCCTTGCAATCCAGAGTTTTAGTCATTATTTCAATCAGTCAGAATAAGCCTCAAGTACAGATTGATCACTCATTAAATTATAAAATAATCAATCAAGCCTCTGTCCCAGGTTGCATTCAGATTAGCCAGAAGTTTTATATTAAATCTAGATGAGATTATGTAACTGACGCAGTATATTATGCTTTTCACCATTATTAGCAGCAATGTACAGAAAGAAATGCCAAAGTCAGAGAACCATGGAAACCAAAGTCTATTTTATATTGCAGCTGAGACAAGTTACTTCCACATAAATTCAGGTATTTAAATCTTTCATTTTTTAAGTACACAGATATGAATGGGACCATTTTATGCTCTTGACAACATTAACAAAATATTCTGCAAAAGATTCTCCACAGCAGCATTCAAAAGGGTGGTGAATTGAGCAACACAATTTGTATTTACACTAATTCCGTGTTAGTTAAGTTTTATCTAGTTTAGAGTGTTGTAATGACTTTTTAGCTATGTATAGCACTGCTGAAAGACATTTACTGAATGCCAATAGAGACCTTTATGAATCTAGAAATATTAATTGCTCACTATGGATATACGTTTTGATATTTATCTGCACTTTGATATTCATCAATGCACAAAAATGAAAAAGTCTTGCTCTGAGAATCAATTCAAGTATTGTGTTCTACATACACAAAGTTCTTTATTGCCATCTACAGAATAGTTCCATGAAGAACCTTTAACATCCAAGGAATTCCACAAAAGGCTCTTAAGATTTTTTAAATGTTCTTCACATTAAAAACAAAAATGTTTCTTTTAAGAACTGTTCTTTAGGGAAGCAAAAATGGTTCTTCTATAGGTTCACTGAATTTATTCTCTCTTTATACTTTTATTTTAAATGTGTGCTAAACTCTGTGGGGGGGGGGGGGGGGGGGGAATCTATAAGTGCTTTCATACCATGGGTTGAAAGTGCATATACTGTGGAGCAGAAGAAATGCTCTTTTCATCTCTTTGAAGGTCAGAGGAATAAGATCATTGAACATGTTCCTCCCATGCCCTCTGGGAGGGCTATATGTTTATATATATATTTTTTTTCATTGTTCACAAACAAGATTGTGTGAACAAAATTGGTGTAGAATTTATTTTGAAGCAATTTTCACTCTGAAATTGCTAGCAAATTTTCACAAATAATTACAAAGAAACGGCAAGTAACATTAAATTAAATTGGAACTTTTGAAGAAAATATGAAGACTGAAATGATAATTTCTTGTAAAAACAATCTTTGTTTTATTTACAAAAATAAACTTTACCGTGTATATAAGGTGATTACAAACTGAACGCACAAAGGTATCTTAATTAGACAATATGCAATATAATTAGCTTTTTGCTCTCAGAGACATCTCTTCTTGACTGTGTGCAAATCTCTAAGAATGCACTAAGAAATATCAGACAAATTTACCCCATAAGTTTCATTTCGGGCTAATTCCCAATAATGTATTATGTAATAATGTAAGAATGCACTAAGAAATATCAGACAAATTTACCCCATAAGTTTCATTTCTGTCTAATTCCCAATAATGTATTGTTGTAGGTGCACAAGTAAATGTGCAGCACTTAAAATCTTATCTTTAGAGCCTAGTTATGTAAACAGTTAACAGCTCAGCACACTAAATTAACACCAGTTTAATGCTTTCCTGCAAAGGACGCAATGCCACATCAGGAGCTTTGTCTGATTAGAGTGAGATTAAACAAAATATAAAGCAATATTGTTCTTTTGCTTAATCACTTTTTAGCACCTCACAATAGAGGCAGAGTGCAGAAAAAAACATGCTGTAATTATTTTTCTAATTAACAGTTGCCTGTGTACTCGGCTATCAATGCAAGAGCAGTGAAATGATATATTAGTGTCAGAGTGCCACTGTTGTCAGGCAACAGCTTTAAAGAATACCTGTTAGGCTTTTCTGAGAATCTGTTTTAACCCTGTCATAAGGTTAAAGTCCCTGGCTGGATTAATAGGTCTGTTTATGAACCTGACATGAACAGATGTTGACATAGTTAAATGTCATGTGTTGGTCATATTTTAATAACAATTAATTTGCTCACCAATTTGAGGAAGTGCTTCATTAGCATTATAGAGGACCACATCCTGTAAAATCATGCCTTTACTATCATTTTTGTAAAACACCATTTATACCTACATACAATTCAGTGCAGTTTCCAGCTGCAATGAACACTAGCGGCTGTAAAATGGCAATGACTTTTATTCCTTTTCAAACAAATTATGATTATGGGGCAGATTTTTTTACCATTGCACATGATTTGTAAACATTCATTTTAACATTTGCATCACATAACCATCTCCATATGTATGGCTTTTTGGACATAGTAAACTTGCTCGGTAGCTCACCTGGTGCACTGCACTTGCAACAAAACATTAACCTATTGGCCAATAGACATTCTTGTATATCTGTTTCAGATAGAACTGCTTGTGCCACTCACTAGATATTTCACATGGAAGTGTCGCAAAATGTGTAAGACGCAATGCAATACAATTTTCCAGAAATGCCATTACAGGCAAATATCTCCAATGTAAAGTAGCGGATTATACACACAAGTCATTTGAAATGGATGTGCTAAATGATGAAAAGGATTTTTTTTTAAATGACAGTTTAAAAAAAAAAATCAGATCTAAAATATTCCTCTTCAGTCCCGAAAGGTCATTCATGAACACTAAGTTGTGAAAAGGGCTTGAAATTCTTGGATAATTTATATTCTTCTGAGTCATCCATAATTCTAGTGCTTTAACTGGACAGAGAATGAATTATTTAAAGCAGTCATATGATGCCAAAAAAGACATTAGACGGACATAACATTTATTAAAACTAAGTTTCAAAAAGTTTCTTTTGTTAACTTTTGACATAGAACATAAATCTATGTTTTTAATTGCAAGAATGTCGTCGAATGTCATATGCATGAACATCCCTTAAATGCAAAGCCACAAAATTTAACCCATTTAACTGTAAAGGTTAGAGAAAATTGCGCAAAACGGCCACATAAAGACAAATAAGGGCTTGAAAGGAAATTTACTTCACAGTTTAATTCAGATACTAAAAACATCTAACTCCTCCTTTTGACAAATATTCTCCAAACACATCTATGCAAGACTGTTTAAATAATAACATCAAAAGCACTGAGATGATGAATGAGTTAACTTACATAAATGCCTTCAGAACAAAAAAAAAGAACTTTTTTTCCTAGAAGTAGCAAATATTATTGCTTTGGTTATGTACAGCAGACAGAAAAACATATATGGACACTAAAAATATATAATTGTACAGATGATAAAATATTAAAGTGGCATCAGCAAACAAAAATAGCCAGAGTTATTCTCTAAACTACCTTTGTGAGCCATTTCTGCGATGATTTGGAAACAAACTGGTATCAGAATTTTTTTTGTGGCTGTATGAAGTCCGTTCTCCTCAAGTTCACATGGGTGTCCTATCACAGTAACCACAGGCGTAGAGAATCACATAAAATTTTTGTATTATTCAAATATTATGACCACAAAGTTTTTCTTGTGAAATTATCTCATTAAAAAGGGTGCTTATGCTGTCTTTCTTTTAAATAAATGCCACTCGGTTTGATATTGTGATCCAAGAACATTCCTTTCAGCTGTGGAACATATTCATTTTATGGTTTTAAATGGACAGTCTTTATAATGCATATGACACTTAAGGTTGCTTAAGCTTTTAATTCGCCTCAGGCTCCATGACTGCAGCTGAATTGAACTGAATAATGTCAAATTGAATATTACTGTACAGATGCCATCTCTCAGAAGACCACTCTTGTTTTTCTTAAAAATATTTCTAAGAACACTGTTGACTGCACAAGAGAATCAGTCAGATATCCCTTCTTTCATGCTGCTGTTGGCTAGATTGACATGACATGCCTTGCTGTTCAACCCGGGGTCTGCAAAATTGATTCTTTGGGGGGATTTTCATCACGAACAGATGACCTTGAATATAATCTTTCAGCTGAAGAGTCATCATGATTGCTTAGTGACATTTAGATATTTCACTGGTATTTCCATGGATTCTTCATTTTACTGAGATAAACAAAAAAGCTTTGAAAAAAAAGATATGTATATACTGTATTGGTTAAAAAGCAAGAAATGGATTGTCTAGAGCACTGAGACTGTACCACCTATAGCCATACAACAGGCTGAACCAACAAAACAGAGGTGGGGATCCTTCAAGCTTACAAAATATATATTCATAAAAGTAGGCTATACTTCAACAGAGAAGCTCGTTTTGTCTAATTTAGTATCGCAGCAGGCCAATGCCTGAGTGACGAACGACAAAAAGACAGAAAAATTAAATTGCGGTACAACAATTAAACAGCAGCATTGGCTCAACACAAATAATAACCATATACAGCTTAAAATCCCGCAGATTATGCACGTTAGGCAGGCGCTGAAAAGAGTGAATAAAAATATGTGACAGCCTTACCTCATGATGCTCTTGATGGAATATAAACAAAACTCCAAAAAATAATCCATAATCCAAAATGAAACAGAAAACTCCCGATTTGATCAGGTGCAATTACCTTAATAACCTTGTAAAAAAAAAAAAAAAAAAAAAAAAAAAGTTTAATTCATACTGTCAAATTATAAAAAGTTGGCTTTAAATCCATAAAATGGACAACATAAATTAATACTACTATATAAAAACACAACTATAATTAGCAAACGGGGTCTTTCTTAGGCTTGGAGCTTGTTTAGCAAGTTACTAACATAATAAATGAAAATATATACATTTGAATATACGTTTCATGCATCATTTTGGACATCATTTTTGAGCGTTGATCTTTGCGTTGTGTTGAATTTACATCTTCTGTAAAAGCCTGCGTAATGCACGCGCCTCCTAACGTAAGCACGCTGGTACGCCGTACGAGAAGTCTTGCATTTAAACTACTGTAGTATGTAGTATAAAACAATCTCTTGGAGATCAATTTGCTTTTTTTATTTTCTGCTGATATTTTAACAGTAATTTAAATAAAATGAGTTTAATTCGATAAAGTCAAATAAAATAATTAACAACAACAACAAAAAGATTATTTTTGCCATTTACAGTTTTTCTCGATTGCTAACACACTATAACTGATTCATTTGGCCCATTTTTCCAAACCATTCATACAGTTCTCAAAACAAAGACATGTTTCTCAAAACTTTTAACACATTTCACCTGTTTTCACACACTTTCCAATTTGCTCAGTGTTTTCTGCAAAACTCTACACAAAAAAAGCCATCTTTTTGCAGAGGTTTAACCATGTTCTCATTTAGAAAACTCAAACACACAATATAATTAACTCAAGAATCAAAAAATGAACACAAACAGCACACATTTATCCCTGTGTGAACATTCAGTAGCAAAACTGATGACACACAGGTCAGAATCTCAGGACGTTATGCACAGGAGCACAAGTGATTATGTGTTTTGGAAAATGAATACTGGTAGTGGGAGACAAAGAGGAATAGGAAGAGCAAAGAGGAAAAAATTAAGGGGACGAGGTCAAAGGTCGTTTGTTCCTGATGAAATACAAAGCACTATAGTTGACCACCTTCTTCTGCATGGACTGACCGTGAGGGAAGATGGCCTACAGGCTCATCTACAAGGTTTCAATACTACTGACACATATAATATAATTACAGTACATAACAGCAGTACTTCAGATGAGAGAACTTTCATTATTCTATGTACAATAAATACTGTAGCACATGTTGTACACCCTCAAACACATTACTGTTGAAATGATATGTAGCCAAGTAGTCCTTACATCTACTCTATTTTTGCAAAAAACGAGAAATGACTGTCCAGGGTAGGCAGATAAGTCTTTTTTCAAAAGACTAAGAAACTGCTATAACAAATAAGGATACTACCAATACTGTGATGCAGTTTGGCTGAGGATGCTGAATGAATGAATGAATTAATTAATTTATTTATTTATTTATTTATTCATTCACAGTAAACTGACAGTATAGTCCAGTGTGTGTTTACTGTATATTCAGTTGTTTGGTCTTTGAACTTTTCTCTTCTAGTGCTTTTCATCTACTGTAAGATATCTTTACAGTCGTGTAATGAAAGTAAACTTTTCTTAAAGTTTATTACTGAATGTTACTGTATCTGCACCCCTTTATTTATGCTGTATACTGTAACAGACATTGACTAGCAAAAGGATTCCTATTTCCCAAAAGGAGGTTTTTGTAACAGTGTTTTGAATTGATCTCACTAGTGTTCTCTAGACAGGAACGTAGTCTGAGTATTTGACAGGTTTGTGTATCATCTGAGGCCAAAGTTTGAGTCTGACAAAAGAAAATATGTTTTTGACTAAACTATTTGATTTTGACCTGGAAGTCTGAAGTTTGCACAAGTTGGTGTGTAATTTTGAGATTGTGTTTATAGTTGTGAGAAAATGGTGAATTGTTTCATGAATTGTGTGTTAGCAATCGAGAAAAACTGTAAAATAGAAATTTCCTGGCATTTACCAAGCTGCCAAATATACAAGCTGCCATAATTTATTCTAGTTTGGCTGGATGAATGTAATGTTATATTATCTTATACAGTACAGGTGAAGATACAATGTTTCAAATCTCTAAAATCATCAATGAAACACAATCTTGCTATTTAGTTTATTGATCAGGAATTAGATTTTTACTTTTTTACCACTTATTTTCTCTAGCCATTCTATCCATCCTGGGAAACGCAGCCGTCCTGGTAACAGCTGCCTGGCGTCACAGCGCTCTCAAAGCTCCTGAGCTCCTCACGGTCAATCTGGCTGTGACTGACATTGGTATGGCTCTCAGCATGTACCCGCTCTCTATCGCCTCTGCCTTCAACCACGCCTGGATTGGAGGTGACCTTACCTGCCTGTACTATGGCCTGATGGGTATGATCTTCAGTGTGGCCAGCATCATGACCCTGGCCGTCATGGGGTTAGTGAGATATCTGGTGACAGGAAACCCTCCCAAATCAGGTGCTGTGCTGATTCCATTAAGGCCTAATGACATTTAAAATCAGCATTTTAAAATGTAAAAACATTCATTACTTTATTGATTCAGCATTTAATTTCATTTCATTGTTGTTGCATCTAAGAACATTGGGTTTTGGGACACAAAAGGTCAATGTGTGTTTAATGAACCATATTTTTTTTCTTGGCAATAATAGTGGAAATGTTCAATAGCGTTTATATAGCCAAGATTTTAAAGTTTGAGTCCATACCGCTTGACTTTCAAAACTAAACCCAGACTAATAAATATTCACTGTAAAAAGTGTAGCAACTAGCCCAAGTCTTTTCTACAAAATGTATAATTTTACACAGAATATTTCTAAAAAAACAACAAACAAACAAAAAAACGAATAGGCCTATAATGACAATGTAATCACAGTAATACAATCAAAATCAGAATAGAGAGATGAAATATCTTTGTGTTTTGAATGTTTCTTCTGTATTGTGATGTTCATTGAAGTGAAACAGATTATTGAAAAAGAAAAAAAATGTCCATCAGTTGCTGATTGGATGGAAACAGATTTACATGCTCTTGTAGTAAACAGTCATTTTTAATAGGTATTTACATGTATTCAAATTGACAGTAGACCAGGAAAGGTTTCTTGTCTAAATAGGCTACTTGCATCAAATCCTGTCCTTCTCAATCTTTTGTGCATTTACAGTACAGTACAACACATGCCCAACACAATGGCCCATTTTAAGAGTGGTTGAGAAAATATCGCATGATTCATCATCCAGAATGAGCTTTTGAAATGTTCTAAAGTATATAAGTACTCTTATATATATTTGAATTGGTCATTAATTTTTACCCAAACCGTAACTGCTTATTTGCTCTCGAAATACAATAAATATCTATGCTTGAAATCTTTAATGAAGCATGAAAAGGTCAATGAAGAATATAGACAAGCATAATGATGGTTCATCTGAAATTTGAGGGATCTATTTAAACCCAGTTGTTTTCCAATTAGACAGTTTCTCATTGCTCTGTTTTTCTTTTCATTTTCAAATTACCAACCTGTTAATTGCCTTCACATTGCCTCTCCATTTACAAAGAAACTCTAAATGAGGAAAAATAGGTTATTGGCAGTGGGATTTACTTGAGGATTCTTCAGTTGTCTTTCTAGGCATGGCTAAACTCTATTTCTAGACTTCTACATGTTTGATAAAAACTAAAGAATGAGCTTTCCCCTATGCAGAACAGCATCAATTAACTTTTTCTTATATCTCTGTTCCAGGTAGCAAGTTTCAAAGAAAAACTATTAGTATATTGATTGGTGTGATCTGGCTGTATTCACTGCTCTGGGCAGTGTTTCCTCTTCTGGGATGGGGAGGATACGGCCCGGAACCCTACGGTTTGGCCTGCTCTGTGGACTGGGCTGGATACCAGCACTCCTTGAATGGCTCTTCGTTCATTATGGCTTTGGCTATCCTCTGCACCGTGATCCCATGTGCGGTCATCCTGTCCTCCTACATTGGCATTGCCTGGAAGCTCCACAAGGTCTATCAGTCCATCCAGAGCAATGATAACCTGCCCAACTCTGGGGCCGTTGAGAGGAAAGTCACCCTGGTAAGGGATATCCGAAATTGCACACAAAAATGTTAAGAGCTTTCTTGAAATTGTCAGACTCCAATCTGACTGGCTAGATTTACACAATTTCCGAGCACTGGGATGTACTGTACAAGCTTTTATAAGACCACTGGAAAATAAAGTCAAGTTTGCAACGATATAAGGTATCATTCATCTCCATAGCACAAATGGTGCAAATGGTCACACATCAAAGTTTAATGGGTTTGTTTACATTAATTGTGTAATTATGGGTACTATGCTCACATGTTCCATTGTTTGGCCAAATCTAGTAATTTAAATAGGAAACCACGCAATCTGGTAAATCTACATTGGGGCAAAACTCTGCAAGTTGGTCATGAATTTGCCATAATGGCCAAGACTAACAGAAAACTAAAATGGATTCTGTGTGAGCTGTTGACAACAGATAATAGACCTCTTTTGTCTGCAAAATTTTGTTAAAATTGCCTTAATATGACCTTTAGTGAGCATAGCTATCAAATATTTGATTTCTGAAGTTTTCAGGACAAATATTGTTTTGATTGCATTCTTTCTTTAAAAAATTCTTTAAAAGTATCTACATTAAAAAATTACAGCTAGGTTTTTTTTCTTTTTTTATTTCTTTTAAAGGACAAGTTTGATGATTTTAAACCAGCTTTGTATAATTACAGTGTCGTGGTATATGCAAATGACCAGTTGTATTTTTTTCTCTCCAGATAACATGAAGAAAAACTAAACAAAGCTGGTTGAAAATCAGCAAACATGCCTTTTAAGTTTTTAACAACATGCAGGGTCACAGTACGTGCAAACCCTGGAGCGTTCACACATCTGCAGGAAGCTTAACAGTTTTCCTGCTAAAGTGACAGACGCTGATTCACACCCCAGCTCCACCTTCTGCCCACAACAGTGTTTTTTTTTTTTTTTTTTTGGCTCAGTTGATTTTAGATCTAAAGTTTTAAACCTAAAACAACTTTTTTTTTCTGTTCGGTGCCCAGAGTATAGAAGTGAGTGGCTAAAGGTCAAGCTCCATCCAGTCCTTAAAGGTCACTAATGGATGTAAAGGATTTCCAAGAAATTGCCTTGTCATTTTCCAGGCATTTGCATCAGGCATCTAAAGCTTAATAGTTTATTGTCGGGTCTTTTCCCTCTGGAGCTAAGATCAAAATGGTAATCAGGTATTTCTGCAATCTTTTCACTGTATCTGAATCTTAACCACAGCCTATGTTTTTCATAAGCCTTAATTATTAAATGGTTCATGTGGAGCCATCACTTTAAATTAATGTATTAGTGCCCTTTCTCCCAGACTACAACAGCAGTAGCATGTCCAACATGAATCACTTTTAAAGGAATAGTTCACCTAAAAAGAAACATTTTACTCACCCTCACCCTCAGGCCATCTATGGCCCAAAACACACTGCGCGATTTTAACAATCCTATAAGATCACTGCATGTCACACACTGTGTGACATAACTTGGCTACGATGTGTGTGTAGACCGTATGATGATGACACCTATTGACTCGAATGATACGACGCATGTTTCTATAGAAGAATGAAATGTCGTCAGCATGCGCTAGCCTAGTGTTAAACATAAAGATCATGATAAACCATACTTTAGCAGTTGCATTTTTTATGTGTTCTGAAAAAAAGTGGAAGCGGCGAAAGAGTAAGGGATAAGAGCTTGAGATAAGCAGCTTTATGTTTAGTGCCATGTCCCGTTGATTTCATGTCACATTTTTATTGGTTGATCGGTAAACGTGGATCATGCCAGCAAACACACTGTCCGACGATCATTCTGCATCGTAGGCTATCTTTGATCACAAGACCATGACAACGGCCGTCTTTGAACCTCTCTCACTGTACGATACACAGGACCACCGATTATGGAGCCAAGATCACAGAAATCGCCACGATTGTTTCACGATGCCATTCTTTCATCTGGGACAGCCGAAAATCGTGCAGTGTGTTTAGGGCTTAAGATGTAGATGAGTTTGTTTCTTCATCATAACAGATTTTAAGATATGAAGCATTATATCACTTGCTCACCAGTGGATCCTCTCCAGTGAATGGGTGCCGTCAGAATGAGAGTCCAAACTGCTGATGAAAACATCACAATAATCCACAAGTAATCCACACAACAATACTGTGAATAGAGGACTCACATTTTACAAGTCTGAAGTCACTTCACAAGACATTAATTGATGGACTGGAGTGGTGTGGATTATTTGTGGTGTTTTTATCAGTTGTTTGGTCTTTCATTTTGACGGCACCCATTTTCATCCTGTTCAGATGAAGAAATAAACTCATCTACATCTTAGATGCAAATTTGTACGCAAATGTTCAATTTTGGGTGGAATTTTCTTTAACTTCTTTCTGCTTTCAGTTTTTTCTTGTGTGTTTCAGATGGGCATCCTGATCAGTGCCGGCTTTATTGTATCCTGGGCGCCCTACGTGTTCATCAGTCTCTGGACCATGTTTCACTCTGATAGCAAAGACAGCGTGGCGCCCATTGTCAGCTTGCTACCCTGCCTCTTTGCAAAATGCTCAACGGTGTACAACCCCTTAGTCTACTATGTTTTCCGCAAATCTTTCCGCAGAGAGCTTCAGCAAATCCGAATGTATTGTTGCTGGGATGCTGTGACCAAAATGACACTCTGTATAGGAGCAGAAAGCTCAGAGGAAACTAGCAGGGCACAAGAGACAGCAGAAGAGTGAACACACACTAAATTAAAAGAAAAAGGTTGGTTTGCAATATGGAAACGCTTGGTCTCGGTGTGCTATGACATCTTCAAGAGCATCAAGTCTGTGTCTGCAGCCCAACAGTAGTGCACTATTGCATGAACATGGGACATGGAATGAAATAATTAGCAGAGGAAATTTTTGGAAACATTTCATAAAGATTCATCTTTTGATGCCAGTGAAACCAGCAGCAGTCAAATGCTGCCTGTTTGAACATCTTATTCTTTTCTCCTTTTACCTTATCTTTTACTGCTGCCTAACCTTTTCGCTTTCGGCAGATTATTGTGAGATCAGAGCTATTGTAATCTATATAAAAGATAAATGCTTTACAAGAAGATAGAATGGTTGATTGATTTATCAATCGAAAGGAAGATTGTTTTTTTGCTAAATTTAGTCTCCATAATTTTGCTTTATGTTGCTTTCAGTTTTCCATTGAACCTTGTTTTCATTAAAATCATTTTTCACACTGACCGTTTCTTATATTTTCCTCCTGCATTCTACACTAATTGTTGTGAATCTTTCTTTAATAGTACTACTTATGCACATCTAATGCATCCAAAGCTGTAATTACTGGTGAAAGGGGCTGATCATCATGATGAGGTACACAGATTGAAAGAAGGATCCTGTTAATGGCTGTTAATGCATGACTCCTTCAAGACAAACACCCCATTGAGACTTTGATAAAAAAAAGTCACGCTCACTATGTCAAGCTATAGGGCACAGATGCTAAACTTGTTGTTGGACAGAATTCTTCAAAAACTAATAAAGCTGCATTAGGTGTTCCTTCAGCTATGATCACTTTTAATACAGGCTTGGAAACAATTAATCATTTCATTATTTGTGCTACTTTGCAAATGCCTTTTATGTATATGTTATTGTTTTAGTCCCACACAATCACAAATATTTAAAATAAAATCACATAAAAAAAAAAAAAATGTTTTGTCGTTGGCTCTTCCCCAACCATGACTTTTTAAAACACCACTGCAGAGTAACTCTCTGTGGGATTTCTGAGTTGTCGGCAGGAGTGTCTTATTGAATTAGGGAGCAGATCAAAGTGAAGAGGGCTGACCAGGACACATAGGGCAACACATCCCAGCAGCTTTCCATTCCCATCCTTACTTTACTATCATCAGAGAAGCACAAATGGTCACTCTGAGAAGTGCACTCTGGATTTAGGTTAATGTCTGGACATATAATTTTGCTCAGTTTCCTCAAAGTGTAAAGTGTCTCTGATGGCATGGTATGTCAAAGCAATACTTGGCTTGGAGGCTTGGACTGGAATGCTGTGTTTCTTCGCTAAGGAACAAAGTGTGATGTAAGCAGAAAGAAATCAGTTTGTTCATTCCCTGCCAAAACTTTCAAATCTATGACTGTCATCAGTAATTCAAATGTTGTTCCAAACCTGTTCGACTTTCCCTGTTATGTCTATGTATAAACCCCCAAATGTTTCATGACAAAGACAAAAGATGAAGTGTGTCACTTCTCTGAAATAGCATCACCAATCAGAATTGCAGGAATAATTGTTTCTAAAAACCTCAACCCACATCAGCCATTGGTTGAGCCATTTATCCAGAGTGCAACAATTACAGCACATGTTCCCATTCACATTGTATGCATACAGTGATAAGTACAGCATAGCCAATTTGCATTGGTAATAATGCTAATGATGTTCATCTGAGCCCCGTGAAACTCTCAGATCTTTAAATCACTTTCTTGGAAGGAAGGGTGACAGATCCATGATCTAATAGGATTTGCTAGAGAGCTTCATCACAAGGAAAGACACTAGCCATTGAGTGCTTCAGTGGTTTACTCCTGATCCAATTATTCATACCATACGAAAAGAGGTTTAGTGACAGAATTTTCATTTTTGGGTGAACTACCCCTTTAATGGGTAGTTCACCCAAAAATGAAAATTCTGTCACTAACCCTCTTTTCGTCTGAAACCCATAAGACCTTTGTTCATCTTCAGAACACAAATTAAGATTTTTTTTGATGAAATCCGAGAGCTTTCTAAACTTGCATAGACAATAAGGCTCCTACCACACTGTAAAAAAAAAAAAAAAAAAGTTGAGCCAAATTAAAATTTTAAGGCAACCAGCCTTGTCAAAACTTGTCATTTTAAGTTTATACAACAAAAATTTGAGAATCTCCCACAAAAACAAGTTGATCAAACTCGAAAATCTGCTGAAGTTGGTTGCCTTAAAATTTTAAGTTGGCTCAACTTTCTTTTTTTCTTTTTTTTTTACAGTGCATGATCAAGGTCCTGAAACGTAGTAAGAACATTGTCAAAATGGTCCATGTGACATCAGTGGTTCAACCATAATTTTATGAAGCTACGAGAATTTTTTTTTTGCGCGCAAAGAAAAACAAAAAACAACTTTACGACTTATTCTATGATTTCTTCTCTTCTTGGACAGTCCTCCGGCAGATGTCATCACAAATGTAAGTAGATTGGTAAGATTTTAAAACGAGTAGTTCATTCGTATATTTGTACAACTTTACCTTCACCCTGAAGAAATACAACGGAAGACAGAAGATACAACAGAGGCGAAGCTACATAAGCTCTATAGGGGCGATGTTTCTAGCCTTTTTTAAAGGAACACTCCACTTTTTTTGGAAATAGGCTCATTCTCCAACTCCCCCAGAGTTAATAAGTTGAGTTTTACCGTTTTTGAATCCATTCAGCCGATCTCCGGATCTGGCGAGAGCACTTTTAGCATAGCTTAGCATAGATCATTGAATCCAATTAGACCAGTAGCATCGCGTTCAAAAACGATCAAAGAGTTTCAATATTTGTCCTATTTAAAACTTGACTCTTCTGTAGTTATATCGTGTACTAAGACCGGCGGGAAATGAAAAGTTGCGATTTTCTAGGCTGATATGATTAGGAACTACTTTCATTCCGTCGTAATAATCAAGGAACTTTGCTGCCGTAACATGGCCGCAGCAGGCGCAGTTATATTACGCAGCGCCTGAAAGTAGTCCCCAGCTACCGGTAAAACTCAACTTATTAACTCTGGGGGAGTTGGAGAATGAGCCTATTTCCAAAAAAAGTGGAGTGTTCCTTTAATGTATGCACCCCCTTTCATGTAAATTCTTAAACGTATTAATTTAATGTATTTATTATAGTAAGACACTATAAAACTGACTAAAATGACATATGTAGCATATGTTCAAGCCTATTTTCAACATATTTTTTTATTTTAAAGTTTTCTGAATTACCACACAGACATATTGTGCATAGCACCAGATGTAAGATGATAAATCCAGTTAATTAGTAAGCTACTGTTTCCACTAATGAATTCAGAGATTAGAGTTATGAATAATTTAAAGGTATTGATCAAAGGTAAATGAGTCATGCAAATGTGTTATTAGAAAGGAAAAACTAAAATAATCATATGCAAAGGAGGGGTTTTTTAGATGTCCTTTGAGGAGGTAGTGTGCACAGCGATAGGACTGCATAAGTGAAGACACAGAAAGGTTGAAGCGCTTCAATGCAACTGGTAGCCTACAGAAATGAGAAATGTAATTGAAATGTAATTTGCAGAAAATTTTCTCACCCTTATGCCATCCAAGATGTAAAAGAGTTTGTTTCTTCATCTGACCAGATTTGGAGAAATTTAGCATTACATCAATTGCTCCCCAAAGGATCCTCTACAGCGAATGGGTGCCGTCAGAATGAGTCCAAACTGATAAAAACATCACAATAATCCACAAGTAATCCACACCACTCCAGTCCATTAACACCTTGTGAAAAGCTTCATATTTGTAAGAAGCCAGTTTATCATAAAGATGTTTTTCAATCCATTGCTTCCAGCTAAAATACAAGTCCATAATCCACAATATTGCATAATATTGTTGCGTGTTTGTAATAAACAAATCCATAATCAGAAATCAGTCTCATTCAGAAGGCACTCATTCACTGCTGGTGAGCAAGTCATGTAATGTTAAATTTCTCCAAATCTGTTCTGAACAAACAAACTCATCTACATCTTGGATGGCCTGAGGGTTAGTATTTTTTCAGAAAATGTTAATTTTTGAGCAAAGTATTCCGTTAACCACAGTACACCCACAGGTCTCGGCTGCACAAGAGCTAAAGAAATAAACATGAGATTGCAGATGAAAAACACAGCTTTAATTGTGAATGGTGTTCAACAATTTCCTCAAAGCATTGTGCTGTTATTGCATAATTTGTCTCATTCCTGCTGTGCACACAAACCATATGTGCTGAACCTCTCAGATATCTCGATCTCAGTTTATTTGACATTTCCTGATGGATTTAAATGTACTGAACACTTAAACTTTCACTGAGAGACAACAAATAGAGCAAAACATAGTTGTCTTCAAAATGGCTCCAGATTTGATACTTCATTTTTTACTTACACTGAAAAAAATAAGAAGTTAAATTTACTTAATTTTTATTTTGCAAGTTTTTACACTAATATTTTTTAAGTAAACTTTAAATACGGAATTAAGTAAAATCGACTTAACTAAGTTATCTAAAATTAGTAAAGGAAATAAGTACATTTAACGTGGCCAGTTAGAGTTTCATGCGTAATTTCTACTTAATTATTTTAAGTTTACCTACCATACTCAAGTACATTTCACTCAGTCACGGTTTGTAAACTTCACTCAAACAACATAGCACTGAAAAAAAAAATGCCTGTAAAGCATGTGATTAAGTTACAAGCACATATATAAGCAAATAGACTGCGTGTTCTTCATTTTAAGGTAATATGTTGACTCAATACAGTTATTAACAATGAACACAGAGACCTGAATACTGAATACTACAATGACGGTGACAATCAGTGAATAGTGTTTGAGTATGAATGGGTCATTTTGAGTAAAAAATTAACTCCCAATGTCACAAAACAGCAAGTTACTTAACCTAACAGCAAAAGCAACCACAAAACAACCTAAATACATCTCGAAAACAGCAAAAAAATAAATTACCGTATTAATTATTCATGCCCAAGTGCATGATGGGAACAACGGTCATGACCTTGATATTTACTTAAACAATATTTGTAAAAATAACAAACAATTCCAAGTAAAATATACTTATAAGTTCAAACTTTAAATTCTACAAGCTTAAATTGAGTACTAATATTGAATTTACTCTTTTATTTAAATTCTTGCCTGAACTAAATTATTTAATGTAGAAACTACACTTATTTTTCTGTAGTATTTACTTCACCACAAAATCATTTTTATCAGTGTAGGATGACAGTCATTTTTGTTTCATCATTTTGAAAAAAATCTTGCTAATTTGATCTTGATCATTTTATTTTGATTTGATTTAATTTCCTAAATGCAAAGAAGAATCAACTACTTATTTCTTTCTATGTTTTCTGTTTCTGTAATCAAGTGTTTTGTGAGGATGCATGATTGCAGTTTATGGCTATTGTACAGTGACAGTAATGAACTTGTATGAGAGATTACATTGATTCTCCAAAACAAACGGAATAACAATGTTTATAGACCTCTCTCTCTCTCTCTCTCTCTCTCTCTCTCTCTCTCTCTCTCTAGGCTATATATTTATATTTGTATATATATATTTTTTTTTTCTGTATATATTATTGTTTTATTTTAATTAAAATAAATAGATAGACAAGCAAATAAACAAAACATTGTAAATAAACCACAGCAATATGTTGTTCTCCTTTATTATTTTTCTACAGTTGCACTCAAAAATATTTTCATCTATCTATCTATCTATCTATCTATCTATCTATCTATCTATCTATCTATCTATCTATCTATCTATATCTATCTATCTATCTATCTATCTATATCTATCTATCTATCTATCTATCTATCTATCTATCCTAAGGCAGGACTTAAGTGTGGTCCAGTCATCATGAAGCCCCTCCTTTTGAGGACTTTAGTGAAGCGGACCCTTGTAGAGATGTTGTATCAGTCGCTGGATTGAGGGCGTCCAGTGCGCACCAGTAACCTCTCATGCATGGCGAGTTCTGTTTTATTCATTATTGAGCAAAAACAGCGGCATCGCTTTATTTTCTCGGTATGTTGTTGAGTTGAGGGCTTCATTTAATCGCGTTCTTTATTTTTTTCTGCACATCAGATGTTTCTGACACCTGACAGCAGTGTGGATCGTCTATAGCTTCTTGTTCCAGTGGAATTTCGCGGCGCATATATTTTCTTTAACTTTTTCCAAATCGCACCGATCCGTGTCGAGCGCGTTTCTTTCTGGAAATTGACATCTCGTCCGTTTAAGAGGACATCTCACTTGTCCACATGGATATTTATTCCTCTAAACTGTCTCCCGCGGTGGATTATGGAGTTGGTGCGTTCCTGCTGCTCATTGGTAAGATTGCGTTACTGGATCTCCAACTTTTTTGGTTACCGTTTCTGGCGCGAAAAATCATGAAAATCATCATTTTGGGGTATACTACAAGTAAATAATCTAACCAACAAAATACAAGAACGCGATATTTTTGTATGTGAAATTTACTTGCAACAATAGACTTAAATCCTGGAGTAAAAAGTTTGCATTCTCTCAAGAAATCAATTATTCGTTTCATTCACTATTTTAATATTAGAGAGAGTCTTACTGTTTGTATTTTAATGGCAGTTTCCAGTGTGACAACATGCTCACTATATATGGTGTGTTCAATTAACTTTCTTTTTTCTTTCTGGGTAATAATGGAAATAATTAATGGTCACTGGCTTATATCCCTTGTCAAAAAATCCTATTGGAATTTCAGTTTATCCTTTAGGATCTTTCTGGATTCTTAGAATCCTATTGGACATTCTGATTGATTTTAATGGCATTTTACTATGTCCTGTAGGATTTTATTTGATGCTTGGAATCTTATTGGACTTTGTGTTTTATTTAATGGGATTTTAATTTTTCTTGTAGGATCTTTTATTGATTTGTATCATATTGGACATTGTGATTTTTAAATGGAAATTCACTTTGTCCTGTAAGATCTTATTTGATTCTGTTAATTAATTACTTTTTAAGAGTAACACTGCATGTGTGTATTTGTAACCCTCAATAAAAATGCAGCTTATCTGAATACACACAAATATAACTGAAATTCATAATATTACAGTAAGGCAAAGATAATAAGTATGACATTTCATAATGTTTGAATAAGTTAAAATGTATTACATGTGAGTAGGAATTCATAGAAACACAAACATCTATATATGTTAGGGTACAACGGGGCTAAAGGCCCACCTTAAGAAAAAATGTGCTATTCACTGCGCCTAAAATGTATAATTGCAGAAAAAAATATATACGTTGTAGTGAACATTAATGGAGCAACAGATTTTGTGTGAAAATAAATCATTCAAGTTGTTTATTTTGTCTAAAAATCTTATAAATATATGAGGGGGCGAGGGGAGCCTTTTACCCCACACACGGGGTAAAAGGCCCACCAGTATGGGGTAAATGGCCCACGGTATTAATACAAATACTTCAGCTAAAATAATATTTTTTTAAATAATGTGTAAGTTGATACTTCAAAACAGAGTTCAAAACAATCACTTTAGCAAAGTTTGTACTATTTTCTGCTTATTTTGAAAAACAAAAGAATAAATTTTTGTTCAATAAATATACTGTCGTTAAAATGTTAATATAAAAAATATATTTTAAAATACAGAAACAACAAGCAGTTGTCAGTGAGAGGACCTGCTGCGTTGCCTGGTAACCAATTGCACAGAGCGCTCTTTAGAACTTCCGCATAGATTTAGTTTAGTTTATTTTTGCACAAGAGTAAAATAGATATATAAATAAATAAATAAATAATAATAATAATAATAATACAATCCATATACTGTGCAGGGAGAAGCAGAAAACCCAAAGGGCTTATTTAGAGCCTCCACCTAAACAATGAAAAGAAAAGAAAAAAAGAAAAAGTTTGATTACAATAACAAATATATAAATATAAATGACTTTAATGACAAATTAATTACAACATATGTCGAAAAAATAAAACCTAGAAATAATATACTCAAAAAACAAAACATATATGGTACATAAAATAAAAAATAAAAAGACAAGATAGATTATTGCAGAGCATTTAAATGATCCTTTATACATCTTTTATAACAAGCCAGCTCGTAAACGTCCGGTAAATCTGATTTAATGTTGTGGTTTGTATAGGTAGAGACTCTTGAGACCCTTATAGAAACCTATCCTGCTTCGTTCTTGTCAGAAATCGAGAAACAATAATAATAATAATTGCAACATGGTAAATAATGATAGCATAACAATAATGATAGATGATGCCTTTGACATTAGGTAGCTAGAAGTGCTATCTCCCAAATTACATCATAATGGTATTATTGATAATCAATAACTTACCTTCATGAACACATTTAAAACACTTATAATATTTGCCTTCTCAACTCTATGGCTGTGCAGTAAAATTCACTTTAAAGATGGACTTTTCATTCATGAAGATGACATGAAAAAATGTGTCTTCTAGCGAAAAACAAATACTTTTAAAATGAAAAAATTATCATTATAACTAGTAGATGGCAGAAGAGGATCATTCATTAGCTCAGATGCCATTTCAACTTCAAATTTGTGTACTTTTATTGTACTGGGGCGTATTAAAATCTCATCTAATCTGTTTGGTAACCATGGTAATTTCAGTTAGGACCACATTTAGGACAAAAGCTATTACAGAACAGCATTTCCTAAGTGCGTTATCCTATCTTATAGGAAGGGGGTAATACAGAAACCTTCTAACTTGACAAAAAAATCCTAAAAACTGTCTTAACTTCAGGGCAACCCCACAGCCGTCCTAACTTCAAAATTATTTGAAAGCTAACGGCAAAACTTTTTTTTATTATTACATTTATTAATCATTGAAAATGAAGAAAGGAGATGGTAGAAAGACTCTTGGAGGACCCTGAAGTTGTGTTACATTTTGATGTTAAAACACTTAGAAGTAATTACAGACTGCCGCGCAACAGGACCTGCAGCCAGCATTACAGAGACCAACAAAAGCATCACAAAGCATTACCAGGTGTAGTGCAAGTGACTAACGCCTTACGTTTTTTTTCGTTTACCTCATCAGCAGCTCACGCAGTGTTGGTTGCTTGGTAACAGACCTGAGAGTGGATTGTCGAACTTTGCCATTTAAGATTTTCTAACTAGAGATAAGATAAGATTTTGTAAGATAGGATAAGAATCCCAAATCAAGTTAAGATTTGCTTCTGTAATACAAATTTGCGAAAAATCCTAATTTAACATATCATATCTTAAGTTAAGACCTAAAATAAGAAACTTTCTCTAATCTGCCCCCTGAAGTATTGTATAGCAAGTGCAGGAATCACAAAGTCTCATGTCATTTTATAAATAAATATGCCCCGACACCAACAGCATATAAGGCGGTGTCTGGTGTGGAAATCAAAGCGCACGACGAAGGGGTATAATAAAGAGTTCTTTTAATAATCCATAGACTGAGAAGGGCACAACCAAACATAAATCAAATGATAGCAGACAAAGAAACAATGATTAAACACAGGCTTTAAATACTAAACGCAACCAGGCAGGAACACAAAACAGGTGTGGAGCTAGTTAATTCAAAACCATGGAAACAAAATAGGCAGGATGACAGGGACAGTGAAACCTAAACTAAAATAGGTCATGCATGTAACAAACTGTTAAAGCTGCTAAATATATTCAGTCAGCACAGACTTGTTACTGTTGTGGTTTTGCTACTCTAAATTTAGTTTGAATCACTTAACGCACAGCTATTTTGACATTGGCTTGTCTTCCATTATCAAGGTCAATCATAGCAATGAGTCCCTGAAAAATTTAGCAGATTTACCCACGTAATATTTAACACCCGCGTTTGTCTTTCCTGAAATGGTATATGTGGATGTTTGGTCCTCTTAGATAAACAAACATTTTCTTCAAATTGTGAATGGATTTATGCTAAACTAAGCAAAGAGCGTGCCTCTCACAGCACAGTACAATTGACTGGAAATGACTGAGCTGGCTTATCTAAAACCAGGAATTAATTTTGCAAATTGCTAATTGCTTTGAAATAAATTGGATACAATATTTTTCATACTTTTTCCCAGTTTTCCCTTAACTGAATTGGATATGGGGTTTTTTTCTCTCTCTTTTTACATTACACACAAACTGAACTTTATTACATTTATTGCATGTAATGACCAGTATTATACACCTCAAAGGGAAATTAAAGCGATTTACGATATCAAATTTTACTTACTGTTTGATGTCTTATTGCTCTGTGTTGTGATGTGATTATTATATTTTATATGATATTATTACCATTGTTACAGTAAAGTGCTATTTTTATATTCAACTTCTGGTCTCCTGGTATAAGCTTTATATCTTCCTCCCCAATTCTTTTAGAGTCTAGAACTGGTCTAATGGATATTTCCATTGGAGGACGCAAGTGCTATGTGTGCTGTGTGTGTGTGTGTGTGTGTGTGTGTGTGTGTGTGTGTGTGTGTGTGTGTGTGTGTGTGTGTGTGTGTGTGTGTGTGTGTGTGTGTCATCAATCCATTATCAATGCCTTAGAAATTTTTTGCCCTAATGCTGTGTGCTGCTCAAATCAGCTCCCATGTTGTTTACAATGTTACTTCAGGTTGTGCAACATACAATGAACAATGTCTACATCAGGGTGAATTTATGCAAACTGCAAGTACTATTTGTTAGTAAAACAAATAGGCTACAATGGAAATGTGCACCTTTTAGAATTAAAAAAATTAAATTTAATTCTATAAAAAATTAATTAAAATTCTATAGGAATGATCCTATAAGACTATTCCTATCGGAATCCTATAGGAATGGTTCCAAAATATGATAGAAATTCCAGTTAGAATCTTGTACAATTTTCCTATTGGAATCCTTTAGGATTTTTTGACAAGGTTTTTTTTTTTTTAGTGCAAAGATATTGAAGTAGGTGTCTATGACTTCTTTCACTCTCTCCAATCCTTTGTCACTCATTTAGCATTTATATAGAGAATTCAAAAAGTTGTGTCATTGATTCAAGGGTTCGAGATACAGTAATATGGGTTTATATAATTGTACAGAGACCAGGCTTATTTTAGCTGATCGGTAAGTTCAGCTGTGAATAATACAGTTGTGTCAGAGGCAAGAGAAAAGGATGTTTGCCTGAGGGCAGAGTAATCATCTATGTCATTACTCCAAGGATGAAGAGACTGATGGGTCTCCAATTACTATTAGAAAATCGTGTTGTAAATGGCACAGTGAGACATATACGTAGAAATCCCTCATCAAAGTGCTTTCACACTGATGTTGCTTTTCATTCGGTTGCTTTGACAAATGGCCTTTGCAACTGGACGTTTAATTCCACTTTATGCTGCAGGTGCATGATAAACCCTTGATGCAGTTGGCAGAGGGAGCATTGAACCTATTTAGAAGCTGAGGATAATTGGGTAAAGCTGATGGCATATGACTTATACACACTTTACCCTTAAGGCTCTGCTGAATGAAGCAGCTCTGTTCCCTATAGACTGTTTGTTCCTTGCACAGCAAGATGATGTTAATTTTAGTGGAGCAGATGTCGGTATTGTTGCACGTAGAGACAAATTCCTCTGTTTTCTGCTGCAGGGAGATCCTATAGACTCACATATAATGCTTTCAATCGTATGATTACAGATGGCTTGTATTAAGTGTAATCCACATATCCAGCAGTCAACGATGAAGAATAAAGGATTTCACTGGCACAGCACAGATCAAACATGACAATGTTAGGAACATTCAGTTACGATAGCTCATACAGTATGTGGGGTTGGAATTGAAACCAACCTAAACCTTGCTTAGGACTTACTGGAAATTTCTCATGAGTTTGTACAGGATGTGGGTTTTACATTCAAGTTAGAACATCAGTCAGTACTGTATAATGCAGTAATAGATTTTTATTTATTTATTATTTTTATTTAAGTAAGCATAAAAATACTACTGATTTACTAATAGTTAATCTTTTTAAATGTAGTCAGAAATGAACATTTGATTTTTATCACATTGCAGTAATATCAGTGAATTAGTGAGGATGCAATGCAAAAAAAAAAAAAAATTATTTAAGATTAAAATTCCATTATGGCTATGTAAAACATGTTGCGTGGTTATGTGACATTCACCCCACTAGACCTTCATTGATTGTTGTGTAAAACATGTTCTAAGTTGTCCTTATAGCTTCAACTGTAGTGTGATGCTTGTAATTCCAAGGTCATGGGTTAAATTCCTCAATGCATGAAGTGATTAAAATATACATGTCTTGAATGCAATATAATTGCTTTTAGATAAAACTCCTGCCAAATTCATACAGTAAATGTAAGTCCCAAAGTTATTATATACTGCTAAAAATGCAGTCTAAAGCTCCAGTTTGGTTATGAATGGACCAGTGTAAACTGGTGATAAAGCATCTCGACAGCTCTGTGTGAAACTACACATGGCTGAAGGGCAAAACAAGAAGGTCATAGAGGAGGCAAGATGACACAGGTTATTGAGATAAAAGTGAAGTTGAGACACAAGAGACTGTTTGGAGATGGGGTTACATAAGACTACAGGAGGAATTTGTCTTTGGGATTTGATCAAAACAGCATTGCCAAAAAATATATGGCAAAACATATCACCATATCACCCTGCAGCTCAAGACCGGTTGCCCAGTTGCCCACAGAAGCTAAGCAGGGCTGAGCCTGGTCAGTACCTGGATGGGAGACCTCCTGGGAAAACTAGGTTGCTGTTGGAAGAGGTGTTAGTGAGGCCAGCAGGGGGTGGTCTGTGCGGGTCCTAATGCCCCAGTATAGTGACGGGGACACTGTACTGTCAAAGAGCACCGTCTTTTGGATGAGACGTTAAACCGAGGTCCTGACTCTCTGTGGTCATTAAAAAATCCCATGACACTCATCGTAAAGAGTAGGGGTGTAACCCCGGTGTCCTGGCCAAATTCCCTCCACTGGCCCTTATCAATCATGGCCTCCTAATAATCCCCATCCACTTGATTGGCTCTATGACTCTCTCTCCTCTCCACCTGTAGCTGGTGTGTGGTGAGCGCACTGGTGCCGTTGTCCTGTGGCTGCCCTCGCATCATCCAAGTGGATGCCGCACACTGGTGGTGGTTGAGGAGAGCCCCCTACATGATTGTAAAGCGCTTTGGGTGTATAGCAATACACAGTAAAGCACTATATAAATGCCTCATTCATTCATTCATCCCAACATTTTCTCCGAACAAAGCGCTATATAATACGATCTGTAGATTAAAAGGAGACTAGCAATGCCAAGAACAAGGGATAATGACTGATAAAATGAACCTTGAATGCAATGCATGTCACTTTGGATAAAAGCATCGACCAAATGCTTAAGATAAATGCAGTGCATAATATGCATTAATGTAAAACATTTAAAAATCAAAATAAAATTCATATATATATATATATATATATATAATACAGCATCTTGCATTTTCATAGCAAGTATATGGAAGAAAGTGTAAGTGATAGAGATGGATATCAGTCAGCCAGTCATTATCACAAAATCAAAACACAGTATGTCATATGTTTTCTGTCAAAATAAATAAATGGAAATTAAATGTTAATGTAATACATGGATTAAGTCTAAATTATTTAAATATGTGAGAATACAGAGACTATAAGACATGACAAGACAAGCTGGAATGCTTGACAAAATATTTGATCATATAGTGTAGCAGCTGACCAATCAGAATCGAGCAACAGATGTAATTAGTGTTATATAAAACGGGATAGTTATTAGCTACAATATGCACATTCATTATCGTTCAAAAGTGTTGGGTCAGTAACAAGTGTTTTTTTTTTTTTTTTTATTATCACTTACCACTTGTAGTACACTTGAGTGTGCTAGTGTATGAAGGATGGGTTCCAGTGTACTACACGTGGTAACTAAATACTTTTTTAAAATACAGAGATAGTATGTTAAAAGCACATTTTAGTTCATATTCATGTTGTCTCAAAATAGCACAGTTGAGTACACTTAGACGATCTTATGTTTATCTTAAGAGGTACTAGAGAATTATTTTTAGTATATATTAAGTACAAAATTAGTGTGTGAAAATAGAGCACTTTAAGTACATTAAGGAAGAGCACTTTTTTCATCTGGGTATGTATTTCTTCTTTTTGTCTTTCACGTGCAGCAATTCTTTCCATTGTGGGGAATTTGATGGTTCTTCTGATGGCATACAAGCGGTCAAACCACATGAAGCCCCCTGAGTATCTGAGTGTGAATCTTGCTGTGACAGATCTGGGAGCAGCCGTCACCATGTACCCGCTGGCTGTAGCCTCAGCATGGAGCCACCACTGGATAGGAGGAAACGTCACCTGTGTGTACTACGGCCTGATAGGATTTTTCTTTGGAGCAGCTAGCATGATGACCCTGACAATTATGGCTATTGTACGATTCATTGTGTCTTTAACGCTCCAGTCACCCAGTGAGTTCCCCTGGGCTCTATCCTTGGACCTATTTTCATTCTGACTCCTGCATGGATTTCTAATGAGTGGTACAACCTCAGGGCTCCTGAGAGTTCAATTATCTTTTCTTACCATGTCAAAGTTCTGTTGAGAATGACAATGATTTCAGAGGTACAGACATTTGTCTGATGTATGTTATCTGCTACAAAAGAAAAAAAAATCCAATTAAAACTGTTTTAATAGTATAGTATATGTAAACAATATGGATGTTAATGATTTTGATAATGAATATGATAATGTGAAAAATCACATATTAACCTAAAAACCTTAAAACAACTGTTAAAAGGATGATTTTAACAGCTTTGCACCCCAAATAATACACTATTTCTGCACACATTTCTGCTCTAATCGTAATAAGTTTTGTGGTAACCAATATTATGCCACAAATGCTGTTGATTGAGCTAAACTTGTACTAAACTCAGAATATTCATTTGACCATACTTTTCAAATGGCATTGATATCGCTGAGACCCCAGACAAAACATTATCCATTTATTAAATGTATATAATACAGCAAATCATTTCTGATTAATTCCACTGTAACATAACAAAGCAAGGTTTTGTTAAGGGTTTGAGAGAGGGAGTGATCTGGTTTCAGCTCTGTAATAGGTTATGTTCTCCCTGAGAGCTGATAGGGAGCTCTGTTACAGCAGATAGTTGTCATTTACACACAAACTCAATATGACAGTTTTGTAAAGCTAACTTATTAGAGATTTTGGCTGTCTCATGCTGGAAGACAAACACTGAATTATTGAAATGAAACTTGGCATGGGAATAACTGCTGTGGAGGGAAACATAGATTTCTTGTTTGTTCTTATTACTATAGAAATGCTAATAAAGAGCTGAAAGAGATACCATCCCAGAATAACTCATTAAGTAGGCCCGTTAAATTAAACAACTACCCAGAAAACCCTAGAAAACATCCAGCAACCCACTGCCAACCACCTGGAATGACCTAACAACAATCTAGAAACCATATAGCATTGCCTATAACAACCAACTGGAACACTTTAGCATCACAGTGGCTAATTTTGCATGAGCAAGCACTACTCATGTTTTCATCAAATGAACCAATCTATTATTCATGTTTGCATTTAGTGCCAGATGTCAGATTCAGCTTATTTGTGCATCTTTTTTTCTGGGAAAAGACCATCTATATTGTGCTACAGAGGAAGTTTTAGGGTTTTGAAATTACTCCACTGCAAAGATAAATATCTCTGTAATAAAATTATCTAGAGTATCTATCAATATAAATAAATAAATACATGAAATAACAAGGAAAAACAAATATTCTTAATATATCAAATAAATGTTCTTTTAAAATAAAATAATTTGTTGTGGATCATCTGACTAAATGTGATCAAATCAAAAATATATGCTTGAGCATAAAAGTTATTGTTCAATTATTTCTGCTTTAATTTTATTTTATAAAGTCTTTTGTAAGTATTTATGTTTCGGTGATGCTTGTAAGCAAATGATGATCATTATTGTTCAACCACCTACAGTGCATGAGCTACAGAGGATGTTTTAGGCTTTAACTGGGTTTGGAAATTATTCCATTACAAAGGTAAATGTCAGTATCAGCATTAAATATCTAAAAATAACAATCAATCAATAGGGACATATTGCATCAAAGAAAACAGGTTTTTCTTTATTCTTTTAAAATAAAAGAATTCAATGTGGCTCATCAGACCAAATGTAATCAACCCAAAATATAAGCATCACAAAACTTGTTAAATTATTAATTCGATATCTTTATTTTATACTTTTGTTTGTTTAACATTGTAGCCACAGCCAACCCACATGGGTCCATTTGTTTGCTCCCTTATTGGAAACAAGCACAAAAGTACAGCACTTCATTAGCAAGTTGCACATTTTGACAGCCACTATAGCAGAAGGTAGTCACGATACAAAAAGCAGCTCATAAATAAGATAGGAGGCGAAAATGGTCATAACAAAACTAGATTATTTTTAATTATTCTTATAGGAAAACAATAAAATGCTAAATATAAAAATAAAAGAGCAACATGTTAAAATTGCTTTTGCATTCAGATCGCCTTTATTTCAACTTTAACTGTCTGTTTTTTTTTCTGTCATAGAAGAGAAAATCAGCAAAAGGAACGTAAAGATCCTTGTGGCGACCACATGGCTGTATGCACTCCTCTGGGCTATATTTCCTTTGATTGGCTGGGGAAAATATGGCCCGGAGCCCTTTGGTTTGTCCTGTACTCTGGCCTGGAGAGACATGAAGGAACAGAGCCAGTCTTTTGTCATCACCATCTTCTTCATGAACCTCATCCTCCCAGCCATCATCATCATCTCATGCTACTCTGCTATTGCTCTGAAACTATACATTACCTACAAGTCTATGGACGACAGCAACCACATCCCCAACATGGTAAAGATGCAGCGGCGGCTCATGTTGGTGAGTCTGTTTGATTGACTGTTCGCACCAGATACACTGCTATTATGAAATAAAATCTGTACATTATGTTCTTACCTGAACGTGATCTGAAACTCAAGAGCATCAGAGGCTTTCTAGCTGATGCTTTTATCCTCAATAACTCACACAAGACAAAACAGCAAGACAGATGCAGATGCAATTATCAGAGTAATTAGTTATGTTTAAGTCACAGTGGCAAGACATCAATTTGACACAATTCTTTAAATATTAAAAATATATTTACATATTAAATATTTAATCTGGATGTTTAAAACCTTGATGTTTTGTGGAACACAAAACAGGGTTTAGTGCATGCATTCAAACGTACTGTCTTAAGATGTGTGGCATACATCACAAAAAGCTGCTTAAATCATTTCAGCTATTTAAATTATGCAAATTATGCAAAACATCAGAACACTGAAAAAACAATTTGCAAATAAAGAAGAGAAGAATCTGAATCTAGAGAATCCAAATCATTACTTCCAGGGAATCGAAGCAAAAATGGAAGTTGAGGGAGTTTTGGGAATAAATGCTTAATCACCTGAACAAATTATTTAATCACATGATTTGCTGAGGAACATGACTGTTTTAATGCACATGTATGAATTTACGTGTTTCCAATGCTAGTTGCCGAAGCAGAAAAAAAAGCAATACATATATTCAGCAAACTAAAAAAACAACAAAATTTGACTTACATTATCAGTCCGCTCCTCTCTCAAAACTGTTGTATGGCTTCAGAAGAGTTGGAATATATTGAATCCGTTGCGTGGACTTTATAGTGTGTTAAAAGGAGCTGTAAATCCCCTGTCTGTTGTTGATATATGAAAGAAGAGATGCCTGACATGTAAGATTTCTTATTTGTATTCCACAGAAGAAAGAAAACAATAGATACGGTTCAAGCCAGAAACTCTTCAGTTTCTAATCCTTACATCACACCCCCAAACTCTGACTCTTTCAGAAATCCCAACCTGAACATTGTCATTTCTAGTTTAACAACGCCGAGGGATATGTCTCCCTGCAGTATGAATTTTATTTTAAGAAAATAACTCATTCAAAACTGGGCTCTATTCATCCCAGATGCTCTTGAGCTTTCCAAAGCAACAGTTATTTCAACCAACTGTAAATGATTCAATACCCACCTGCTTTCTTTTCCCATGTTTTTATCTGTGAATGTTCTTCCCACATGAGACCATTTCAAAACTGCTGTAGACGGAAGCTTCACATCATCTGAAGGTTGTTTAAAGACAGCGATGCATTCAGCATTCATATCTTGTATTCACAAAGAGACTGCATGACACAAAATAGACCACATTGTTTATGATGGTCATTATGTTCTTCTCTAACTTGCTTCTTAATCTAATTGTCTAAAAAACCCACACTGTAAAAAATTATTGTATATGTAATGATAAAAAACTATAAAAATGTTAAAATCCTGTTAATTGGTTAACCGTAAGTTCCCTTACTCTATCATGTAATTTTACAGTAAAATAGTGTTAGGCCAATATTTGTTTCTTCATGGGAACAGATTTGGAGAAATTTAACATTAGTTCACTTGCTCACCAATGGATCCTCTGCAGTGAATGGGTGCCGTCAGAATAAGAGTCCAAACAGCTGATAAAAACATCACATTAATCTACAAGTGATCCACATGCCTCCAGTCCATCAGTTAACATCTTCTGAAGCAAAAAGCTGCGTATTTCTAGTTTTACATGTGTATAGAACATACACCAAACATAATCTGCCCGCAAAACAGATCTGAACGTGTTATTCTTTGCTTTTACAGATCGCTGTGTTGATCAGCATTGGGTTTCTTGGCTGCTGGGCGCCGTACGGCATCGTCAGCCTGTGGTCCATCTACCGGCCCGGTGACTCAATCCCTCCTGAGGTCAGCATGCTACCTTGTCTGTTCGCCAAGTCTTCCACTGTATACAACCCGTTCATCTACTATATCTTCAGCAAGACCTTTAAACAAGAAGTCAATCAGTTGGGCCACCTCTGTGGGAGATCCAACATCTGCCGTACCTCTGATGCCAAAAACGGCCCGGAGAATACCATCTATCTAGTGTGCGATGAAAACAAGTTCAAAGCTGGAGCAGAGGAACAATCAATAGAGAAGAGCAGGGAGAATGAGACCCAACTGATCAGTAGGACCTGCGATTTGCACTCTTAAGAGTGAATCGGCACCGAACACTGATAGTGGAATGGTTTGAGATATTTTTTGCCTGGTTGAAGGCACGTGGAGTGGTCCATAGACTCTTGAATGAACTTTTGTTTCTTCTTTTATTCCACAGGCTTCAATGCCACTCCATATCATCACATCGTATGGCACTGTGCATTGCTTTGTGAAATTATCAGTGAGGTGTTTAGGTGTTATCTTTTATTATAAAAAGGGCATTTCGCTGATACATTTAGTGCACTGTTTCAGCATTCTAATACACTCAAATACATGATCTTTATTCAAATGGATCGCCAAAAAATGAAAATTCTGCAAAACCCATGTCACTTTCTTTCTTCTGTGGAACTCATAGAGATGTTGTGCATCAGTTTAAGCTTATGCTTTTATTAGGTGCATGGTGATTCATACTCCCAAACTTCTCAACAGCCAAAAAACACAATTAAAGTATCATAAAACTAGTCCATATGGCCCATGCAGTATATATTTAAAATCTTCTTAAGTTATATGATAGCTTTGTGTGAGGCACAAAGTGAAATTTAAGAAATGTAAGATTTGTTGCTGTCAAATCAGATTTTTTTTTTCATTTTATGAAAGTAATTGAATTGTCTATATATATATATATATATATATATATATATATATATATACAGTTCAATTATACATTACAGTAATTTTTACAGTACTTTTACTGTACTATTGCATTTTGTAGTTTGATTGTAAATTTTGTACTAATTAATTTACTACATTTACTACTTTCTTTATATAGATTATATATTACCATATATTATTATATAGATTATCACATATAATATCTATAGATCAGTGTTACTTCAGTGGGTCAAATCAATACACCAATTCCAACAGCACTAGTGTGATGTCATTCATAATCGCAAGTTTCTTATTCATGAATATGATTTTGTGTGGTCATTCGTGGGCTCTGGATTTACAATCACAATTATTTCTGTCTCCACTTGAAGCGTACATGTCTGTCCAAATTAGTCCAAAAGTCAGATTTCAAACAACAAGACAGTGAGACAGGATTTTCATTTTCAGGTGAACTATTGCTAAACTTAGTTCTAGTCTGATAATGGCCCATATTTATTTTTGGTGTGCCTGCATCACCCTGATTTTGCCATGTTAAATGAAAACATTTTGAATTGTTGTTTTTACCCGTTTGACTGATTTTGCCATCCTCAGGAAAGAGACAAAAAACATTCAGCCAAAGAACATGTGGATGCTCCGATGAAAAGTGCTGTGTTTTTTCGCTTCAATGACTCCACTGTGGCCATAACCAGGGCGTTTGGGACTGTAGTCATTCATCTCATCACTGGGGAAGGACACTTTGCTGTAGGATATGCAGGTTGTTTCCCAGAATTGATGAGAGAGTTTGCGCTGGTTCACCCTGCAGGCTCTCACTGTCTGTGAAGCACATGATATTCTGCTATGAAAAGACCTTTTTGTTCTGTTTAATACCTGGGGAGGAACATAAAAATACAGCTGACATTGTAAAATGGTAAATTTCTCTGGTTTTACTATTTATAGGTTTGTGTTTGAGTAAAATTCATGTTTTTGTTTTATTTTATTAACTACTGACATTATTACTTCCATATTCCAAATAAACATATTGTCATTTGTTTATGTCATTTGTATCTCATGAAAACACATATAAATGAACAAGACATATGAATAAAAAATGAATATTAACATTGAACTTCTGAACTCTTTGAAAAGAAAAAAAAAAGGTTGTTGATGCCAGAGTATTTGGAGGCCCTCATTTTCACTATTTTGGGCCCACTCACTCATTGTCTGTCTGGACAGTCTCAAAATATCACTAAAAATATATGTGCATCTGAAGATACACATAAGTATTTGATGTTAAGTCAGACACATAACAACGACGACACATAGACTGTTTTCCGATTCCTGATGAACATATGCATAATTTATCAAGTCTTTTTCACTGCACTGAAAAATGTTCACCAAATCCTTTCCTTATAAACAGTACATCATGGAGTATAGTTTTTCCCCTGATATAACAACAATTCATTAGCACTTAAAAAAGAGCAATGCTGTCTGATATATTTAGACTGGATTTCAGCTGAAGTGACCAGAGGTTGATACTGTGTTCGGTGGACTTGTTTGATGAAGTTTAGACAAACTCTCACTGGACTACCTCAAAACAGAGCTTACAGAGAAAACAGCATATTCAAGAAATGTTTTTTGAGCAGCAAATCAGCATATTAGAATAATTACTAAGGATCGTGTGAAACTAAAGACTGTTAACGACCAGACTAAATAGCAAAGTTATGGGACATTTGTTTAAATTCTGCTTGTTTTTTTTGTTTTTGTTTTGTTTTTTCTTGTGTCTAAACTGTTCAAGCACATTCAGGAACTAAATCTGACGTACATGCCTTTAAACTTCAAAAAGAGACATCAGAGGATCGGGATCAAGATAGATACTGTGATGTTCATCATAAAACAGTGAAAGTATTCTTTTATTATAGTTGTTAAGTGTGAGATCAAAGGAATTATGGAATGCTTTTAATAGATGTTTAATGTATGAGAACTTTTCCAGTTGTTGCTGTAAATCTTTCAGGTTCATTTTTTGGTAGTTTTTACCTACCTTGAAATATCAGTTTCAAACTCATTCTGATGGTAAACTAACAAGGTTCTAGAATGGGTTCTGACTCTGCGTTTGTTCTGAGAGTATACTGTAAGTTTGGTGAGCTGGAACGAAATTCGGAGAAAAGGGCGGATTGAATTACGGTAACAAAAAAATTCACATAAACACCTGTAATATTTACGACAGTGAATTCCACTCACTCGCAAAAACACACAAAACTGAATTCAGTTGTTTTAATGGATCATTCCTGTTAGAGCTCAGGCTCAAAATCAGGCATAAACATTTTAATTATTTACACAAAGTTTACAGGATGCCAAAAAGTATGAAATCAAAGAGCATAAATAAGCTTTTGCTCAACAAGGAATTGACTGTTAGCTTTCATGAGGATGTCAAATTTTGATAGAGCTGTAGGCTACAAATTTTTTTTTGTAGTATTGTAAAATTTTATACAGTATTATAAACCCAATTTCTGTAAAATTATTAAACAGAATGAAGCATTTCAGAGTGAGGCTGATGATACATGGGGCAACTTTTTTGAGCAATGTTTCTTGGGCACTTTCCCATTGAGAATGGGTAACAAATTTCTATCTAAATGATTTAGATCGGTCGTGGGCCCTTGTTGCCTGGTTGCCTGTTGACGGCAACATTTCCCAAAGTTGCACGGGAACATTGCTCAAAAAGTTGCCCCGTGTATCATCACCCTGACACGAACCAACCAATAGGCTACCGCAAAATATCAAACATCCCAACTATTGCTAATACATACACACGTGGTCAGAATTGTTGGTACCCATGGTAAATATGATCAAAGGCGGCTGTGAAAATAAACCTGCATTAATAATCCTTTTGATCTTTTATTTAAAACAAATCACAAAAATCTAACCTAAAACAAACCAATTGAAAATGGGGGGAAATCTCATTATGAAATAAAAAAAAAAAAATTCTCAAATACACGTTGGGCACAATTATTGGCAACCCTAGAAATTCTTATGAGTAAAATATCTTTAAGATATATTCCCATTCATATTTACAATTTTGAGCACACCAGTGTGATTATGAACATGAAATTATCCAGCCATAGCTTCCTGTTTCACAGAAACATAAATAGGAGGGGAAATAAAGGCCAAACTCCCTTAATCATCCATCACAATGAGAAAAACCAAAGAATATATCTCTGATGTGCAGCAAAAGATAATTGAGCTTCACAAATTAGTGAAGTGGCTTTAAGAAAAGAGCTAGAGCAGTGAAAATTCCCATTTCCACCATCAGGGCAATAATTAAGAATTTCCAATCAACATAAAATGTTATGAAACTGCCTGGAAGAGGACGTGTGTCTATATCATCCAAATGCACGGTGAGAAGGATAGTTTGAGTGGCTAAAGACTCTCTAAGGACCACAGCTGGAGAATTGCAGAAAATAGTTGAGTCTCGGGGTCAGAAAACCTTCAAAAAAATTAGTCAAATAGCACCTACAGCACATGTTGTTTGGGTGGGTTTCAAGAAAAAAAAATTCAAGAAAAGAAAATGCTCTCATCCAAAAACAAATTCCAGCATATTCAGTTATCAGACACGACTGGAACTTCAAATGGGACTGGCTTCTATGGTCGGATGAAACTAAAAAATGAGCTTTTTAGCAGCAAACACTCAAGATGGGTTTGGTGAACACAGGGATAAAAAGTACCCCATGTGTACAATGAAATATACTGCTGTATATTTGATGTTGTGGGCCTATATTTCTGCTGGACGTCCTGGACATCTTGTTTAGACACACGGCATCATGGATTCTATCAAATACCAACAGATAAAAAAATCAATAAGTGACTGACTCTGTTAGAAACCTTATAATGGGCCATGTTTTGATCTTCCAACCATACAATAATCCAAAAACAAACCTTAAAAACACAAAAGTACTGTAGGTCAATGGGCACAAAACCAAGCTTCTGCTGGCCATTCTAGTCCTCTGACCTGAACCCTGTAGAAAATGAGTGAACTGAAGAGAAGAAGCACCAACGTGGAGCTGGGAATCTAAAGGGTCTGGAGTGATTCTGGATGAAGGAATGGTCTCTGATCTCTTGTCAGGTGTTTCTAACCTCATCAGGCATTATAGGAGAAAATTTAGAGCTGTTAAACTGATAAATGGAGGTTTCAAAAAGTATTGAATAAAAGGGAGCTGTTAATTGTTGCCAATGTGTATTAGAGAAAAACATTTATTTCATAATGATATTTCCCCCCATTTTAAATTCTTATTATCCAATGAAAGGTTAGATTTTTGTGATTTTTTAAAATAAAAGATCAAAAGGATTAACAATGCAGATTAATTTTCACAGCCTTCTTTGATCATATTTACCAAGAGTACCAACAATTCTGACCACGTGTGTATGTTGTGAAGTTCTCCTGCAAAAAATGATGCCACTTCCTGTAGAAATGTACCATTAATTATTTCTATTTTTTAAGATTGTACAAAAGACTTACAGGATGGAAAGCAGGAATAAAATTATTACAGGAATAAAACACCCTAAATTGCTAGGTTACAGAAAACATAAAAAATATCGTAGCCTACCATTCCGTCACAACACCCTCACAAACAAATGTTTGGTTTTTTCACTGATGATTAATCCCATTATTCATTCAGTGTGTTTTGAAGCACTTAAGTGATTGCACACGGTCAATTACATTTTACCATGTGAACAAATGCAGATAGTGCACATGAAAATATTCCTCTGGGGAAAATAAGCTGTAGACAAATATTATTTAGAAGTCTTTTCGGCTAAGGCTGTCAAAACGTGAACGTGAATGTACTTTTAACTTGTTTTTTTATTTTTAAATATGGTTTATTATAATTTTTATTATTTACATTATTATTTTTCTTTTCATTATTTCTTAATTTAAACAGAAAATAGGGCCTAATGCTGGATTTCTAACATGTTCTCAGGTAACTACTTCTCACATCCAAAACCCAAGCAGTAAGGTACAATAATTTTGCATTACATTCAAAATGAAATCTAAATCAAGATCTAAAGCTTAACAAAGCTTTTTCCTGGTTTTGTTTAGCTCTCAATCTTGTGTAACCAGTTTGTGTTTACATTACAAAGCAGAAAAATGAGATCTGACCTTCTGACCATTCCCCACATGTGGTTAATAAATTGAAGAACACTATACAATAAAGATAAAAAACAGCATGCTCTCCCCCTCTGTTCCTACTGTGAAAATCCTGAGTGTTTCAGATTGAAGTGTATGATAAACATGCTGACTCACTGCGGACACTGCATTCAATGTTTGTTTGGCATCAGAGAAAACAGAGTCATGTCAAAAGGGAAAATTAATAGGCCTATATTCTGAATAGTTGTGTCCTCAAAAATTCTGATTAGTTGTGTACAATTCAAATAAAAAAGTACGTATATGCTTCCTTTCTTTTTCTATACACTCCAAGTACAAAACTATCACTGGGTCGGTCCTCTTTCAAAAGGTACTAATAAATACTTTGAAGTTACTCTAAGGGAACATGTTTTAATACTTTATTGGCATTAATGCAGAAGACAGTGTTATGAGGGCTGCAGCAAGCCTTCAGTCACGTCTGTAATTTCAGTCACAGCAGGTAAGAGGAAATATGAGGAAAAAACATGGATGATAAGATTTTTCATTTGATACTGACCTAGATCTGTCCATGCAATGCCACGACAGAATTTCACACCACTAATTCTCACCTTCCTCACGTCGCATGATGTTTTGATTACACTCTCTTTAATATTAGCCACTGGTCTGCAACACTTCACACCGCATTGCTTCTAATCACATCCATGCTTAAATATGTCCTGCGTTCATTACACTCAATTTTCTGTTCACCTTTCAGTCAACTGTTTATAAAACATTAATCTTTTTTTTTAAAAGATCTAATGCATAATTATAAAACACAAATAAATGTGATAATTAATACAGAGCTAATGATTTGTGTTAATTATAATAAAAAAAAAGAATATATAATTAAACAATAAAACTTTCTGTCCCTTCATGATTAATGTTTATCATATGGGTGCAGCAGGGACGATGATGGGAACTCAAAAACAGAAATGTTAATAAAGCAACAAATCATTAAGCATCAAAAAGTTCACTTAAAATATATGAAAAGCCATGTAGAGTTCCCACACTGTACATCAGAGAATCTATTGAAAATTTTCAGCTTACAAAAGACTGCATAATGATCAGTATCCATCAGCCCTGATTCGTACTGCAAGTTGAAACTTTCTGTAAGATCTGAATGGATCATTTGAATGATTAACCTCTGCTGCAGAACCCATTGCCCCACGATCTGTGCATTACCATGACAATCAGAGTTTACGCCGGTGAAGATGACCCTCACTCGCATGTTCTCACCTCAACTTCCACAGATAACAGGTTTATTCAGCTATAATGACTCACCATTGAGGAGGTGTGTGAGCACTCGACTAATGGCCGGTATTGACAGCACTTATAATCCCCTCCGAAAGCCTTTCAAAGGCTTGATTCTTAGAACTGAGATTTACTTGAAGACTAATTTTAAAACTGGGTTGGCTCAACAAACTTTAGGTTTCACAATGAAATATCAAAGTGCTTAAAGAACCCCAAGCAATGACTGCAGTTATTTATCACTGTTTATTTTTTGCTGTACAGTAGAATATGTAGTACAATCCCTGAAATTTACCTGAAAATGACTGATTCCTAGGGTGGCCATTTCTATAAAAAAGGAGGATCGAGTGAAGTCAGGATAGAAACTGAAAAACAATCCCAAAACTACGAGCAGTGACAGAAATTAACTTTTCGATTAAGGGGTGACATTTATTTATTTTAATTTTTACAGCATTTTATAAGTGCAGGTTTTTAACTTTTTTTTAAAAATGGTTGCACCTGCTTTTATTGAATACATGCAATTCAAATAATGAGACACTATAGGACTGTTACCAATCAAATGAAATCAGTAACTACAAAATCCAGAGGTGGCACAGAAGCTGCATCTGAAGTGGCATTTAGATGTATTTACACAGTAGGTTTAATGCAGCTCGGAGATGCAAGGAATGCATTTATACTGCAGCTACACTTGCAGACATAAAATGTTATGAATATAGAAACCTGAAATGTTGGGGGTAAAAAAATTAAATTACACTATAAATATAATATGCTATAAATTATGAATAGGTCACCAAATCATTGACTCACCTGATTAATCATACTTTTCAGTGACACAATTTTTTTTGTGTGAATTCATCTGGCGTGTTTGTGAATCCTCTTTTAAAGATGTTGATCTGATGTTTGTAAACAAATATGATACTTAGGATTTGATGCTTCCTAAATGCTGCTTTCTTTAAACACAAAGAGATCCAAACATTATTATTGACTCTCTTTTCTCCATAAAATTGACTTAGTTCAGAAAATCTAGGTGTTTACCCATTTTACTTTTAAGAAATTGCTAAATTTACCACTGGATTTTCAAGGTTGTATTTCTGTTATAATCAAGAATGCATGTACTTTGCCTTTCTTGAGGAGCCATCCAAAAAAGATGGATGTGTCCACTATAGCATTCCTTTGAGAATCTCTTGTTTGAATATTCTAAATCTCGCTAACCCCTTGTAATCCAAAGTACACAAAAATGCATATTTTGCAATTGCAGTTGCTTTGGCCTCTATGCCATTTTCCCAGTAAACTAGAAGATTCATTAGGTCACAGATACAATTCATAATTTACTGAAAGCGATCTGTTCTGTATGATTAACATGGAAAAAATGTTGAATTCATGCAACATTTAAAAAAAGAAAATCTCATACTTGTAAAAATCTCATATTTTATATAAGATGGTTTCATTTTCTAAAATTACAGATAAATTCTAAAAATATGTCTGAAAATAAGATTAAAGTCTAACCCTGAAAATAAGGTTTAAACGAAAACACCATGAAAAAAGGCACAAAACATTTGCTGAATGTTATTCCAATGTCTGCCTGGGAACAATTTATCAACATAATTACACACACTGAATAGATGAAAATATTCTTAAACTGTTGCATAAACCTGTCAACAACATAATCAGGCCCACAGCAGGAATGACTATAAAGCTCACAGCCCATGAGACATGTGAACAAAATGTCAGACTGAATCACATTTCCTGTCATACTCGGTTTGTTGTTGTTTGGAAAAATCAAGTTAGAGGCATGGGATTTTTTTTTGTTGTTGTTGTTTTTGAGAGGATGCATCACAGCGGACAAACGCTGCATGGGGTCTAAACACCCTGGCAGGTGGTCATTATCATATGTATCATGTGAAGTGACCACTGAGATTTGCTCCCGTTTAAGATGATGGACACCAAGGTGTGAAATTCCTTACAAAAAAAAAAAAAATTACCAGCATAAAGCGACTTGTTTTTTAAGGGATTAGTTCACTCAAAAATGAAACTTTGCTGAAGATTTACTCACCTTATACAGGATGTAGATGAGTTTGTTTCTTTATCAGAACAGATTTGTAGAAATTCAGCATTACACCACTTGCTCACCAATGGATCCTCTGCAGTGAATGGGTGCCGTCACAAGTAATCCACACGACTCCAGTCCAACAATTAACATCTTGTGAAGTGAGACATGTGGATTACTTGTGGATTATTGTGATCTTTTTATCAGCTGTTTGGACTCACATTCTGACGGCACCCATTCACTGTAAAGGATCCAGTGGTGAGCAAGTGTTGTATAATGCTAAATTTCTCCAAATCTGTTACAATGAAGAAACAAACTCCTTTACATCTTGGATAGCCCGAGAGTTAGTACATTTTCAGCAAATTTTCATTTAAACTGAGATTCCTTCACAAAAGCATTGCTACTTAAAGCAAGGTTTATGAGTGAATTACAAAACATTAACATAATAAAATCAGCCAAAATGCAGTCACAGGAAGCAGATGTGGCCGCTCACTTTCAGGGTTTACGGTTTCATATGGACTTACACTAGATTAGACAAAATCTCACAGATCTCAACATCCACATGCTCATTTTTACTGAAAGCTGAAACAGATGTTGCTCAATAAGATAGAGATCACGCACAATACGTTATACAATAAGTCTATAAGTACAAACTTTGAGAAAAGACAGAAAGCTTCTATTACTGTATATATAAAAGACATTATCCAAGTTAAGTTCCAGTGTTTATGGTTTTATTTTCTATTGGTGAATAAAACAACAAAAACAGATTCACTCTGATGAGAGAAAATTATGACATTATGGGTTGAAATAGCAAATGATGATGTAAGAAAAGCGCTGGTGACCACATCAACATATTGATTTTAATGCATTGTGTCAAACTATACACATTTTAGACAAAATCAAAGACTACTTAAACATTTTCAATCAAACACAACTCTGATGAGAGTCGATTTCATACTGATTACACGGTGCTGTGATAATTGTTGGAATATCAAACGTTTTCTGCTTTTTCTCAGTCAGCCTAATGAACTGCTGTCTTCAGCTTAACTGCATTCAGAGATGTTAGTGTGACTGCTCTGTGGTTACATGGCCTGTCGGTTCTTCTCCAGGCTTTTTTCAATGCTGTCAAGAACTTCCACCGCAGCTTGAGGAATTCTGGTCCCTGGGCCAAAGATACAGCTGACGCCGCTCTTGTACAGGAACTCATAGTCCTGAAAAGATGATGAGATAATCAAATCACGTAAAGCATCAATACTAAACTATGTCATGTCACGATTAGCAAACTAATTAATTGAACTTGTACTGAAACTGGACATGTTAAGTGTGCTTTAGAGCGAAGTCTAACTAATTGCTTTTAGATAAAAATGTCAATCACAGTCATAAACAGAAACAACTCAGTCTTGAACTAAAATAGAATGCAGTTTGTGTTGGTCCTAAAAAATGGGGGGGGGCATCTATTTTATATATATATATATATATATATATATATATATATATATATATATATATATATATATATATATATAGTGCTGTCAAATGATTAATCACATCCAAAATAAAAGTTTTTGTTTACATAATATATGTATGTGTACTTTCTATATTTATTTTGTATATATAAATACACACACACATACAGTGTATATATATAAATAAATTAATAAATATATATATAAATAAATTAATATATATATATATATATAATATATATAATATATAATATATATAATTTTTATTTGCACAAGGAGTCTGACAACAGCCAGTGATCCTCAGTGACATGAAGAAGCAGAACAAACTGAGACAGACTAAATCCAGAAGAACTGTGGCAACGTCTCCAAGATGCTTCAGGAAACCTCCCTGCAAAGCTACAGTACTACTGTTAAATGCTGTAAAATGAGTGATGCTGTCAAATAAATAGATTTTCTTTAGCAATTAACTTCTATGAACTAAATTAAATCAACATTTTGTGTGACTTTCCTTTGCGTTTGAAGCAGCTTTTTCCCTAGCTGCACTTGCGCATAGTTTTTCAGGGAGCTTTGCAGGGAGGTTTCCTGAAGCATCTTGGAGATGTTGCCACAGTTCTTCTGGATTTAGTCTGTCTCAGTTTGTACTGTTTCTTCATGTCAGTATATTAAAATATTATATCAATATAATATAGAATGAATGTACTTAAAAATTTATAATTAGTGGTGGGCATAGATTAATTTTTTTTTAATCTAGATTAATCTCACTGTAATCTTGGAATTAATCTAGATTAATCTAGATTAAAATGGTTCATTTGAATTCTGCCAAGTATCAGAATAAATTCACTACTAGTAGTAAACAACTAGCAGTCATCAAGAAACAAACATAATATGGTGGTAATTCATGGTGTAGTGGTAATTAAAAGGCTAATTAATTCAATTAAATTATGTAATTTAATACATAAATTGTATTATTTGTGGTGTGGAATCATCCTATGAAGATTAAAGGACTAATTACCGCTTTTGGGGGGGACATAAAAATAAAGGGGATTTAATATTGATAATAACATTGAAGACATTGTATGATTATTCCTTAAAGATAAGGTTTTAATAGTTTTAATAGTAGTAGCCTATTACGTTCTGCCCAATGTCTTCAAGTGAAACCGAACTTTTATTTTGACGGGTTGCCGTGTGAGGATAGTTTTTCTCAAATGAAACGCTCGAATGCTCATGAAGTGACTCTCAGAGCAGTTCTGGAGATGTTGTTCATGTATTTATGTCCTCATTTAGTGAGACGACAGACGTTAATATCACCGCAAGCGTCACGCGGGCTTCTGTATGAGTAGTGAACAAACCTGTGCGTCTGCGCCATACATTAACACAGAGACACACAGAAGTCATATTTAAATAGACGTTTTGCGGCTTAATATTTACAAATAGGAGTGGGAGTGTGCTCACGTGTGTGTGCGCTTACGTTTGTTTGTTTGTTTGTGGGTGTGTGTGCGCGAACCGGGGCCGAACTCCGCTGTGCGCGCGATACAGAGAGCGCGACCATGTAACGTAGAGACAGAAATGATTTGCCGTCATGTAAATAAGATAAATAATATAAGGCTTGATGTGGTAATTTCACAGTAGGCATACACACAGGTTCGAAGACTCGTTCTCGCCCCCTAAAGTGCAGTTCGGCTAGGTATACATCCGCGCTAAAATATCAAGGTGAAAGTCATCATAGCTTGCGTAGTATAGACCCAGCTCCCAACCCAACTTTGAGAATAGATTAACGGCGATATTTTTTTATCGCCCGATAAGAGTCTCACGTTAACGCAGCACGTTAACGCCGATAACGGCCCACCACTATTTATAATACAATATATTAATAAATAAACATATGTACATATATAATAATAATAATTTTCAAAAATAATTAATGCCAGGCATTTAAAAAATACTAAATTAAAAATTAAGCATTACATCTTGAAATTATGCTAGTCAAAATGTATTGTAGCTTAGTTCAGCAAAACGTTCTTTTTCAGCAGGATTAAAATAATGTAATAATAATATAAATCCTGCACAGTTTGATTGGATGCACAGCTTTTGACATTAACAACAAAAGACAATAGAACTGTTGTCTCCTTTTTGATAAGCCTATTTTTTCTATCATAACTACGCACAATTATATGATAATCTGCATTACATTATTCACATTCAGCATGACTCAGTACTTGGCTCAAGACCCACCCATTGAGAACCACTGATTCAAACCCTCCCTTGCAAAGCAAATCACATCAGTGTATATTTTGACTGCCATGCCAAACGCTAGTGGAATCTAACTGACAGATCTGATCCAGTACAAACAAACGGATTGCGTGCATTAAAAGGATTTTCATGTCTGCTTCAATTACCGCAGCTTCAGCTCCATCCTCTAACACTCACTACATGTTAACACTCATTAATCAATTAATGACACTCAGTCAAAAAGTATAAGGAACTAAAGACACCTCCAGACCTCAAGCAACCATGCAAGCCTATGCATGCATTTCATGCATTCATGGACAAGTGCAAAAACAAAAACACCAGTGCACCTACGCAGCAACAAAGTAATTGCATGCATACAGGTTGCTACACACCATCCCATGTTCATATACACTAGCTAAGAGATCATCATGTAGGAATGTGCAGACTGACCTTATACAGGTCCTAATTACACCCTACTGCAACTAAGAATAGAGTTTGACCTATACATGAATGAATCGACCCCCTATCTTATGTTGAAAGAGCAAGCAGCTTCTGGTTGAAGACGAAAAGATGAAAACGTGCAAATTTACATTGAGTTTGAATTCAATTCAGGCTTCAGTTAGTTATTTGATCTGAGCACAAATGGTGGGGTAATACTAATTATGAGGCAATATTAAAAATAATATTATTAAATAATGATGCATTATTGTACCATCCCAAAGAGGCACATAATCACTTTCACTGACTTTTTCATTAACTGTTCCCACTAGCTTTCTTTTTTCTATTCTATCTATATTTCTTTAAAAAAAAAAAAACTACCTTTACTTTTTTTCTATTCTACTTGTTTTCTTTCATAAAAAAAAAAAAAACCTTGCTATGTGTACTGCATTAGGCTAACCAAGACTTGTTATAGCGCTTGCATATTGTTGCTCTTTTGTTTGTTTTGATTGCTTCTATTGTCCTCATTTGTAAGTCGATTTGAATAAAAGCATCTGCTAAATGATTAAATGTAAATGTAATGTATTAGATGTTAGTGAATAAAAGTTTGGGGCTAGTAATTTTTCTTAAGCAATTAATCATTTTATTCAGCAAGCCTGCATCAAACTGAAAAAAAGTGATAAATGTATGAATCAAAGAATCCTGAAAAAAAAGATTTCCACAAACAGTTTTCAACATTGGTCATAAGAAATGTTTCTTGAGCAGCAAATCAGCATATTAGAATTTATTTCTGAAGGATCATGTGACATTGAAGATTGGAATAATGATGGTGAAAATTCAGCTTTGCATACCAGTATATGACACATACATATATATACACACACATATATTTATGTGCGTGTATATATATTAATGTATATGTATGTATGTATATATATATATATATATATATATATATATATATATATATATATATACACATTAAACACCAAAATCAGTATTGTATCTGATCGGTATTGAAAAGTCCATTTTTAATTTTACGCAAAACGCGATATCTGCCATGTTATTCTGTCATGTTTCCTCCCTATCTTTCCAAACCACAACAAACGCCAGTCTCACTTCTTTGCAGAATGCGATACATCTGCTCAACCAATCACCCGGCATCCTAGTTTTCCTCATCTACTTTGTACTTGGTGATCAACAAACAAACAAAAAAATTAGGGCTGCACGATAAATCGCATGTGATTGTCATGCGCATCTTGTCAGTAAAGCCGGTTCTGTGATTAGTAGTAAATCTCCTTCACGTGCTTTCAGATGGAGCTGCATTTAATACACAGAGCCATAGTTCACTGACAAGCTACGCAATATCGCGTTCATAATCGCAGATGAATCATATTTGGTGAAGTTTTTACAGCGTATTAATAAACAGTTTTTATAATAAATATTTGAAAATCAAAATCTGGATTTGAATTTATGTTATTCTAACCTAAAAATGCTATGTGAAAGTTTGAAACAGAAAATAGTGGTTTTCGTCTTGTCACTTTTGCACACATTTTTACTCAAAGTGAGTACAACCCTCACATTCCAGCAACTATTTTAGTATATCTTCTCAAGGGACATACTACGCAAATGAAACTTGGGTATATTTTAGAGTAGTCAATGTGCAGCTTGTATAGCAGTGTGTATATATATATATATATATATATATATATATATAAATAATTTTATTATTATAATAATTTAAAAAAAATCTTACTGGCCACAAACTTTTGAATGTAAGATTATTTATACTTTACACTAAGCAGCAGCATTTGCATTTAAGTTTTACATTTTTCATTAGTTAATGCGTTCAGCGGGAATCAAACCCATGAACTTGGTGTTGCTGTCACCATGCTCTGAGCTACAAGAATCTCTTATATACAATATGATCTTCTTGCTACTATAAAAGTCAAAATACTGTATAGTGACCTGTATGTGCATATCAATTAAATTTTATATGAATGCAGCAGGTGTTGCACCTGCTGCCTGAATTGCTACTTATCAGTGAGCTCACATGAATCGAATTCAATATTAATATGGCAAAGGTCAGACTGCTTCTTATATTGATTTTGGATCGTTATGTTGCTCTGCAGGCATAAGCGGCCTATGCTGCGTGCCGTTCCCAACAACCCTTAATCAAGCTAAAATCAATGTAATATGTGGCCTTTCATGACTTTCTGCTTTATTAATCAATAGAATAATGTAATCTGACCTTTTGAAATGAGATTCAAAGATTTAACGATTAAGAAAAAAAAAAGAGTGATGTTTCTGCCACTAAAAAAGCTGTTTCTTATATTTTCCTTACACATTTTGAATGGTAAATGTTCAGTTGAGTCTACAGACTTCTGATGAGTCTTCAACATCACTGTCAAAACATAATAATCAGGTTCTGGACAGATCATCTAAGTTGAATGTTGTCCATGTCAAAACAAAGATAACAGCTCCCTTTGAACATCATGGATCATAAAAATAATCTTCTTCACAATGTAAGGCCATCTGAGGTGTAGACGATTTATTTCAAGTGAAATCGAAGAATTACCTGTTGTGACGTCATTTCGAACAAAAACAGTGCAAAATTTTCATTTTTGGGTGAACTATCCCATTAAGGCAAAGTAACTACACCAGCTACTAACTGAAAAAATTGCTTCAAAGTTTTTGACTTATTTAACATCAATCTTCATACTCTGTTTTCTCTGAAACAGACAGATTTCACAGAGGGATTTTCCGCCTGTGTAGGTATTCTCACACTGTGCCTCTGCCCATATGTCCAGCTGTCTATCAGGGGGCAGGTGTTACCTGTGGTGGTATGACCCCTCCGCAGATCACCATGATATCGGGCCGGTTGAGGTTACGCAGCTCTTTGATGAGTTCGGGCACGAGGGTCTTGTGTCCGGCTGCCAGTGTGCTGATACCCACGCAGTGCACATCTGCATCCACGGCCTGCTGGGCGACCTCCAGCGGGGTCTGTTGTCATGGAAATGGACACAACACAAGAAATGACAAGCATTAAGGCTTGTTTACATCAGGAACAATAAATACAATCATAACTATATCAGCCTCCACATCAACGCACAATAACATGCTGTATATTATAAGCAAACACTGCACTTTTGTCATCTGTCGCATTAAATGCTTGAACTCTTTAAAGCAGGATGGATTCTGATTGGAATAAAATCATTGTGAAAATGATTTCAGTGATATAATTCCTATGTGCTGTTATTGTTATAGTTGGACTCTTCTTTTCTTTTAAACCTAGAATGATTTTTAAAATTATATTTTTAGCATTATCATTGTAGTTATCGTCTTGGTGCAAATGAACATTTATATTCAGCAAAAATGCATTAAATTGATCTAAAGTGAAAGTAAAGTTGTTTTGAACTTTCTATTCATCCAGAAATTCTGAAAAAATTGCATCACAATTTCCACAAAAACTTTAGGCAGCACAACTGTTTTCAAAATTGATAATAAAAAATGTCTCCTGAGTAGCAAATCAGTACATTAGAATGATTTCTGAAGGATCACGTGACACTGAAGACTGGAGTAATGATGCTGAAAATTCAGATTTGCCATTACGGAAATAAATTACATTTTATAATATTTGGAAATAGAAAAGTGTTATTTTAAATTGGAATAAAATTTCACAATATAACTTTTTTACTGTATTGTTTTACTGTATGCAGCCTTTGTTAGCATAAGACACTTCTTTCAAGCACATTAAAAAAATCTTACTCCAGCATTTTAAATAGTAGTGTATATAAACCCTCACACTGTGTTTGAGGGCCGAGGGACACTTTTTTCACTTTATAACTGATAATCTAATGCAGAAACAGTTTTGTTCAGGATGGTGCTGAGTATTCATGGAGCACAAATGAGAGATTTTGACTTATTTTGAAAACTGGAGAAGTGGGAGCTTAACTCTGAGGTATGCATTTGATCTGCTCAGTCATGGATTGAATGTTTTGATGTTCATGGCTCAGAAAGGATCTCTTAATTGATGACAGACTCTGCCCTTAAAGGAACATTGGGTGCTAAAATGTGTGAGATAAATACACATGAGACAAGTTGAGCTCCATGAGCTGATTTCTTGAGCATCTTTAACACAAGGATGACTTTCGGAGAGAAGATATTTTTAACCACATATACAGAGAAAAACTCTTTGTATATAAGATCTAAAAGCAGCATCACAGTTACAGCATCTCTCTCTTACCTGAAATAGCGGGCCGACATCCACATCAAACCCAAGGTCTGCAAATCCTGTGGCGATGACCTTTGCCCCTCTATCATGACCGTCCTGTCCCATTTTGGCCACGAGCAGACGAGGATTTCTGCCTTCATGCTTGTTGAACTGTATGACTCTGAGAAACAAGAACACACAGCATGATAGCCTCAAATTACTAATGAAGTTTCAAACAGTTTTATAGGTTTAAAACTATATGATCGTAAGTTATTTTTGGGTGAGCTATTCCTGTAAAGGAAAACTGTGGTTGGTTACTTCATATACTTTCCTAACACAAGTTACTTTTTTTTTTCCAGTGACTGAAATAAAGCCGTTTTCGGTAAATGAATTAAAATTAAAATAAAATATAAATCTAAGATGAAAAACACAAAATAATCTTAAGATCTTCAGGCTGTAAGATCTGGATCTTTTGCCGGTTTAGTGATCAAAGTTTATGGTGTATTGTTTGATTTTTACGGTCTCAATTTCATCTCTTTTGTCAGACTAAGGTCACATTGGGGTGGAGATACATGCTTTAATCAGACTGCACAAAATCCTTAAGACACACAAAGACAGAAATACAGTGGAATCTTTGAGCTTTTCTAAGTCTGAGCTGTCTTTATTTATCATCAATTCACCAGATAAAGCTAAATCCAGTTACATTTAGTGCTTTTTGACAATAACAATAATGATGGCGTAAGGGTCAAAAGGATGTTATCAGGCCGAGCCATGGGTTCGGCTCAAGTGCAATAAAAGATTAAATGTCTGCGAAATGTTATTATTGATCAGGTTGTACCATATATATATATATATATATATATATAATTTTACATATACAGTGGTGTGAAAAAGTGTTGGCCCCCTTTCCTGATTTTTTAATTTTTTGCATATTTGTCGCACTTAAAAGATTCAGATCATCAAACTAATTTTAATATTACACAAAGATAATGCAAGTAAATACAAAATGCAGTTTTTAAATGATGATTTCATTTATTAAGGGAAAAAAGCTGTCCAAACCTACCTGGCCCTACGTGAAAAATTAATTGCCCCCTCCTATTAAATCATGAAAGAACTGTGATTAACCACATTATTTTAGAAAGCTGAGTTAAATTTCACTAGCCAAACCAAGGCCTGATTACTGCCAGACCTGTTGAATCAAGAAATCACTTAAATAGAACCTGTCTGACAAAGTGAAGCATGTTTAAAGAGCAACACATCATTCCACGATCATAAACAGATGAGAAACAAAATAGTTTACATGTATCAGTCTGGAAAGGGTTATAAAGCCATTTCTAAGGCTTTGGGGCTCCAGCATAAACTATTGTAAAATAAAAAACAATAGACAATACATATGACAATTTATATATATATATATATATATATATATATATATGAATAATTACCTAATTAAGTAATTCGTAGTAGCCGTTGTACTTACATAAAACAAAATGTACTACAAAATGTAGCCTGTAATTACAGTTTGTAATTATGTAGATGTAATAGGCAGCTACTGTTACACATATGTAACAGACTGAGTCTGTCACACAGCTACTTGTACACTCAAGTACAATCTTGATACACTTTATTTTAAGTAGCTTATGCCTGTGTAACATTCTGCAATTTTAATGTAATTAGAACGGTATTACATGTATTTAAGCTGTGTACTGGTAGGTTAAATCAAATTAAGATTCAGCTGGAGAAGGTGTACTGTATAGATACACATGAAGTACACTTAAGTACAATCTTGATGCACTTAATTTGAAGGCAGGCGTATCTGGATGTGGAGAATGAGTAGAGTTCCAGAAAATGGCACTCAGTTTCAGGAATCTGCAAGCTCTTACCTGTTATGCGCCAGTGCTATCTCGTCATGCTCGCCGAATTCACTGCGGTACGCTCCGCTCACCATCCGTGTGCTGGCCTTGTGCTCCCCGAAAACAGATTTCATGGCATCAGTGATCTCCCCCACCGAGCACCTACAGAATCCAACAGAATCCTTTAATCCACACATAATCACATTATATCATGCAACACAATTCCTGTATTGTTGTTTGGATTGTTATTTGATTGAATTTGTGTTTGCAGTGCAGTAAAAAATGAGAAATCACATTCCATATGTTCAAAGCCCAGTCTGCTGCTGAGAAACACCAGCTTCTCATTAAGCTTGGCAAAACACAGATACGCGGCACTAACTCGAGCTCTTCCAGCCAGACTTCCAAAAGCAGGAGTGTGTATGCGAAACATGCGAAAAATCTAAGTCCAAAAAGTTGACAGGACATATTCTGGACTGGAAACCCACAGGTTTGCATGAGAAAAAAAGTATAGAACTCATTTCCGAGAGGGAAAATAAATAATATAATATAATATATAAATAATTGCAACTTTTAATCTTACAAGTCTGACTTTGTTTCTCACAATTCCAAGAAAAAAAGGCAAAATTGCAAGATATAAACTATAATTTTTTTCTATTTTACTACTCACAATCCTGTTTACATTTCGCTACACTGTTTTTTTTCTCCAAGGCATAAAACATAACAACAATTTTGACTTTTTCCCTCGAGAATTGCAAGTTTATATCTCGCACTTCTGAGTTTATATCTCTCATATCTCAGAATTGCTAGAAAAAAAAGTCTGAATTGTGAGATAAACCTGCAATTACTAATTTTTTTGCCCCTGTATTCTTTGCAAATATGGAGGTGTAATTTCACGTGAGTTTCTTGTTACAGATTAATAATTACGCAAATGATTAGATCTAAAGCTAATAAATACACTGATAAATAATAAATAATCTAATGAGCAATAAATGAAAAAGCAACTAACTAATTCTTCACATATATAAGTTAGTGACACCCTAATATTATTTCAGGTTCAGGATTTGAATAAACCTTTTGTAAATGCGTTTGTTTTTTGGTTGAGATACAATGATTTTCAAAAGTTCTCTGCATCTGGACTTCATGAAGCCAGACCCACCGGGCTCTTGCAGCCTCCACAGCGAGCTCCAGCAGGTTTCCATCTCTGGTACGGGCACACTTTTCAATCGCAGCCAAGCACCTCTTCGCCACCTCTGCATCCCTGCTCTCTCTGACCTGCAGGGCAAACACAGCTTCATTACAATGTGCAAACACTGACCCTGGATGAGCCAAACCAGGAATCAGCTCAGAGTGTATAAACAACCAGGCAACGTCCATCTGAAATCATGTAGATGGAGATGTAAGAGAATATAAATACATTGTGGGGAAAAACCATTTCAGAAAACACAGCGTATAGTACAGATACTATTAACTATCAACTGAACTGCTTTAAATGCTGTAAAAGGGGTGACTGAACTGTGAAGGCCAATCATTCTTATCTTCTAGCCTGTGCTAATAAAATGCCAAAAATGTAATTAACCAAAAAAAAAAAAAAAATGTCCCACAGGATCATCTGACCATCTGCATCATCTTTATTACAAACAAAAAAACATAAAATTAAAATATTTGAAATGAAACTGAAATACAAATGGAACTATATAGATTATAGAAATAAACACTAATAAAAACTATATAGAACAAAAAAAAAAACTTATAAAATGCACATAACATAAACACATAACAAAATTACAAAAACAAACTACAAACAAAAATTAAAATCCAAAATATTAATAAATATTAATAAACATTATTATAAACATTAATATTAATAAAATTACACACACACACACACACACACACACACACACATATATATATATAAAAATATATCTATATATCTATCTAGGCACACACACACACAACATACATATATACAGGTGCATCTCAAAAAATTTGAATATTGTGGAAAAAGTTCTTTTTTTTTAAGATCTTTAGGCTGTAAGATCTGGATCAAGTTTATATCGGTAGGTTTAGTGTTAAAAATGTATGGTGTATTGTTTGATTTTTACGGACTCTCATCTCTTTTGTCAGACTAAGGTCACATTGGGGTGGAGATACATGCTTTAATCAGACTGCACAAAATCCTTGAGACACACAAAGACAGAAATACAGTGGAATCTCTGAGTTTTTCTCAGACTGAGCTGTATTTATTTATCATCAATTCAGCAGCTGAAGCTAAATCCAGTTACATTTAGTGCTTTTTGACAATAACAATAATGACGTAAGGGTCAAAAGGATGTTATCATGCCAAGCCATGGGTTTGGCTCAAGTGCAATAAAAGATTCTATGAAATGTTATTATTGATCAATGCAATATTTTAATATTAGGTTGTACCATATATATATATATATATATATTGTGACGGGAGGAGCCAACGACAGACACAGTGGGTGTGGCGTCAGGCCTCGGAGAGGTTTTTATTGAACAAAAATAATAAAATAAAAGTGTCCAGGGGAAAGAAGTGTCCAAAGAAGGGGGGGATCTGGTGTCCTCGTCGTGCTTCGGGGCTTGTGCAGGAGGGCAGTGTTCCAGAAGGTAAGGGTCCAGGCAAGGGGCGGAGTCTTGTGGCCGCACACGCTCCCGCGGTCCGGGGCACGAGGGGCGGCGGCTTCTCTGGAGCGGCGGCTCTTCCTGTGCCACTTACTGGCCCATTGGCGGGATGGACGGCCCGGCATCCTGGCCCGACGGCCGTTATACGGGTGCGGCTCGCACGCTGACTCTGGAGGTTCCGCGACTCACATCCTCGGCGGCGCGATGTCCCTCGACGCACCCTTCCTGGACCCACGAGGACACCAGCGTGCATGCACGGGGGAAGAGACCGGTCTCCCGAGGAGAGGCGCGCTCGGCATTTAACGGCGGCGGTGATGAGGCTTAATTCAGTCCAGCTGTGCCTCATCACACGCCGCCAGCCCACGTTGGTCCCACGCCCCTCCTCTCATCCACCCACTCCAGTCGGGAGCCTGGTGAAGGGCGGCGAATAAGGGACGGGGTGGTGATGATGATGATGAGGGGGAGGGCCACCGATCCGTCACATTCCCCCCCCCAAGCGACATCCCCGTCGTCGGTCGCCGCCCACGCAGGAGTGCTACCTTCCTCAACCAGGCTCCATACGGTCGGAGTGGGCGGGGCAGGGATTCCTCTCCGGGCGATCCTCCCTCTCGCACCGCGCCGGAACAGGGACAGAGAAACCAGTATTAATCGACAGCCTCAACCAACCACAGGGTAAGATGACAATTGACGAGATGTCACTTACCCCTTCAGTGGCTGGGAGGCCGTCTCCGTCGTTTCTCCGTCCCACGCGCTTCTTCACGAACTTCAGCGGGCGAGAGGGGACGACGTCTTCAGATGTTGCCCATCTGCGCTGTCTAGGCTCCGCCTTGCCCGCATTCTCCACCACTGTGATGGGAGGAGCCAACGACAGACACAGTGGATGTGGCGTCAGGCCTCGGAGAGGTTTTTATTGAACAAAAATAATAAAATAAAAGTGTCCAGGGGAAAGAAGTGTCCAAAGAAGGGGGGGATCTGGTGTCCTCGTCGTGCTTCGGGGCTTGTGCAGGAGGGCAGTGTTCCAGAAGGTAAGGGTCCAGGCAAGGGGCGGAGTCTTGTGGCCGCACACGCTCCCGCGGTCCGGGGCACGAGGGGCGGCGGCTTCTCTGGAGCAGCGGCTCTTCCTGTGCCACTTACTGGCCCATTGGCGGGATGGACGGCCCGGCATCCTGGCCCGACGGCCGTTATACGGGTGCGGCTTGCACGATGACCCTGGAGGTTCCGCGGCTCACATCCTCGGCGGCGCGATGTCCCTCGACGCACCCTTCCTGGACCCACGAGGACACCAGCGTGCATGCACGGGGGAAGAGACCGGTCTCCCGAGGAGAGGCGCGCTCGGCATTTAACGGCGGCGGTGATGAGGCTTAATTCAGTCCAGCTGTGCCTCATCACACGCCGCCAGCCCACGTTGGTCCCACGCCCCTCCTCTCATCCACCCACTCCAGTCGGGAGCCTGGTGAAGGGCGGCGAATAAGGGACGGGGTGGTGATGATGATGATGAGGGGGAGGGCCACCGATCCGTCACAATATATATATATATATATAGATATACATACATACAGGTGCATCTCAAAAAATTTGAATATTGTGAAAAAGTTATTTTTTTATCTGATGTTTTTTTAAAAAGTGAAACTTTCATATATTCTAGATTCATTACATGTAAAGTAAAACATCTCAAAAGTTTTTTTGTTTTAATTTTGATGATTAGAGCTTATAGTTAATGAAAGTCGAAAATCCAGTATCTCAAAATATTACAATATTTCCTAAGATAAAACAAAAAAAAGGATTTGCAAAACAGAAAAGTTCAAGTTCTTTAAAGTATGTTCATTTATGCACTCAATACTTGGTCGGGGCTCCTTTAGCACAAACTCCAGCATCAGTGAGGTGTAGCGTGGAAGCGATCAGCCTGTAGCACTGCTGAGGCACTATTGAGCCTTCAGCTCGTCTGTATTGTTGGATCGACTGTTTCTCATCTTTCTCTTGAAAATATCACATAGATTCTCTATGGGGTTCAGGTCAGGCATGTTGACTGGCCAATCAAGCACAGTAATATCATGGTGAGCAAACCACTTGGAAGTGGTTTTGGAACTGTGGGCAGGTGCTAAAGTCCTGCTTGAAAAGTAAATCAGCATTTCCATAAAGCTTGTCAGCAGATGGAAGCATAAAGTGCTCCAAAATCTCCTGGTAGACGGCTGCATTGACTTTGGACTTGATAAAACACAATGGGACCAACACCAGCAGACGTCACGGCACCCCAAATCATCACTGACTTCAAAAACTTCACACTGGACTTCAAGCAGCTTGGATTCTGTGCTTCTACAGTCTTCCTCCGGACCTTGATTTCCAAATGAAAAGCAAAATTTACTTTTATCTGAAAAGAGGACTTTGGACCACTGAGCAACAGTCCAGTTCTTTTTCTCCTTAGCCCAGGTAAGATGCTTCTGATGTTGTTTCTGGTTCAGAAGTGGCTTGGTAGCCCTTTTCTTGAAGACGTCTAAGCGTGGTGACTCTTGATGCACTGACTCCAGCTTCAGTCCACTCCTTGAAAAGCTCTCCCAAGTGTTTGCATCAGCTTTGCTTAACAGTATTCTCAAGCTTGTGGTCACCCCTGTTGCTTGTGCATCTTTTCCTACCCAATTTCTTCCTTCCAGTCAACTTTGCATTTAATATGCTTTGATACAGCACTCTGTAAACAGCCACCCCTTTCAGTAATGAACTTCTGTGATGTACCCTCTTTGTGGAGGGTGTATATGATTGTCTTCTGGACCATTGCCAAGTCAGCAGTCTTGCCCATTATTATGGTTTCAAAAAAGAAGAGATACCCGGAATTTATACTGTAGTGATGGTCATTTAATGAAACGCAAATAGAAATATTCTAATATTTTGAGATACTGGATTTGACTTTCATTAGCTATAAGCTCCAATCATCAAGATTAAAACAAAAAAAAAAACTTTTAAAATGTTTTACTTTACATTTAGTGAATCTAGAATATATGAAAGTTTGAATACTGTGAAAAAGTTTTTTCACATTTTTTTGTGAGATGCACCTGTATATACCGCATGTACCATATATATACAGCGGGTAAAATAAGTATTGAACACATCACCATTTTTCTAAGTAAATGTATTTCTAAAGGTGCTGTTGACTTTTTTTCACCAGATGTTGGCAACAACTCAAGTAATCCATACATACAAAGAAAATAATAAGTTCAGAAATTAAGTTATGTGTGATAAAATGGAATGACAGAGGGGAAAAGCATTGAACACATGAAGAAAGGGAGGTGCAAAAAGGCATGGAAAGCCAAGACACCAGCTGAAATCTATTAGTTAGCTGGTTCAGTCCCAATACCTACAGTACCAGGATGATGAAGATGAAAGAAGGGTGGACATTTCAGCAAGACAATGACCCCAAACACAGCCAAGGAAACTCTCAATTGGTTTCAGAGAAAGAAAATAAAGCTGCTAGAATGCCACAGTTTAATGTCACCTGACTTGAATACAATAGAAAATAAGAACTAAAGATCAAAGTTCATAGAAGAGACCCACAGAACCTTCATGATTTGAAGACTCTGTGAAAGAATGGGCCAAAATCACACCTTAGCAATGCATGCGACTAGTTTCTCCAAACAGGAGGTGTCTTGAAGCTGTCATTACCAACAAAGGCTTTTGTACAAAGTATTAAATAAATTTCAGTAGTTCAATACATTTTCCCTGTGTCATTCCATTTTATTACACATAACTTAATTTCTGAACTTATTTGTTTTATTTTCAATGTATGTATAGATTACTTAGGTTGTTACCGACATCTGGTGAAAATATCAAGTCAACAGCACCTTTAGAAATATATTTACTTAGAAAAATTATGACATGTTCGATTAGGACGATTCTAAGGGCCCGACGATGAGGGGGACCCCCCCATAAAGTGATTTACAGAGCGGAACGGTATAGATATGTATGTGTGTGTAATGCTAAAACACGTACTAATAATACTGATGCCTTTGCAGAATACAAAAGGGGTCATAATAACATATGTTTCATATTCTCAGAAGAAAAAGAATTCAAAAGAAAATGTATTTTCAGGCAGTAACATTTAGCTGACCTGTCTGCCCTCTCTGTCTGATCAACCGGACAATGCAGAGAAATTGTTAAATGACATTAGAATCGAGGCACAGGAAGACATCAGTGTGCCGTGACTCAGGGCATGATGGACACATAAGGACATTGTTATGGCTAATTATTTGTAAAAGAAAATCTGCTGCCAGACCCATAGATGACGATTATTAGTGCTGTAACGAATCACTCGCTTTCTCGATGCAACGATTACAAACTCTGACGATATTCATCCATCTGGAAACATGGATTTTTGAATTGTGAATCGTTGATTTCGGCCAATAGTCGATTTAAAACACTAATAATCGAATGAATCGCAATTTCTATAGCGATTCAATGCTTTACAATATATACACCTTAAATTACTACAAGCACGATTTAATGGAGGCCTTGAACAGCGCAGTTCGTGCCCTCACATCTCTCCTTCACATGCTCCACTATTCATCGCCTGTCACGGGATTGCGTGCGTGCTCCGTTCATAGCTGACCAGCCAATGTGTGATCTCTCCTCAGTACTCGTGGCCAGTATTGCTAGAGTAAAGTAGTTTTACTTTTCTGTAGTTTTTCTGTGGCTCTCGGTCATACCGTTGACATTACCCAAGCAGCTGAGGGCTTTGCATTTATTGCATGGACGGAGCAAAAACGATGTGTCTGAAAGCATACGCACAGTTCCATTGAATGATAAATGACTTTTAACTTAATGTCATTTAACTGAAAGCATGAAGGAAACTGCTGAAATTACCACAGCATTAACAACAACAATGAAATAAGAGCGCAAGTTTTATCTGTCAATCAGATGCATGAAAATTTAGTTCGTTATTATAGCAAACAGTAGACATCCGGCACATTTTCTTTCAGAATCATCATTCAAGAAAGAAAAAGTTAAATACTTTAGCATTTTATTTTATGAAAATAAGATAAAGAAGCTCATCACGCATAAAATGTTACCCTATACATTCATACTATGCTACATAGTAGTTAACATGAAATAATAGGCTACTTTTAAAGCATTTTATTTTAAAACATGGCTTCCATACCATAGTGAAAAATAAATATACTAAAATGTATTTGAAATAAGTTTATTTCATGCCAAGTATACTTCAGATAAATGTACATATTCATGTACTTAATAAAAATAGCCTGCATCTGTGCTAAGCTGGTAAATGGAATAACTAATTTTGTACTCTGCAATAGTTTAATGCTCTTTAATAATGAGGAAGTACTGCTGAAGTCCAACTAAAGATATACTTAAGTACAATTGATTTTGCTAAAGTGAACTATTGGAAGTTTACTTCAGGTACACTTTAAATATCTTGCATTTAAAGACCGATATTATTCTAAGATCATACAATCCTCATCAATAGTGGCATTAAACACACTTTAAGCTTAATATTAAGAAATGTGCATTGTGCACAAGTAGTACTCCAAATAAAGTTTAATTATAATTTTTATATCAGTAATTCTTGAGCGGTATGTCAGAAATATATTAATAGATTTGAACTATACTTGAAATAAATGTACTTCAAATATATTACTTTTTTACTAATGTAAATTTCTACATATGCCATATGTCATGCCATAGCATCATTAAACTAACATATAACATAAAGGTGTTTTTTATATCACTCTCTGACTCCATAAAGTCTGAAAAGCATTTAAATAATCCTGTGAATGCACTTAAAGAATGCAGAATAGAATCGTTAATCAAATCGCATTGAATTTAATTGTGAATCGTCTCGAATCAAATCATTCTGAATTCGCAAAAATTGTTCTTGAATCGAAACGAAACCTTAGGAATCGTAAATCGTAAATCATGAATCATGAATCGAATCAATTCACTGTTGACCCAAAGATCCACAGCCCTATTGATTATATTACAATCTGTTTTGGCAGTGCAATGGGGGAGGGAAAGAATGTTAAATGTAAAAAAATTAAAAAAAAAATAAATAAAAACTTTCAAAAAATATTTTTCTAAATAAAATAAAATAAATAACACAACAATATAAAATATAAAAAATAAGTAAACAAGTTTACTGATTTTAAAGATTTAAAAGCACAAATGTGCTGCTTTTGTTTTTTTTTATTATATGCACTTCCAGTGCATTACTTACTTTAAACATATTTTAAATTCTTTCTTCAACATGAGAAAGTCTAAATTATGTTCCAAGGTACCCAACATCACTCCACAGATATACTCTATATACTCTATATAATCAAAGATGTTTTGGGTAACCGTGAAGAGATGAAGAGTGAACACATGCCAAATGATTCCAGATCAAACAAACCACCTTCAAATCTTTGATTTGAAAGAAACTGGGTGGCTGGCACTTTAAATATTACATCACAGCTGTTGATGCACTTACATTTTCAACATTAATATACAGACTGTCATCGCATGAGAACTCCCAGGCGATGTCAAACTAAAGTTTATTTCTTAATGTGACAACAACTAAAACAACTCACAAATAATTTTTCACTTCGGGGTAAATGGCTAAAAAGCCATGAAGTGTATAAACATGATTTAAATGTGTGCACACTCTCTTATCATGTCAAACTGCTTTACACATAGAAAACATGCAGCATAAATAAGAGGTGAATTAGATCTTCACTAAGAGCCATGCATTATTAGAAACTCATGACATTAAGTGAATCATTTGTAATATTTGTTTCTGTGAATGTGAAAAGCTGAACAAACTGATTCACTAAAATGATTTGGTCAATGTTTGGAATAGCATACTACTGCAATACCCTTGCTATTGCTGCAGTATAGTGTGTGTACACTATGTACAGTGCGATGAGGAAAGGTGACAACACTGTATCCTACATCATCCTGCAAAATCGATTTTGCAATGGCCAGTTGACTCTATGCTATATTATATGTGTTCATTACTGAAAACTCATGAGGTATAATGAATAATCCTTTGAGGGTCAAGATAAATGCACGCCAACATCAAAGCATTCCATCTGATTTGATGCAGCAGGTCAACTGATGACCAAATGAAATGCATTTCAGTGCATCTACTGTATTGTCAAAACTGGCTGTTAATATTTCTCAGCTGTGCTTGTGTGCAAAATAAGACAGGATTTTCAAATAGCTCACACAAAAAGGACAACTAGAAATCTACTGCATATACATAATGTTGTCTGTTATGATCACCATCCAGATGAAAAAATAAAATAAAATAAATATTAAAAGTAATACAAATAAAACAAAATATTGTGTAAAAATATTACAATTTATGATAGCCGTTTTCTATTTGAATATATTTTAAAATTACATTTATTCCTGTGATGTCAAGCTGAATCAAATCATTCCAATATTCTGATTTGCTGCTCAAGAAACATTTCTTATTTTCAATGTTGAAAGCAGTTTTTCAAGATTTTTAATGAATAGAAAGTTCAGAAAAGCAAGAAATAGAAATCTTTTGGAACCTCTTGAAACCAAAAATGTACTTTTTCACAATTTAAGGCATTCTTGCTGAATAAAAGTATTATTAAAAAAAAGATCAAGATGTTTCACTTGATTTTACAGTGAAAAATTGAAAATTGAAAATAAAAATATCATCTTGTTGTGATGTTGGGTGCCCGAATCGATGTTGTAGAGGCTCCAATCTGAAATTTTAAGGCATACCTGATGCCACTGCCAGTCAAAAAACAGACGACAGCTGTGGTTAAATGAGATAAAACGAGCGGACTGCACAGAAACGAAAAATGCTTGCGTTCGCAGCGCTCACTTCTTATCAGAAAAGGTTCAATAAAATATTGTCTTTTGTTGTTATGGGTGCATCAAAAGATTTCTTGCATCTCACTATGTTGTGTATGAAATAATGTCTGTGTGCATGTGTGTAAAACAATAAACCGATGATTTATATGTTTAATTATATGTAATTGTATATACATTGTTGTGATTAATTGTGGCTTGGAATAATAATGTAGCTGTAAAAATAGTTGCCTGCTGAAATTGAAATATATATACATCTTCATGACTAGATAGACACTGTGAGTTTGTCACTATACAGGTTAGATGTGAGTCACTCAACCGGAGGTAATCCTTTCAGATCGTCTATCCTTTGAGTAAAAGCGAGTGTGGGTCGGCCAATCTAGTTTCGTCCGTTAATGTTAACCTTTTCAAATAACAATCACGGTCCTGGACAGTGCAGCTATAACTTACATATGCAGGTAAAATCGGAATTTCTCCAGTTATTATTAAAAAATAAGCTAAACAGACTTCACAGCTAGCGTTAGTGAAAGCGGTCAGTGGAATCTTTCTGCCTCCACCTAAGCTCCGCCCACAGAAAAACATCACAATGTTTACTAAGAGAAAAAGGTTTCAGATCGCGTCAACACGGATGAAGGCACTTGACATCAAAATCTGTGCAGTGAATCATTGCCGGAGGGAACTAACCTTGCGCAGCTTTTCAATCTGCTTGTTACGCACAGCTGTGTTGTCGATGGCAAGCACGTCCACAGTTTCTTCCTTCTCCAGGCGGTACTTGTTGACCCCCACGATGACCTCGGAGCCTATAGTGAGACAGAGAGACAGTGCGAGGGCATCAGCAGAAGAGCCTAAATAATGAAGGACGATGCTAGACATGCCTGGAGCAGATTTTGGTGCATGACCATGTTAGGTCCAGGTCTGAGGACAGAGCATTAATGAGCTCCTTTCACCTCATTATGAGACAATGATAAACAGCCATAAATATAGAAACAGGAGCTCACAAGGAGTGTTACATAATATAATAATATCAGAATCAGAAATAGCTTTATTGCCAAGTATGTTTGCACATGCAAGGAATTTGTTTTAGTGTCACAGTTCCAGTACTCAGAAACAACAACAACAACAACAACAACAACAACACACAGATAATAAAAATAAGATGTGAATAATACACACACGCACGCACACACACACACACACACACACACACACACACATATATATATATAGCGCATGTTCATTAAACACAAATCGCGACGTTTCGGCTCAAAGGCCTTTTTCAGTGTGTTAAACAATACTAATCCTCCACCCACGTTTTAAATTACTCATTTGACGTCATTGTTCATATACCAATGTTCATTCATTGAAAGCTTATGTATTCCATTTCAATATTAAACAACTTGCATTTAAATATCATACCCATTATCATAACCACCACTGCACTACAATATACCTCTTATTCGAATGTAACTTACCTCGGATTTCATTTTTATCATTCTTGTATAAACTAGCAGTTAAAATAAACCATCAACAGTATATATTTATAACAATGGAAAATTCAGTGATTAAAATCATCAAACATACATTGTCATTAATAATCACACTGAATGCTTGTGATCAACTCCACAAAATATTACATACTGATTCAACCAATTATTAAAGGAACACAATATAAGGTAATATGAAATTAAGAATTATTGAAACGAGAAGCATTTTGGATCTAAAAACTTAAATCACTTACTCCAAATGGCATGAATGAGGAGTTGGATCTTTCTATGTTCCTTTAATAATTGGTCGAATCAATATGTATTTTGTGGAGTTTTATTGATCAAAAGTGACAGTGCATGTCACAAAAGATTTTAATTTTTTTCTCTTGTCTTTTGCACTTTCAATTCATCAAATAATCCTGATTAAAAAAAATACCACTGTTTCCATAAAAATATTACGCAGCACAATTGTTTTCAACATTGATAATAGAAATATGTATATCAGAAATATTTCTTGAGCAGCAAATCAGCATATTAGAATGATTTCTGAAGGATTACGTGACACTGAAGACTGAAGCAATAATGCTGAAAATTCAGCAAATCAGCTACCAAAAAAAGTGACAAACCCGAAAGTTTCTGAAAATAAAAAAAACTGTAAAATCCTGAAAATAAGTGCAGTGAAAGACAGAAGATAATTGACAGGCTGGTCCGCTCATGCATATTTCACTACTCTCCAAAAACCTACCCATGCACACAAGATAAAATCACTGAGGGTCTTCAAGATCAAAACCCTGAGCTTCTAGTGTCAGAACAAATGCGGGGAGCTTCAAACATCTGCTGCAAAGCCAACATGGCTAAGTTTCTGTTTGAAATGATGTTCATTGCATCTTCTGGGCAACTTCAGTGAGACTGTGACATCGCTGATAACCACAGCCTGAGAGGACCATCTTGAAGGTCGTAGAGAAATGCTGGAAAACTGTGAGTTTAGAGTTTCAGGACCACACTGAACATCTTGGATTTGTAAATAAAGTTTAATGATTCTAAAAATGTAAAACAAAGAAACATCATGCCATAAAATGAATTAGAAATATTTCAGGTAGTTTAGCTCAAGTGCTGTTGTCATTACAGCAATAGGACAATGTTATTGTTTTCCATTTAACTTTTAACTCAAATTGTCATGCTGATGAAGTCTCGGGCTTTGAACCACCTGTGCAATATTAGGCTCTTATAAGATGGATGTGCAGTTCATAGCAAGTGTAGCTAATGCATCCATCACTTCATTAATGTGTTCATTTATTTAAAGACTTTCTGTCCACCTTAGGTTCAGAAGGAAGCGTTAGAGTGGCTTCTGAAGTCTTTAGTGATAACTGAGTGGTGGTTCACCCTAAAGGAAAATCACTTGCGCAACGGCCACTAAAATATCCAACTGTGCGGGATCTGTGGGACATTTAAATTATGCATAATTCCTTGGAAAAAGAGCCACTTGCAAACCATTACCTGATGTGAAGCAACACTCGATTAGAGACATCAAACGTCAGGCCTCAGGATAGGAAATATAGGCATGCATGTGAAAAATGAAAGTCTTGTTTTTCAATTTTAACACTAATGTATTTGGCATGATATTTGTTGCATGAAGGTGCATGTTAAAACAGTGCCCTCTAGTGGAACTGTATTTATCATTCAGTAAAAGCATTAAGAGGGATACGTTCTGAAAACAGCACGTCAGTATCTGAGATCTCTGACTTAAAAACCTTTAGACTACACAGACAGCACAATCAATTAAAAATAATCAATGTTACTATCCCTGCAGCTGGGGTGCTGGCTGAAATGCTGAACAATGTGTGATGATCAGAGCATTACGTACATCTGTGTACCTGTTACCTAGAATGTATAGGTTTGAATTTGACATTCGTGGGGACATGACAGCAGACAACATCCCCTTCCTATCCAACTACTACAACATTTTCGCATTTATGATATACAGTTGTTTTCTTTGGACTGTTTGACTACTCAAAAGAGAATATAGCAAAAAATAAGTTTTAAATAATTTAAAACTTGACTCTTCTGTAGTTATATCGTGTACTAAGATCGTAGCTACCGGGGACTACTTTCAGGCGCTGCGTAATATCACTACGCCTGCTGCGGCCATGTTACGGCAGCAAAGTTCCTTGATTATTACGCCGGAATGAGAGTAGTTCCTAATCATATCAGCCTAGAAAATCGCAACTTTTAATTTTCCGCCGATCTTAGTACACGATATAACTACAGAAGAGTCAAGTTTTAAATAGGACAAATATCGAAACTCTTTGATCGTTTTTGAACGCACTGCCGAAGTTCTAAATCAAATGATTCCGGCTCTGCTCACCGAAGTCTTGATCTGAATCCAATGATTCGCGATCCGCACGACAAAGTCCTGATATGAATCAGATGATTTGCGAAACTGCTCTGAAATCAATCTAAATCAAATTATTCACAATCCGTGCTCCTAAATCCCGATCTGAATCAAATGATTTGCAAATCATCATTTTAGATTGGGATTTCAGAGCAGTATCACAAACATTTAAATATGCAAAATGATTTGCAAAGTTCTGATATGAATCAGAAGATTCGTGAACCCATTCCAAAGTTCTGATCTAAATCAAATGATTTGTGCTCCGCACTCCAAAGTCCCGATGTGAATAAAAAGATTTGCAATATGCAACTGACCATTCGAAACAATTAATTATTTTCTTATGCAATGATTTAACGGATTCGGAGTTTCGAAAGTGATGTCGAAATTTATAAAAAAAAAAAAAAATTGATGGCTCTTTTGATCTGGTTTTTCCTAGTGAATGGAGTTCATTCAGATCATTTAGAGCGGTTCCAGCATAAATGACTCGCTAGTTTTATGACATTAACTGAAATAAGTGAAAAAAGTATGATTTTTACAAATAAAATTAGTATTTTATTTGTAAAAATCATACTTTTTTCATTTATTTCATTCCGAAGATAACTTCGGAATGAAATATTTTTCACTTATTTTTATTCCGAAGATAACTGCTTTCCACGTTGAAACATCCAACACAAATCTACGAAAAAATTCAGATGAGGTAATTAACCGGTTTACTGCTAACTAGTGAAACACTTCATTAATACTAGCTGCACCTCAAAATACATGTTAGATGGAAACATTGTGCATTATGATCGAGTTTGTAGCTTAATGACCATTGCAATTCAGATGGTGACCGTAGGAAATAAGTTGAAACCATCCAGTCATCTCTTACCATTGAAATAAATGTTAAATTACATTACATAACACACAACATTTATACAAAAATGTCCTTTTTGTCTTTTCAATTTTACATTTATCTGCTATTTGGTATTTATTTCTATGTAGGTGCTTCACTTGACAGGTTGAATTCTTTCCAAGCAATTGTGTTCCAATGCATTTTCTGCAATCTAATGTCTGAGCCTGTCAGAGTGACTACACTGATAACATGCCACATTACCTTCGAGACAGGCTGTTATACTCCTATTGACTTCAAAATGAACAGATGCCACTTCAAAACACACCCTATATTCAAAAGCCTCTCCAAAGGTTGCTGATATTTCATGGAAATCCTGTTAGTGCTTTTGAAAAATCTGTCAAACAGAGCGCATTGACATAAGCCATTTAGAAGACGTGTGGTGTGGTTCAGTAAAGCCTCAGTTTTTGCTTGACTGACTGATTGATGTTTCCACAGCAGATGAGAGGACTGTTATGTGACATCTGCCTCAACATCCACTCACCTGTGAACAGCTTCTTATCTATTTATATCTAAAAGAGAGAAGAAGTGACCTCAAGACCTCTCTGTAAATCCCAGGACCCTTACTGTTTGAGTACCTCCATTCAGATTCAATCATCAGGAGAATCAAGCACTCCATGCAATGGTTACAATGTCATCGCTAACCTAGATTACTGTAGGGATGATGCTTTGTTCAAGCAGAGACAGTATGAGGAGGAAAAGATATATGTCTTCTTGAAAAATTATATAAAAGATAAAAGAGTTCATTGTCTTTTTAACAGAAGCTGAATTTGGTTATTTACTCTAGAATGCACGTCATGTAAGTTTTAGGCCAAGGCCATTCAATTAGACTGGTGCTGTACTTGTATGTCAACTGCCTATTCAAGCAAGCACAATCCTCTCAATCTGAATTTATATGTCTGTTTTTAATGCATATGACTAGTCGGGACCACTTCCATTAGTCATGGAGGTTTCTGAAGTAGCACTTTAGTTAAATGGGACATTAGTCACGTGTCCTGGGCTGTAATCATGTATTCAGTCATGTGTATATGAGTGTTTTGCTTTGGTACCTGAATCAATGCGCGCTTGTCTGCGGGCTGCACATTCCTCGATGCGCAGTTTTGGAATTCCCTCGGCTACAGCACGGGCCATACCGCCCATGTCCTCAATCTCAGTGATGAACTAAACGAGACACAAAGAGAACAGAACCCAATTAAACAAACACAAATATCACAGATATTACTACCTACTAAGAAACAAATCAGAGTGCTTCGGAGTATGAATATCAAGGCTTACTTTAAGCAATTGCTTATTTTTTATAAATCCAAGAATTGCTGTTATTTTATCATAATAATAATAATAAATAATATTACATTCTAAATTAATATTAATTTCAATAAATTCAAACGGAAAATTATTTGAATTTATGCAGTAATAATAATAATAGTAATAATATTTATACAATTTAATAAATTAATGAGTCAAGCCAATTTTATTTATATAGCACTTATAATACAATACAGATTCTTTCAAAGCCCAAACAGGAAAATAAGAAATGTATCTCCGCAGCTTAAATTAAAACTGTATTATTAAAACAATAAAATAGATTTATTACTAATATGTACTTCTATCATCATTAAAATTAAATGTATCAATTATTTTATCATTATTATTTAATGTGTACTATGTAATATTTAACATGCATGTATAATAATAATGCAATTTATAATTATATTATTATTATTATTACTATTATTATTTATTTTGATCATATTAGCCATCCACTATATTTATTATTTATTTTAATTGTTATATTTAATTATTTATTTCACTTAATTATTATTAATTGTAGTAGTTATACTATTACTATTATAATGGTACAGACTTTTAATACTGACTAGAGATCATATCAATTACCAACCATAACATCAAAATTTGTATCAGCCAAAATTCCTACAGTGCATGTTGTCATTAATCATTCAATGCGTTTATGAAGTGTTTAATTACAGATCTAGATATAAAGTCAGGTGGGGTTTTTTCATTATGCGGACATATGATGGAAAAAATCCATTATCACAGATTATAATTAAATACAGTTGTCGTCACCTGTTATGATGCAAAGCACATAAATATGGGCAGATTAGAGAAAGTTTATCAAGATAATAGAAGTTTTTTGGGGTCTGGACCTGGTCCGTATATCACGGATCAACTGCGATCCGTTTAAGCCCTAATAGTCATGACAGATCAGAGCAATCTTTTATTTAGTAATTTAACATGAAATCGTCAAATTGCTACTCAATATCAAAATACAGAATAATTCGAAAAATCATTTACGCACAATAAATAACAGAGCGTCATATCTATACACATTTTCCCCAGAACTTTCTCTCGACCTGGTAGGAATTCTTCCACGGCCCGGTAGTGGGTCACAACCCGGTGGTTGGGGACCTCTGCACTATAGTACGAACCTTGAGCGCTGAGTTGTACACATCATTGGTGAGGGCCTCCATCATGTAAGACCCACCCCAGGGGTCAGCCACCTTCGGGATGCCCGACTCCTCCTGGATGATGATCTGTGTATTGCGGGCGATGCGGGCGCTCTTGACGGTGGGCAGACCCAGAGCCTCGTCAAAAGAGTTTGTGTGCAGAGACTGTGTGCCTCCAAACACTGCAGCCATGGCCTCGATCACGGTACGGACCACATTGTTGTAAGGGTCCTGAAGAGCAAATGAGGTAGATTTAATCAGACCCATCAGAACATAATTTGTTCAAAATACAACAGCATTTTGGAAAATGATATTTCACTGTGGACGCAGCTACCCAGCATATCATCACAGAAATTTAAGACAAGAAACGGGCAAAATGTCATGTATTGCATGTCAAAAATGTGATTTAACACTTTTACACTTTACTGCACCACAACTCGTTTAATGTGATGAAAAGCAGGCATGAGCAGCTGAGCCTTCTCAAGCTGTGCAGTGACAGTACCTGCTCAGTGAGGGACCATCCTGATGTCTGACAGTGAGTTCTCAGCAGGAGGCATTTGGAGTTCTTGGGTTGGAACTTCTCTTTGATAAGTGTCGCCCACAATCGCCGCGCTGCCCTCAGCTTCGCTATTTCCATATAAAAGTTCATGCCTATCCCCCAGAAAAATGACAATCTAAAAAGAGATCATGCAAAAAAAAAAAAATAAATAAATAAATCACACTACATGCCTTCCTAAGGTATATGAAACCTTTAGAAAACCAATACCTCAGCTGTGTTATTCTTCGTTGTTATTAGAATCATCATTATTATTTTTAAAATGTATTATTAATAATAATTATAGCACTTGAATTAATTAGAAATAATGCATATACAGTAGTAATAGAATTATATCAATATGTAAACAATACAATTTAATATGTATTTCTATTAATAGTAGTAGTAGTAGTAGTAGTGCAATAATAATAATAATAATAATAATAATAAATCAATATTATTATAAACATTCATTTGTAGTTTGTGATACTAGATTGCCATATAATTATAATTATCATCTTTGTAATGTATTAATTAATAAGCATTAAATAAAAATTACAGTAATTAAATTCATTAGATATAATGTACTCACATTTAGTATTAGTAATTGCAATAACAATAATAATTATAATAACATTTATAGTCAATACAATTTAATATATTTGCATTAATAAAAATGAATAAATAATAAACAATAAAAAAGATGAATTATTATTATGCACTTCTTGTAGTAATAGTAGTATTAATTATTAATTATTATCAGTATTTTGTAATATATTATTCAATATGTATTTACTATTAACAAAATATTTTTAATAATAACAACTATCATTAATAATAATAATAATAATAATAATAATAATAATAATAATAATAATAAATGTAATACTTTATTACATTTTTAAATACATTTCATTAATTGGAAAACATCCAGTAATTAAAATGTGTATTAATCATTAAACATGAATTAATAATATGTATTATTATTACTTACTTACTTATTTTATTATCATTATCATTAACACAAATAATTGCATGCGTTACATAATGTTATTTAAGAAGTATTATTATTATAGACTTTTCCACATTTCTCAGAAGCAAAGTCGTCATAAATGGGTAAACTTCGAGGGCAGTGAATGGGAGAGTACAACAAATATTTTTTTACATTCCCATTTGTTCAAAAAGCAAAAGAAAACTCCACAATAGCGTTTTCACGACTTTTAAGAAAAGGAAAAAAATTGAGAGAGACTGATAATGGCAGTCAGAAGAGAGAACAATATTAAATTTACTGTCCTTTCTATAGACGCTGCATTATAAACACCCTCGCATTAGCGTTAACTAGTTCTTTCTTTTTTTGTAATTTGATGCAAAGGTGATATAAAACAAAGTATAGTGTTACAAATGTACATACATTTTTAGAAAAAAATCTAAATATAAAAAACGTTTGAGATTTTACATTGAAAAGCATCATCACAGTCTTGTGAAAAGGGTCCATTATTATTAAGAAGAGAAGAAGTAGAAGAATATAGAACCGTCCAAACTAACCTGGGAGCGAACTCATCGATGGTGAGTCCAGCCTTCAGTCCGGTTCTGCAGTACTCCAGTCCATTAGCAATAGTGTAAGCCAGCTCTAGGATGGCATCAGCTCCAGCTTCCTGTATGTGGTATCCACTGATGGAAATAGAATTAAACTTGGGCATATTCTGTAAGAAAGAAAAACCAATGTGTTACAGAGTGTGGACTGGAGGTCAGATACCATCTGAATACTGATTTTACAAAGATGGTCAAAACTACAAGGCTGTAAAAAGCACATGATGCCGAAAACTCAATCATTACAATCACTGGAAGAAGAATAAAAAATAAAAATAAATATGAGAGATTTAAAAAAAAAATGCTCTGAGCACTTTAAAAACGGACAGTGGACTGTATAAAAAAAGATATATAAAAGTCCTGTCACTCAAGCCGTACCTTTGAGGTATAGGCGAAGATATCAGCGATGGCGTGCATTGACGGCTCTGGAGGGAAGATGTAGGTGTTTCGCACCATGAACTCTTTGAGGATGTCGTTCTGGATGGTGCCAGTCAGCTTCTCCTTGGGCACACCTTGCTCTTCTCCGGTCACGATGAACATGGCTAGAATAGGAATGACGGCTCCGTTCATTGTCATGGATACCGACATCTTCTCCAGCGGGATGCCGTCGAACAGCAGATTGGTGTCTTCTACGGTGTCGATAGCCACACCTGCCATTCCCACATCCCCATGAACTCTGGGATTGTCAGAGTCATAACCTCTGTGCGTCGCAAGGTCAAAAGCTACAGAAAGGCCCTGCTGGCCCGCTGCAAAGGTAAAGCAGTTTGTATTTGACTTGTATCAAAGATTCCCAAGCATTTTTGTCAGACAAACACTGACCTATATATTTATTAGCAGTCCCTCTGAGATCTTAATAGCACATTCATGGTAACATGGCATGCAAATAAACAATATTTGTATAACATAAAATTTCTATTTTAATATTATAACGTTATTTTAAAATTGTATATATTTATAAAAGATTTATATATATATATATATATATATATATATATATATATATATATAGAGAGAGAGAGAGAGATAGATAGATAGATAGATAGATAGATAGATAGATAGATAGATAGATATTTTTAGTAAGTGTTTTGTTTTATATGATCAGTTAAAAGAAGTCATTAGAAGATTAAACAAGTTATAATCTTAAAAGACTTTGCACTATATAAATATATTTATATAAATAATTATATAAAATACTTTTAAAAAGTTTTATTTTATGTATCAATATAAATTATTGGAAAACATTTAGTCTTAATCTTCTTAAAAGTATTTATTTTATCTTATAAAATGTATTTTATATTAAAGAAATATTTATATAAATATAACAATCTTAATAATTGTTTTGTTATATATTATCTATCAATATAAGTTGATACAATATAAAATGATATAACTTTCAGATATATTATTTAGAGATATTTAGATATTTAAAATGTATATTTCGATATTTTCATTATATATACATACACATTTTTGTTCAATGTTTTATTTAGACTTTATTTTAAAATTATTTTTTTATGACAGTATTACTATATAATTCAATATATACTTTCACTTGATAGTTTCTCTCAGTAGTTTAAATGCTGTGGCATCATACCTTTAATATTATCCCTGTAAAACTTGTTGCTTTCCTCTACAGTGCTGAATCCAGCGTATTGCCTGATGGTCCAGGGTCTGTAGGTGTACATGGTGGGGTAAGGCCCTCGGGTGAACGGGAAGACTCCTGGCAGCTCATCTTGGACGGCGGCGGTGTCAGTCTGAGTGTACACAGGTTTAACAGAGATGCCTTCTGGGGTCCTCCAGATCAGATCCTCTGGGTTTTTCCCTTTCAGCTGCTTCTTGGCCAGGTCAGCCCAGCCCTCATGGAGCTTCACTTCATCTCTGTGTGGGGCGGCGGTACGGAACGGTCTGGGGTGACGCTGGGGGTCAAGGGTCGAAGATACAGATGCCCCCAGAAGTCGTCTGGCTGTCAAAGACACGCATGCCTTCCTTGCAGTCAACATGTTGTATGCATTGGGTAAAGGAGAGCGGGTTTAGTTACTCATGGATATCTAACAAAAAGAAATAAAAAGAAACAGAAAGATGTTTTAACATTGATAAATAGGAATAAAAAATGAGAGATGAAACAAGAAATGTTTCTTGAAAAAAATTAGAATGATTTATGAAGGATCATGTGACACTAAATACTAGAGTAAAGGTGCTGAAAATTCAGCTTGGCATCACAGAAATAAATGATATTTTAAAACATGTTAAAATAGATAACATTTATTATCAATTCTAATAATATTTCGCAATATTACTGTTCATTGATTTATTTGAATGATTCCAAACTTTTGACCTGTAGTGTATCATTAATCCTGAAAGTCTCCCTCACAATGTTTTGATGACTAGGATTGTTATGACTAAACACACCTTATAAAGACTTCAGACGTGACTTGACAGAATAGCAAACAATAGAATGTCATCAAACAGCTCCTATTTTATTATAATATTACATTACTTTTATTACCATTAATTAAACATGTCATATTTAAAACCCCTATGCATCTCTGACGATGAACTGCTTTTACTTTTTGTCCATTAAAGTTTGCACACTTACAGGGCTATTTAGATTATACACGTGCTAACAATGATTGTTAATCTAGGACAATGTACGTCAAAATAACATCTACATACAAGCGCTGACACCATACTGTTTTACAACAAAACGTTTAAAAACAAAACAATATCAATATCTGACCTTGCGTTCTCTCTGTTTACCAGACACCGACGACACACGCTCGCTGACAGGCGTGTTGCGTTTCAGCCAATCACAGCTAACAACAAACCAAGAACAGCCAATCAGCATCAAGCGACCTGCAGCTCTGACCCGGATGTGCAGTATATTTCAGCACGGAGGATGTAGAGGCTTTTCAATCAAAGGTTCCTTTTAATATTTTTGAAATATTCGGATATTATTTGTGGCTAAGAGCCGCCATAAAATAACAGTTATAGTTACAGTTAGTATAGTATAGTATAGTATAGTATAGTATAGTATAGTATAGTATAGTATAGTATAGTATAGTATAGTATAGTATAGTATAGTATAGTGATACACCGATTATTATTTTGAGGGTTTCAAAATCGCTGTCACGTTTATTTCAGCAGGTGGCGACATATCCCACTGTTTTTGTTTCTGAGGCAACGCTTCTATTTATCTATCATGTAGAAGTTAAAATAATTTTTAAAACCTGCAGTGTCTCGGTTTAAATAATGTCTTTATACAAAATGCATATTAATTTTGGTTAATGGAAAATTTAATGTCTCACCTCCCAGTTATGATACACTGAATATTCTTCCTGCCCGCTCTCTCTTATATTGCACACAGTAGTAAGAGATCAGATAATAATCAATAATAAATGTATCCAGTTGCAACAGCACAACCATTTCAAAGAGTTCAAATATCTTTATTAAGAGCAAGTTGATAAAATGTTAATTGAAGCCAAAGCACTCCATGGTACATATTCAGTTTGTTCCACGTCTCATTTTTCTAGATTTGAATGAGACTTACAGCAAATGTTTATAAGGGACAGATTTATATATAAAATATAATAGTAAATACAGTAACACTATCATTTTATCATATGCATTCAGCAGGATATACTTTTATCAAAAGTGGCAATGCAAACAGTGGTTGTTAATGCCCCTCAGAATACAGAATTATAACCCTTTACACCCTCCTGTAAAATACTAACCCTACCAAATTCACCAAGACAGTGGATTCAGGCTGGTACAAATTAAAATACTGATTAAATGATCCTATTGTATTCACATAGTTTCAGGAAAGTGTAGTATGTAAAAAAAAAAAAAAACTGCATGTAACATGATGCCAAAATAGCGTTAAGGTCATGTGTAGAAATATTCACATTGCATTTATTGGCAAAAACCACACATGTTGATGCGGAGAGTGTCTAGATGAAGAAGGTTTTGTTGGTGGGGCGGGGACTCGTGTTTCTCCTTCTCCATTTGAGGACTTCAGCCCTGCAAAAGCTAGTGGTTCACTCCAGTTTCAGCAGCTCCACGTCAAATATAAGAGTGGCGTTGGGTGGAATGACACCAGGGTGTCCCGTGGCCCCATAAGCCATATCTGGGGTGCAGGTGATCTTCGCCCGCTGACCCAAACTCATCTGAAATTAGATGGAAATACTATAGAGCAAGCGGAAACTGACAGAAATGTTCAAGAATACATGCATCACAGCATAAGGGTCAAATACCTGTGCAACTCCTTCCTCCCAGCCCTTGATGACTTCCTGTCGGCCGATCTTGAATTTGAATGGCTTGTTTCTGTCTCGTGACGAGTCAAACTTCTTTCCATTCTGCAGCATCCCTGCAATTAAACAGAAAACAAGTTAAATACATAAATACCACTATAACTATCTTTACAACAAACAGTGCTGGGTTGTAACTGATTACATGTAATCTGGATTACGTAATCAGATCCCAACAAATAAAGTACTTGTAATAAGATTATACTTTAAAATATTCGTAATCAGAGTACAGTTACTTTTAATTGATTACATGATTTCAAATTACTCACACAATAGCAACAATTTATTAGTAATTTATGGATTCTCATTTTTTTAATTTTCCTTTCTAAAATAGCCCACTGCTTATATACATTCAGAAATTCTTCCAGTTTTGTGGACATTCACACGACGGTGGCTATAATTACATAGAAAATTGAGGAGCCACACAGCATGTAATTTGGAATCAATAACGGACTACAATTTGTAAGTACATCTTATATTTTTTATATTTTCTGAAGAAAACAAGAAACTAAGCAGAACTGTTCAAAATGCAAAAATCTAACCCTAAAATTAGGGAGAAAATGGAACTGCACAAGCACAAGCCATTACCACATCTAAACAGACAAGCAGCTGACGAAGAAACTGCACAATTGCAGTTTTCAGGCTTACAGGAGACAGTAATTGCAGCCCTGGACCAAGAGATGAACAGATACCATCAGCACAACATCAAGCACCCATTTAACAGCAGATTCACACACTGCAACATGGTGGACAAAACAGACAGAACAACACTGCACTGAAACAGCAGCTGGTGAAATAAACAGTCCACATCAACCATCCGGCATATCACCATCATACAAACAGACCCAATGATGCCAGCCGTTTATACTGACTTCATACTCAGTCATGAGAAAGACACATAGATGATCCACTTCTTTATTACATATGTCACTTTGTGAGTGAAATATAAAATACAACTAGATTTTTACATTTTCTCAAGCAGCTTTTGCACAGGCCATGAGGCTACAGTGTTCTAGTTCTAGATGGTTGTTAAGGTGTTTCTAGAGTGGTCTGGACAGTTTTTAGGGTGTTGCTAGGTGGTTGCTAGGGTGTTGTAAATGGGAGGCTGTTAGGGTCTTCTGGGTGGTTGTTATGGTGTTACTAGGGTGTTCAGGATGTTCATAGGTTGGGTGCTGCTAAGGTCAATTGGGCGGTTTTTAGGGTGTTGCTAGGTGGTTGCTAGAGTGTTCTGGTGGTTGTTAGAGTGTTACTAAAGTGTTCTAGATAGGTTTTAGGGGTATTGTGGTTATTGGAGTGTTCTGGATAAGTTTAGGGTCTTCTGGGTGGTTGTTAAGGTGTTCCTAGGTTTTTCTGGAACGTTTATTCAGAAATTGCAAGGTGGTTGCTAGAGTGTTCTAGATAGTGTGTTTTTTGTTTTTTTGATGTTCTGGATAGTTTTTAGAGTCTTCTGGGGGGTTGTTAGGGTGTTACTAGAGTGTTCTGGATGTTTTAGGAGTGTTGCTATAGGTAGTTGTTAGGGTGTTGCTATAGTGTTCTGTGTGGTTTCTAGAATGTTTTTAAGGTGTTCTTGGTAGTTTTTAGGGTATTCCGGATGTTTTAGGGTGCTGCTAGGTTCTAGGTTGTTATTAGGGTGTTGCTAAGGACTCTCTGATCACTGTTTGGTTCATCTTATACCGACCTACAGGCAGAAACTGAAATCAGCTAAACCTAAAGATGGTTAAAAGATGGACTTATGAAGCAGAGCAGGATTTAAAAGCCTGTTTTGACCTTACTGATTGGAGTGATTTTGAAGCTGCTGCCAATGATCTGGACGAGCTCACAGAGACTGTAACATCTTATATCAGTTTCTGTGAAGATATGTGCATTCCTACCAGGACTCATCTAACTTAAAACAACGACAAACCGTGGTTCACTGCAAAACTCAGACAGCTCCATCAGACCAAAGAAAATGCTTACAGAAGGGGGACAAAGTCTTGTATAAACAGGCCAAATACACACTGGAAAAGGAGATCAGAGTGGCAAAGGGGAATTATTCTGAAAAACTAAGGAATCAGTTCACTTCCAGCGACTCAGCATCAGTGTGGAAAGGTCTGAAAGAGATCACCAACTACAAGACACCATCCCCCAGCACTGTGGAGAATCAACAACTGGCAGACGATCTGAATGAGTTCTACTGCAGGTCTGAAAAAACACCCCACACCCGCCCTGAACACCTCTCCATACAACCATTAACACCTCCAGCAACCCCTCTCTCCCCCACACCTGCACTTCAGATCAGCGAAGACGATGTGCGCCAGGTCTTCCGGAAGCAGAAAAGGAAAAAAGCACCAGGCCCAGATTGCGTTACACCAGTCTGTCTGAAATCCTGTGCTGACCCCCATCTTAACACAGATCTAAGATCACTGGAGCTGTGCGAAGTCCCTTCATGCTTCAAACGCTCCACCATCATCCCCATCCCAAAGAAATCCAAAATTACAGGACTAAATGACTACAGACCTGTGGCTCTAACGTCTGTGGTCATGAAGTCATTTGAAAAACTGGTGCCGGCCCACCTGAAGGACATTATTGGACCCTTGCGGATCCTCTTCAGTTTGCCTACAGAGCAAACAGGTCTGTGGACGATGCAGTCAACATGGGACTGCATTATGTTCCGCAACATCTAGACAGACCAGGGACCTATGTGAGGATCCTGTTTGTGGACTTCAGTTCAGCTTTTAACACTATCATTCCAAACCTCCTCCTGCCCAAACTAACTATCTCCGTGCCCACCTCCATCTGTCTGTGGATCACCAGCTTCCTGACAGACAGGCAGCAGCTAGTGAGGCTGGGAAAATTCTCATCCAGTACCCGTTCGATCAGCACTGGAGCTCCTCAGGGCTGCGTTCTCTCCCCACTGCTATTCTCCCTCTACACCAACAACTGCACATCTAAAGACCCCTCTGTCAAGCTCCTGAAGTTTGCAGACAACACCACAGTCATCGGCCTCATTCAGGACGGTGACGAGTCTGCTTACAGACAGGAGGTTAAAGAGCTGGCCGTCTGGTGCAGTCTTAACAACCTGGAGCTCAACACGCTCAAAACAGTGGCGATGATCGTGGACTTCAGGAGAAACCCCCCTGCTCTCCCCTCACTCACCATCATGGACTGCAACAGTGGAGTCATTCAGGTTCCTGGACACCACCATCTCCCAGGACCTGAAGTGGGACATTCACATAGACTCCATTGTTAAAAAGGCCCAGCAGAGGCTGTACTTCCTTCGCCGCTGAGGAAGTTCAACCTGCCACAGGATCTACTGAAACAGTTCTACTCTGCCATCATTGAATCCATCCTCTGCACTTCAATAACTGTCTGGTTCAGCTCAGCTACCAAATCTGACCTCAGAAGACTACAGAGGGTAGTCCGGACTGCTGAGCGAATCGTTGGTACAACCCTCCCCACTCTCCAAGAACTTTACCCATCCAGAGTGAGCAAAAGGGCTGGCAAAATCACTCTGGACCCCTCACATCCAGCACACTCCCTCTTTGAACTGTTGCCGTCTGGTCGATGCTACAGAGCTCTGAGCACCAGAACGACCAGGCACAGGAACAGTTTCTTCCCTCAGGCAATCCATTGCATGAACACTTGACAAGAATTGTGGAACACACACTATATATACACTTATTTATCTAACACACATACTTAGTCTAAATTTCAATTTGCACATAATATACCTGTACATACAAAACTGTCTATTGTAATATACCAATTATCAATTTGTATATTGTCATTCCCTATTTTACTTGTTCTATTTTTAATTCTTCTTTTTATTTTCTGTGTTTTTGTTCTGTCACTGTCATTCTGTTGCACTGTGGAAGCTTCTGTCACGAAAAAAAATATTCCTCGTATGTGTAAACATACCTGGCAATAAAGCTGATTCTGATTCTGATTCTAAGGTGTTCCAGATATTTTAGGAGATGTTGCTATTGGTGGTTGTTGTTAGGGTGTTGCTAAGGTGTTCTGGATGTATTAAGAGTGTTGCTATAGGTGGTTGTTAGGGTGTTACTAGGTTGTTGCTAGAGTGTTCTGGGTGGTTTCTAGGATGTTTTTAAGGTGTTCTTGGTAGTTTGAGTATGCTGGATATTTTAGGGTGCTGCTAAGTTCTAGGGGGTTGTTAGGGTGTTGCTTTGGTGTTCCAGATGTTTTAGGGTGTTGCTAGGGTGTTCTGGGTGGCCCCCAAGTCTATGATACTCTGGTCTCCAGATATAGTTTAACTTTCTTTCTTTTTTTTTTTTTTAAAGTCGCTACAATATTTTATTTTTAATTTTGTGGCACAGAAGAAAAAAACATATGTAGTATTATAGAGATAAATGCTAAATTAATTTCTGTGAATTTTAACAGCAGGTCTACTGGATGTCCTGACTAAAACAGCAGACAGCACTAGAAGATTCTTTGTTTAACTGCTTCAGGGAGTCTGTGGGGTGCCTCCAATCAGACAGGCGTGGTCCACTAACACATAGCTGACCCACCAGAGGGAGCGTTTCTGTGCTTATCTAAATCTCCTGTGGAATCTGTGCTCTTGTGATCCAAATGAACAAAAAGAATGAAATATGAATCATTGGCCTAATTCGCCGGATTATTCGGCTGGTTTAAGTAGGTCACCTTTTGCCTCCGTCTATATCACAGCAAGGAAAAGAGAAAGAGAGGAAGACACAACCAATAACACTCTGGTCTACCATGATTACAGTACGAGTATGTATATATATATATAAGAATACGTCTTGAGTCATATAGGGTGACAAAAGTAAAATAAAGCATGTTAAATGTTTGTAAGATTTAGCAACAAATGCTGTTCAGATTTGTCATATATGCTTAAAAATAAATGTAAAATGTAATTGTCTCATATTTATACTTTTATTTTTCAAATAGGGCTGTTAATCAAAATTTAAATAAAATTTGATTTTAACTCTCTACTAGAATATTAATAGGATTAATTTTATATGATGGTTAAAATTAATCAGCACAATTAGTAATATATTAACATTTACTGTTTAATTTTTGACCACTTTTTATTCATGTTAGTTTTGCAATCACTTTTGCACTAATAACAGCACCTTCATGTCAATATTCAAAACTCTAGACACAGAACTCAAAACAGTCATTATTTGTAACACAGGCTGTCTAATGTTCAAATCTTTGCATATTGTCTTGCATTTGCAGAAGCATTGGTTCAAAAAACTAATTTATTATGAAATATCATAGGAACATTACTTTAGATCACCCACACGCAAGATACCCAAAGTTTCACTGTTTAGTTGTTAGTACAATAATTAAATACAGTTGTTCAAACACATGATGCAGCTTTCAGTATGATTCTACACATTCATACATCATTGTAATAGACTAGAAAAGTACAGACACTGAAATCATTACAGTAAACAAAATTGGAAAATTACTGAAGAGATAATCAACTCAAGACAGCTCTCAAAAAAACTTTAAATGAGAAAAAAAAAGATAAAAAAAAAAGATAAGAAAAAAACTACAGTAGGCCTACAGTAAAATGTCAGCTGGAGTGTTCCTCACTGCACTTCTGTTTTTATCAACCCGGTCTTGTGGATTTGGCCACAGGTTTTCATCCACATCATAATGGATGCTTTCATTAGTTAAACATCTTGGAGAGATATTCCAAAGATGTCTCCTCCTGTGATATCATTGCATGCATCATCTATGGCCTGGAGAAGAGAGACTTGTTTGTGAGGAGCCTATTGTGAACCTTCCACCTCCATGTGGAGAAAGACTCCTCAGTTGGGTTACAGTTATAAACTGACGGGCCTGAAACCATGATTGCACTCAGTGCTGTTTTTAGGAATTCTGGGCCCATTGCACTGATTTTGTTATGGGGCCACATTCAGTGGGGGGGTGGTCAGGCCCCCAGAGAACATCAATCTGGGCCCCTCTCAACCGCTGGACTCTCAATCTCTCCTCCATGTCATGGCCAGGGTAAAGCCAGCCTCATCCAAAAATATGAATGGTTTTCATCAGCTTCCAGCTCTATCACCCTCTAAAAAGACATTTACTGTAGGAAAAACAAATGCTGATAACAATGATATAGATATATATGATATATGATTTTTTTTCTCTCCCAACAACAGGCATCTTGAAACTGATCACACCTGAACACACTCAGTCCTCAGTTGATTCACTTTCATAATCTAAACATTTAATATTTTTCATCATTTTCCATAAAAAAAAAACTATGCTTCAACAGTATTGTAACAGTTACATAGCATTTTGAACAGTTGTATCAATTGATAGTTAGATCATTGTAATGAAATGAATAAACACTCACTTCAGATGTAATGTGTGAGCTGTAATACTTTGATGTTAAGTTGTGTCATTTTGAACCGGTGATTTTAGTTCAATGAACAAAAGATCTTTGGCTCATGTGTATTGTATCCAAGCATTTGGAAAAATTGTTAAGTGTTTTGAAAAATGCATTTTGATCATCGGTTGTGAATTATGTGTCTAGAGTTTTGAAAAATGACATGAAGGCTCCTTTATTAGTGCAAAAATGATTGTAAAAAAACTGTAACAAAATATAACAACAATCAAATCTAAATCTAAAATCTAAATTGCTTTCCCTAAAAAGTACAAGCTTCCCTATGCCTGCAATTTATGTTGTAAGATGAGATATTTTGTTACACAGAATTCACTACCACAAGTCCATATTTCACTTTCAACACTAAGTGTATGAATAACCATCTAACTATGCTTTAGTAAGGACAAATGTGTCTGTGCTTTGTTTAAATGAGAGTCTGACACCATTAGAAGCATTTATTCTTTACAGTTTCATCCATGCCGAGGGAGATATGAAAGATCCCTCACGCTGAGGTTGGTTCTCTTCTCGTACAGTACAGTATTAACTTTCACCAACCCCCCCTGGACATAAATGGAGCTGAGACTTCCAGGAAGAACCCTGCGCCAAGATATCTGCAGAGTGGGCTTCATTCCAAAACCAGACAGTATATTATAATAGCAGCTTGTTCAACTACAAGGACGAACTAAAGCTTATTTATGAATGAACTAAACTGACTAAATATATCCAGTGTTGCTACAAACCTCTGGAACTTTAATTAGTCTATTTATAAATTAGATTTTTTCATTTTCTAGATATAAGTAGTACTTGCCCATGCAAAATGTTACAGGTTGCTATGAATTTGCTAAGGTCAATAGCTTTACAGAAAATATGTTGTTGCACCTCTGGTGAGCAAGCCAAAAATGTACTTATAGAATATCTGTTCATTACAAGTCACAGAATATCTTTCGGCTTGTACTATCTGCTCCCTGTTTTTAGGATGTTGCTACGGGTTCCTCTGGATGGTTGTTAGAGTATTCTGGATGTTTTTAGGGCGATTCTATTGTCTTCTGGTGATTTTTAGGCTGCTCTGAATGCTTTAAGGTGTTGCTATGTTGTTCTAGGTGGTTGTTAGGTTACTGCTGGATGTTTTTAAGGTATTGCTAAGGTGTTCTCTATGGTTGTTAGGGTGTTCTGGATGTTAAGTGTGTAAGGGTACAGCTAGGATGTTCTTGATGTTTTAGGGGTTTTCTAGGGTGTTATGGGTGTTTTAAGTTTGTTGCCTGTGGTTGTTAGGGTATTGTGGATGTTATTGGTGTTTAGGGTGTTCTGGTTTTTTTAGGGCATTGCTAGGGTGTTCTCCATGGCTGTTAAGGTGTTGATGGTTTAGGTTGTTTCTAGGGTGTTCTGGGTGGTTCTTCTGGTGATGCTAGGTGATTGCTAATGTCTTCTGGATGGTTGTTAGGGTGTTGTTAGAGTGTTATGGAAGTTTTAGGGTGTTACTAATGGTTGTTCTATATGTTCTTAGCATGTTAGGGTGCTGCTAGGTTGTTCTGGATGTTTTTATGGGTGTTTGCCTGTGGTTGTTAGGATGTTCTTAGTGTGTAAGTGTGCTGTTAGAATGTTCTTGATGTTTTTAGGGTTGTTAGGTGGTTGCTAAATCCTCTAGGTGGTTGTTAGGGTGTTGCCAGAGTGTTCTGGATGTTTTAGGGTGTTACTAATGGTTGTTCTATATGTTCTTAGCATGTTAGGGTGCTGCTAGGTTGTTCTGGATGTTTTTATGGGTGTTTGCCTGTGGTTGTTAGGGTGTTCTGGATGTTACTGGTGTTTTTTGGGTGTTCTGGATGTTTTTAGGATGTTGCTAAGGTGTTCTGGATGTTTTAGGGTGCTGCATGGGGGCCATCAGAAGTGCAGTGAGCCAAAACCCAGCTCATTACAAGTCACAGAATATGTCGCAGCTTCTACTATCAGCTTCCCTGCGACCATGATTACAATCAGCAGTCATGTTGGGTGGGAGCTTTTCTTTGGCTGATGGATGTAGTGGGCGCGAGCCTGATCTACTGACCGGCTTCACTGGAAAAAACATGAAGTTGTTCTTAGTTCCTGAGCCTGTGCGTGAGAGGTCGGTGGGAAAGAGCATGAACCAGTCCAGCGGGCAGCTATTTTTACCACGGCTTACAGTATCCGTCTACAAGAGCTGGCAGCCAGTTTCTCTCAGTCAGCGTCAAATGTAATCAGATGCACATGCTACCTGAATGCTACTGCCTATTATAGATTTGTTGGCACCTTTCAACTCGAAAATATGTCAGCAGAAAACCGCATGGCATGGCACACGCATGGTTCATGTATCATCAAAAAAGAGTATTCTGGCGGCAATGTTAAGTGCAAAGAGAGAGTGCTAAAAACAGCGCTATCAGCTGGTTAAGACAAACTACTTTTCACTCCAATACAATCACGGTGTTAATAAATACTAATTCTCCTTTTTTTTCCTTATCTGTTGTAATTAAAAATGCGATGTATACAATAAAATTTTTATTTATTCCTGCGATGCAAAGCTGAATTTTTAGCATCATTACTCCAGTCTTCAGTCTTCTTTTGCTGATTTATTAATTAATAAATATTAATATTTTTGTGGAAACTTGTTACTTTTTTTCAGGATTCTTTAATGAATGGAATGTTTCAAAGAACAGCATGTATCAGACACAGATTTTTATTTTTTATTTTTTTTTTGTAATAATGTAAAATCTTTACTATCACTTTTGATTCATTTAATGCATTTTGCTAAATAAAACTATTAATTTATTTTTTTAAATCTTAATAACCCCTATCATTTGAAAGGTAGTGTGTACAGCTGTTTAATAATTTTCATGCTAAACTTCATCTCACATTACAGCCTGCTGTGTGGTGACCTGCACAACTCATTCCCAGAACCTGAAACCCTGGCTACATCCCAATTTCCAGACTATCCATACTATATAGTATGCCAGAATATGATTAGAGCATCATGAATCATAGTTAAGTTGAGAAGAGAATGCCAAATTTGCCTAGGTGGTACAGTATACTATTTCCGGTGGGGTTTCAATGCTTGTTTTCAACTAATATTATTACCTACATGCCCCTGTGCTATGAATGAGAAGTGATTTGCTGCAATTGAGACCAAAAAAAATATTTTTATTTAGTGCTGCCAAATGATCAATCATGATTAATCGCATCCAAAATAAGTTTTTGTTTACATAACGTGTGTACACTGTGTATATTATATTATATAAATACACACATACAGTATATTTTGAAAATATTTCCAAGTATATATTTATATTAATATAACTGATATTATATATAAATATTTTAAATGTATAAACATAACATATTTTTCTTAAATATATACAAGCATGCATTTCTATATACATAATAAATATACACGAGCAGTTTGGACAACAAAACATTTCCAACATTGATAATAATAATAAAATTGTTTTTTTGGGCACAAAATCAGCATATCAGAATGATTTCTGAAGGATCATGTGACATTGTCAATGGAGTAAAAAATTTAGCTAGAGTGAAGGAGCTGATAATTCAGCTTTGTCTCAAAGGAATAAATTACATTTTAAAACATATTCAAATATATATGGATGAGAGCCAATTTGCTGTGGTTGAGACCTGCTGCAGACTTGAGCAGCTTGGACAACAAAACATTTGCAAAACATCTCCTTTTGAGATCCATGGAAGAAAGTAGGTCATACAGATTTGATGAGAATAACTAAGAGACTATTTTGGGTCAATTATTCCATTAGAAAAGGTTAAAGTAAAACATTGAGCAATGAACTGTGGCTCTCACATAGCGTAGTATCTTCTAGAATCAAGAGAAAGAAGCATATCCCATAACTGCACATGACGTCACTACTTTAATGCCTGTGAATGCCTGGTCAGGGTTCAGGAAACTGGACACCACAGTGCGTTTCTCTTCATTGCCATTACAGTGGCCTAATCCTGGAGCCACCACCAATCACATGGGTGTCTCTTCAGAGCATATTTATACATAGTGTTGCCATTGTTATTAATAGAGCCGCCAGTCACGGGAGGTCTGATGGCTTCCTGTGCTCTAATAATAAACCCAGGGGATCCAGCGGGACTGGGCTAATTGATTTGTTCTGCCCAGCTGGGTCAGAGAAAGGTAGATGTGCGAAGGGTGGGGGTCTCTTTGCTAATTCAGGCATGGACCTATGATAAAATCCATCCTGCTTCGCTTGGCATGCAACCATGACTGCTGATAATATACAACCTGAACATTATGTTACATTATTATATTACAAAGTGGAATGAAAAGTTCCACACCCTAGCAAAACAGCAATTATCATTCAGAGCCTCTCCAACCATAATTCATTCAAGGTAAAGTATCATTTTTTCATCAAAAATTAAATGCAACCAGAGTCTAGAATTAACATTCACCCAGTAAAACCGAATTACACAATTACTTATACTACTGTTCAAAAGTTGGGATGAATTCTTTAATTGATACTCTTATTTTGCCAGGATGCATCAAATTGATCAAAAGTGACAGTAAATACAACTAAAGTTCAATTGTAAACAAATGCTTTCAGGAATCCTGAAACTGTTACAAAAAAATATTAAGCAGCACAACAGTTTTTTTTTTAACATTGATATTAATAAGAAATGATTCTCAATCACCAAATCAGCAAATGATTTCTACAGACTAGAGTAACGGTGCTGAAAATTCAGCTTTGCATCACAGGAATAAATCAGATTTTAAAATATATTCAAATAGAAAAATATTTCACATTATTACTGTTTTTACTGCATTTTTGCTTAAATAAATGGTGAGAATAGACTTCCTTAAAAAACTACAAAACTTACAAAACACCACAAACCATAAAAAACCTATACTGCGGAAGGAGAAAATTAATTTATTCTTGTTTTCTGGTATGTCACTTTATTGTGTCGCATTAGGATACATGTGACAGTCATGGGGCTTTCTTTTAGCTGGCCATTTGGGGGCTTTTTTTTAGTTGGCCATTTGCATTTCTTTGATTTAATTTTCTCATATGAGCTAAACAAAAATACATAAATGGCATCTGACACTAATAAAACCCAATCTGGTCACACCAGACAGATTTTGCATTCAAAATCTTCAGACTCTAATCATAGACAAATGACCATAGTCTTTGCACAAATTTCCTTCCTGTTCCGCACTCCAAACATTTGCTCTATTGATTTTTGTCCATTTCAGCCAAAAAGCGTGTCGTCGAATAGTGATGACTTGACTGTCTCTGGTGGTAGTGCTGTATCTGGTTCACTCCAGGGCTCGAGGGCTCAAGGGCTCTCAGCGAAGGCCCTGCAGTGCTATATTAAGTACTGCAGAAGGGCTGTATTGACGTCTGCAGTGAGTCTGACCCTGTTAGCTGCTCTGAGTGCTAATGACTGCCAGAAGCTCACAGTCAGTGCTGCCGGACTCTAGCGTAGTTCTGCCTCAAGCTGTTTACCTTAGTCCAGATACAGATACAGATACCTCTGATAATTCTGACTAGACAGGAAAAACCTTTTATGTTTTTTGTTTTTAAGTCAGTATTGAAAATATGACACAAAACGTAATATAATAATAAAAACAATATAAAATAATTGAGTAAGAAATATAAATTCTGTCCTATAGGTACACAAACATACACTACTGTTAAAAAGTTTGGGGTAAGTAAAACTGTCATTCTGAAATTAATTTGATAAAAAAAATTACCGTAAAGGCATTTATAATGTTATTTCTATTTCAAATAAATGCTGTTCCTTTGAATTACTTTTCTATTCATCAATGAAAAAAAGTAGCAGCAAATATTACAATGATTTCTGAAGAATCATGAGACACTGAATGCTAATAATGCAATTAGTAATGAAAAACTGTTTTGTTTAGAAACAATAAAAGAATGGAAATAAAACCATTTTCACTACGGCTCTCAGACTTTTAAACTCTATTGTATTTTATAGGTAACAATATGAACATAATGAGTGGAAGGCATAAATTTTCTGGTCCAGTTGGCAGCATCCTGTATGTCAAGCACAATAGTAAAGGTCCAAAGTTCAAGCAATAATAATTATAAGGGCTTATTAAGTAGCGACATTTAAAGTTCTACCTGCATTTTCAAAGAGAAGCACTGGGATACTGAGAGGAAAGAAAACATTAAACAAGGGGAGACAGAATTTTGTTATCGACATCCTGTTTCCTGTCTGTCTGAGCTGGTCTGCAGTGCGCACCACCAGTCGCCTGAGCGAAACGTCTGACAAACAACATATGAGAACAGTTACAGCAGATTGTTTACCTATGTAATGCACAACGCATGTCTGTCCTTTCTTCGGAAAAGTTCTTCCTGTAAAGAAAGAGGAGAACAAGACAGTTAGTGCCAAAGATGATTCACAGCATGTGAACCTTATAGCGTAATGTCTACTGCACCATCACAGTCTGGTGATGAAAGACCCTTTTTCAACTTGTAGTTATAATGTTATCAGTTCATTAACTCCTAGTCTCAGACACATCCTTGTTGACCGCCCACTGACTGTCTGATGTGTATTGCACATAAATGACATGAACTGTCTCAAATGACCAGACACCATCTTATTGGCTGGCAGACACACAATTCCAGGAATCAAAAAGGCCTTTATCGTGTAGTGTAGCTTAGATCACTAATTCTAAAGTTTTATCTTTGCTCTAACAACACTGTAATGCACTGAAGATGGTTTTATTGGTAGCTTGCCACCATAATTGAATCCACAAACCCTAAAGGGATCGATAAAATCACATGGAAATCCATGAAACAGCTTCTGCAGTCATGAGACCTGGGTTTCATCTGCAGTCCTGATCTGAAGAAAGCGCACGCGTGTGGTGAGGGTGGTGTCTGATTAATGTGGGAGCTGGAGAGGAATGTGAGCCACATGACAGTAGGATGGTGGGGGTCAGATAGGATGTCAGTGGAGAGCGGGCCACAGACGCAAGAGACCCGAGCTGAGCGAGAAAACTGAAAGCGCCATTACATGGCATTCATTCCTGACACTGGTGAACCCATCGAGTTTGATGACTTGTGCCAAGAATTCTACGCCTGAAAGGTGTCAAAATCAAATGAGCTCATGGTCGCTCCAGCACTTATTTACAGCGTCTAATGTTCATGTTATAATAATTCTCATTGACTCCTACTGGTTCATATAAAATCAGGCTCTCAGCTCTAAATTCAGATAGATCTCATATCAAGCATACAGAACACGTGTCGAGTTTTTAGAATATTAATGGTGTCATTTGTGTTTACAATATTATTAGTGTCAGAGTGAAAGTACAGTACAGACATATATATATATATATATATATATATATATATATATACTGTACATACACTACCAGTCAAGTTTTTGAACAGTAAGATTTTTTTAATGTTTTTTAAATAAGTCTCTTCTGCTTACCAAGCCTGAATTTATTTGATCCAAAGTACAGCAGAAACAGTAAAATTTTTAAATATATTTTTTAACTATTTAAAATAACTGTTTTCTATTTGAATATATTTAAAAATGTAATTTATTCCTTTATTCAGTAATCATTCTAATATTCTGATTTGCTGATCAAAAAACATTTATTATTATCATTATGTTGAAAACAGCTGAGTAGATTTTTTTTTTCAGGTTTCTTTGATGAATAGAAAGTTCAGAAGAACAGCATTTATCTGAAATAGAAATCTTTTGTAACATTATAAATGTCTTTATCACCACTTTTGATCAATTTAAAGCATCCTTGATAAATAAAAGTATTCGTTTCTATAACCCCCCCCCCCCCCTTCATTATACTGACTCCAAGCTTTTGAACTATATAGTGTATAATGTTACAAAAGCTTTTTATTTCAGATAAATGCTGATCTTTTCATTAATCAAAGAATTCTTAAAAAATGTACTGAACTGTTTTAAATATTGATAATAATAATAATAATAATAATAATAAATGTTTCTCTTTAATAATAATAAATGCAAATCTGCATATTAGAATGATTTCTGAAGGATCATGAGACCAGATTTGAGGACTAGATCTATACATAATATAATGCATATATAAATGTCAACAATGCTAAATTGTGTCAATGAAAATGTCATCATGTCCAGAAAGTAAATTTGGTGCCACCAGCAAACAGATAATGCAACAAGTGGCACCAATAACAGCGTTTTACTGTGCCATTAGACCAGATCAGGTCTCAGAAACCCAGTGACTCTGCCAACTGTGCCAAATTACCCTGCAAAGCCCCCCTCAGATTAACATCAAAGCTTATGTCTAGCCAGGGCAAGAGTGCTGCCATCTGAGACATACGTGGCCAACAACATCAACCTGCATTTCAGAAGCAAAAAATCACACTAGAGCATGTTGTAGAGGAAATCTGACAGCTGCAGTGAGGAATCATAATAATGAGAAGAGTGTTTGAGTTGGCACACATGGCACATATTATCTGCTGGGCACAGACACGCGTTAAATCCCTGACTAGACAGCGAGCGGGAAACATCCTCATAGCCATGGGCGTTTCGTTAGAAATCTTAGTTTTCAAAGCTTCGCGCAAATAATATGCTGTGAAAATTGTAGACTGTAAATAGATTATGTAATTAGAGCGACAGAATGTCCCCGCAATCCCGCTTTTGCCGCTACAGTGTATCAAAACAACATTCGAATCAGCCGGAGCATTTAGAACGTTCCTGAATTTGAAATTCAAACTTATTAGATGATGGCGTCTTACCGTCTCCTGGAGATATTGTTTCAACCTCAACACCCATTCTGTTAGCGCGGGTAGATCCTTCAGTAGTGAGGCAGTGAGAGAGAGACAGACTGTGAGACAGCAGCGCTACTGCACTCCGCCCACTGTCATATCAAATCTAACTGTACGCGCCCTCGGCTAGTTTGCAATGGTCAAGCCGCGGTGAATTATTAGACAAGATTCCTGTCTGATTAACCGTCAGTTTTTATGAGATTCTGGCATGCTGGAATAGTAATAATAATAATAATTCCTTACATTTATATAGCGCTTTTCTAGGCACTCAAAGCGCTTTACATTGTGGGGGTGGGGGTGGGTTGGGGGTTTCTCCTCATCCATCACCAGTGTACTGTGTAAAATCTATTGAGTAGTGCTTATAAATTATGTTACTGTTGTACATATAATGTTAAAAAAATATTATGATGTGCCTGCGTTTTCTATAATAACCGAATAACAGTGTTGGTTTTAACATTTCAGCAGATTTATAATAATGCACAAATAATGCTAGCTCCCATATTATGACTCCAAGTGGTCATGAAACAGGAACATTCATATTCGCTCCGTATTTTGTAGTTGTTCATGTACACAGAATGTAGCCTATTTGGCCGTTAAAGGGTTACTCCACCCCAAAATGAAAAATTTGTCATTAGTCACTTACCCCTAGGTCCGTAAAAGCTTCGTTCGTCTTCGGAACACACTTTAAGATATTTTGGATGAAAACTGGGAGGCTTGTGACTGTCCCATTGACTGCCAAACAATTAACACTGTCGAGGCCCAGAAAAGTATGAAAGACATCATCAAAATAGTCCATCTGCCATCAGTGGTTGAACTGTAATTTTACGAAGCTACTAGAATACTTTTTGTTCGCAAAGAAAACAAAAATAATGACTTTATGCAACAAATCGTCTCACACGGATACCCTGTTTTCGATCAAATCAAAGTGTAAACAAACATAGAAAGCGTATCCGTGTGGTGCGGCTGATACAGAACAGCGTAGGTTGTTTGCGTCCAGCGGATATTCTCCAAAATAGCGCTATGCTGACGCAGAGAAGATGAATTGTTATTAACATTGTTATTTTTGTTTTCTTTGCATACAAAAAGTATTCTCGTAGCTTTGTAAAATTACGGTTGAACCATGATGGCAGATGGACTATTTTGACGATGTCTTTCATACTTTTCTGGGCCTGGACAGTGTTAATTGTTTGGCAGTCAATGGCACAGTCAATAAGCCTCCCGGTTCTCATCCAAAATATCTTAAATTGTGTTCCGAAGACGAACAAAGCTTTTATAGGTTTGGAACGCCATGGGGGTATGTGATTAATGACAAAATTTTCATTTTGGGGAGGAGTAACCCTTTAAGATGCCTTGTCTTGTCTCAAGGTTCCTTAATATTGTTGCAGTCCTGCGCTCCATCTTGTTGTTTTGAACTAGCGATAGCCGATTTATGTATAATCGTTCTTTGAGTCATTTTTTAACAAACTGGTTTATCAAAATATCCTTAACGATTTGATTACAAACTAGATTGAATTAGTCAGTTCTCGAACTGAATCTGATTTGGATTCAGGTTAACGAATCATTAAACCGAAGGAGGTCTCTTTCTGATTCGTAAGGAGTTGAAAACTGTGAACTGATTCTTGTTGTATGAAAATTTATCTAAATTATCTAAATTCTCTACTTCAGACTTATAATTCTAGCACTCTCTATTCTAATTCTATTTCATAAGCTATTTGTTGACTTGACCCTCTAACACTGGCACTCTCTATTCGTTTTCTAACTGCTTGTTTTCTTTAAAAAGAAAGGCCTCCCACAGCTTTCTCTAGGCTATTCTTTTTCTATTCTATATTCCTATTTTCTTTTTGTTATATGTATATGTATATACATATTTTATTTTATTTTATTTTTAAAACCTAGCTAGGCTACATGTTTTGATTGCTTCTATTGTCATCATTTGTTAGTCACTTTGGATACAAGCATCTGCTAAATGACTAAATGTAAATGTAAAATTTGACCGATGGAGCAGAAATGTTAATAAATAAAACTTGATTGTAATATTAAAACACGCACACAATTTTTTTTTTAAACAAGGATAGGCTATTTAAATGAATTGTAGTTTTGTTTATTGTAAATGCAAATAATATTATAAATCAATGATTTTAACCAAAATATAAGAAAATATATGTAATGTACCTATGGTTTAGATAAGGTAATGTGCCAACGCCGAAACCGCGTGATGACTATTATGTCTTGACGTAAAAAATTTGTGAATCGTCAAAACTGGCCCCTTAAAACGAACTGTTCGAAAGAATCGATTCGCGGAAATGAATCAAACCTCCCTTCTTGAGTTTGAACGTGTGTGAACTACAGTTCCCAGAATGCATGAGTAATTCTCTTTCCGGTTGTCCATGACTTCAAATGCCTCCGCGGGGAAATGCCGACACAGCTCAAGTTTATATGTTTTTCTATGCGCGGAGTTGCCATGGTTTCCGCAGTCTTGTCAACTGCATAATGGTATGTTTGTAATATTATTTTTTTTTGAGAGTTGTTGTGTGTAGTTTCTGATATTGTCAGGATTGTTCTAGATCTAAATTGCTGTAGTGAATGGGTGCCGTAATGGTGTAATACATGTGAATACATGTGAACAACAGTTATTGTTGCTACTGTAAATTTAAACTCTAAACAATTAAATAAGCTCTTAAAATATTTCAGTGGTCTCACTTTACCTTTTAGTTAGGGGTTATTTTGTGGAGACAATGTCCAAAGTTTAAAGTGACGTTTATGTGATGCTTCTCATTCTTCATTTATGTCTGTTGTAGTAAAATAGTAAAATGACTTCCCATTACAAAAATAACCATATACATATATATAATAATACAATATATACCATGTTACATCATGTTAAATAGTTAAATACTGTTATTTATTTGTACTATTATAAAATCATTACACAAATAGCATGCCCTTTTATAAAAGCTGGCTGCTAACAAGTCACCACAGGTTTATTGTAGTATTAATAACTGTAGTAAATATGGTTATCATGTATTTGTAATGGTGCGGTCACATTTACCATTGCTCTGGGAAATTTACGAAATTGAGTCATTCCTATAGGAATCTGCGTGATTGGGAATTTCGTGTGAGGGCATAAATGCAAATTTTGCTCATTTTCTAGTTGATCAGTTGAGTTCACCTTGCTTACCAACAGACCTGCTTGGTTTGAAAGTGAGTTCTGTATGCTATGCTACTGACAAGAAACAATGGATCTTTTTTTTCTTTCACACTGACTGAATCAATCATTTCTTTTTGAACCTTGATTTATACACAGAGGCATTATCATGTTAGAATAGAAAAGGGTCCTGTCCAAACTGTTGCTATAAAATTAGAAGCACACAGTTCCCTAGAATATCATTATATGCTTTAACATTAAGATTTGTACTCATGAAAATTCCTAAAGTAGTCAAACCTGTTCATTAGAAGGGGGTGTCCCAATACTTTTGTCCATATAGTGCACAGGTGTCAAACTCAGTTCCTGTAGGGGCAAAGCCCTGCAGAGTTTAGATTCAACCCTAATTAAATGCACCTGATCCAGATAATCAAGTCATTCAGGCTAAGCACATGTGGTTTGTGTGTTGGAGCAGGTTTGAACTCTAGAGGGCTGCGGCCCTCCAGGAACTGAGTTTGACACCCCTGATACGGTGTTTGTCTTACATATGTTTTTTGTGCATTTCAGGCCCGGGACAGAAAAAAACAAAGTCAAAAGACGTAGCATCCCAACCTCAGAGGGTTTTATGACGTCGGGGGTCGTGTCAGCCTAATCTGGTCATCCTTGAGTGGAGCCTCACTCTGGCCAATAGGATTAGAGAGTGAGGGAAGAGGCTTTACCTATTCTTGGAGTATGTGATGGCAGTCTTCTCCTACTGAAGCACAGAGTTACATCTATCTCTCAATTCTGACTCGAAACACTTTTTCTGTATGACCAGGAACATTATTTTCCTTTCCATTGGAGAAACTGAACCAAGCATGGAGCTGGGAAAAGCCAAGCTTCTAAGAACAGGGTTGAACACCCTGCACCAAGCCATTCACCCGGTGCACGGAATAGCCTGGACGGACGGTAAGCAGGTTTGTCTCACGTCGTTGTATTCTGCCGACGGTGAGCCCAAATTTGGCGACACCAACGTCATCGGACAGTTTGAGCATGTCTTGGGACTCTTCTGGGGGCCGCTGTGCTGCTCCGGGTCCCCAGCATTGCTTGCCGTCCAGCATAAAAAGCATGTCACGGTTTGGCAACTTCAGCTGAGCGCTTTAGAGCAGAACAAACTCCTCTGCACACAGACCTGCGAAATGAGTGAGCCATTCCCGTTGCTGTCCCAGGGATGTGTCTGGCATCCCAAAATGGACATCTTAGCCGTTTTGACGAAGCGGGACGCCTCGGTCTTGTTTTCCGTGCGGGTTGATAATCGTCGCGTGAAGGCCGAGATCAAGGGCAGCGGTCTGATCCATTGTGCCTGCTGGACTAAAGACGGAACACGCCTGGTGGTAGCCATTGGAAGCGCATTGCACTCGTATATTTGGAACGACATCCAAAAAAGCCTAGTGGCGTGTTCCTTCTGCCCTATTTTCGATGTAGGTGGGTATATCTGCGCTATTGAGTCCACCAACGAGGCTCAAGTGGCTGTAGCGACTGAACTTCCGCTTGATAAAATTTGCGGGCTCAATGCAGGCATTGCGTTCGACCTGCCTAACGAGTCAGAGGCTTCAATGTGCCGCCCTTCTCCTGTTTTGACAGTGGATGCGGACTATTATTTGGACAGACGGAGATCATGTGATTCTGAGCGTTCGGGACACGCCTCCTCATCCGGACCCATAGATCTAACGCACATTCTTGCCAAACACCGAAAATCAGATCCAAGTCCGCTCATTCACTTGAGGCGGCGGGATCATTTGTCAGGAACAGGTCAGGACTCGTCACATCTGATTTTGGTGACTTATGAACGCAAGGTCACCACTACGAGGAAGGTCAGCATCCCTGGCATCTTGGTCCCTGATATTATCGCCTTCGATCCGAGTGGCAGCACAGTGGCCGTGGCGTCCAACACTTGCAACATGATCCTAGTTTACTGCATCACGGACTCTTCCATGCCCAATGTGCAACAGATCCAGCTGCAAAAAACAGAGAGGCCCAAAGGGGTGTGCTTTTTCACCAACAAGATGTTGCTCTTGATGATTGGCCGGCAGAAGTCCAATGATCCAGCTTTCCTCCCCTCCTCCAACACGGACAAGTACATCTTGAGGCTAATAGCCAAGGAGCTGGTATTCGACGAGGAAGGTGCCACCCCAGTGGTTCCCAAGTCCGAGTCGGCGAGCCAACATCATGGGATTAGACGTCATTCTGAGAACTTTTCTAAAGAGGACCGTCTATCAATTAAGGATCTAATACTTCCAGGAGGCTCGGTAATTGTTTCGCCATCCAGTCGAAGGAAACTAATCGAGGAGGTACGCAGCTCAGATTTAAGCCCCGTGGCGAGCTCCGCCGACTTCTCGGATAGAGCATCCAGTGCCTCTTCTGTTACTCTGGAAACCTACGATATGGATCACATCAGCCGCATGGCCACGCTCGCCGTAGCCGGTCAGGCCAGCCGGGATTCCAGTCGACCCTGTTCACCAAGGTATGAGCCCTCGGAAAAATTATACTCCGATGCCACTCCGCCAAAGAACAGCTGTCAGTCCAAAGAGAAGAACCTGGAGCAGTTGACACAGAACATGGAGAGGATTTTCACCCGATTTGCTGATGTCCAGCAGTGCCTTGCAGAAATCAGAGACTTCACCCAGAACGGCAAGAAGATCGCATGCAGTTATCCATCTGCTTATGAACCGCAATATGTGCACATTACGTGTCAGGTATGAAATCGCTTTTTGTTGTTGTGCAGGGAAAGTCTGCAGTCCTCTGCAGAAGAGATTAGAAAGAAATCTAATCTGATGATTTATTTGTTTGATTAATTGCATAAAGAATTCTATTTTCGGCATTTTGAAAAACCAAAAAAATTACTAAATGAAAAACCGTCTTGTCCGGTACTCTCAATATGCAAACTCTAAAACAAAAAAAAGCTACATATTATGTAACATGTATAATGTTAAAATATGTATTAGAAAAATGTAAATATTATCATGTATATTACTATTATATTTAATAACAATAATAATAATTTATTACATTTAGTAATACGGAAATATTTAATAATTCTAAACGTTCTGAATATTATTTATAAATATTCTAAATTATAATTGATATAAAGAATAATAATTATTATTTATAACAGTTTACATTACTATAAATGTAAACATTACAATATAAAAGCACAGACCCTCATAATCATTTATGGTTTCACATTTGTATTTAAATTCTAAATTCAATAATTACACAGCAGAATAAATGATTACTTGATTACATGATTTAATTCTAGAGCTAAATCCTAATCCAAACCAAGACTCTACAAAGCCCATTTTACTCTTAGTCAGACCATCAGGCCGTTTAGCATTGTGAGGCATTGCGCCAATTCATAATTCCTCTCATTGTTGTCAGTACAACCCTTTGTCAGCAGATGTCAGATTGAAGTGATTCTGTTGACCTTGGCATAACTTGTTTTAGGGGAATCATCAGACTTAATCCGCGACCACATGACCAGATCTTTTGTGAATGATGCTTTCTTAAAGTGACTCGTGGTGCTGCTCTTTGTATTTGTCTTTTCCTTCAGAAACAGTTGTCTGAGAATGTGTATACGGACGAGAGAAGGGCGTTGTTGCTGTGTGGGGGACGGATCTGCCTGCGGGTGGTGCAGGAACTCTTCGGCCTGACGGTCATGGAGATGATGCATGGTATGTCTGGAAGAATGAGTCTCTATCACGTCTCCATCATCTAAATATGAAGACTTTCCAAAATGCAAATCCCATCACCTTGATAAGTCCTCTTTTTCCCATATGTCCTCCTGGCCAGGATTTCTAAATAGCTAAAAATGTCTGGGTTTTGGCTTTGTTTTCTTATTGAAGTGCTCTGTATTCCTTGATCGTTATATCTATACAAATTTGCATTGCTTTGACCATTCTCTGTAGATCCCACCCTTTCAAATGACACAATTGGTCGATTATATGCAGTGCCCCCATGCTATTGGTCAAACTACTTTTCAGTCATTTCAGCAAGCATGAAAACAGCTGGAAATCAAAGCCAAAACTTGAACATTTTAGGCACTTTTGAAATGCTGGCCAAGACATATCCAGGAAAAAGAGGATGTAAGGTTAACCTTTGTATTGATAAACTGACTTGTTGAATGGAAATTTGTCGCAACCATTGCACACTGAACGAAACACCTGAACGTTTCTGAGATCTCTGTGTTGACATGGTAGGCAGATTTGCTGTTTTACAGCAAGCAGATGGCGTGTATTAATGAAGCCGTGCAAAGCATGAATCCTGTTTTCCTTTGTTGAAGACAGATTGTTCGGGGTGCTTTGGCTTCATTTAATTGTCAATGACTAAAATAGGAAGCGATTAGGTGGAGCAATCGGATTTGAGGGTTTAGGTTTGAATCAGCTTACAGCCTTTTGTGCTGTGCATCTCTACAGCTGATGTATGCTTGAACCACTGTCACTTATGCTAAGACCGCAAGTTACTGTGCAGAAATTTCTCATAGATTTAAAGGTATAGTTCACCTAAAAATGAAAACTTGCTGAAAATGCACTCACCCTCAGGTCATTCAAGATGTAGATGAGTTTGTTTCTTTTTCGGAACAGATTTGGAGAAATTTAGCATTACGTCACTTGCTCACCAATGAATCCTCTGTAGTGAATGGGTGCCGTCAGAATGAGAGTCCAAACAGCTGATAAAAACATCACAATAATCTACAAGTAATCCACACCACTCCAATCCATCAACGTATTGTTAAGTTAAATGTTGTGTTTCTAAGAAACTAATCCATAATTAAAGTGATGCTTTTGGTCAAAGTACGAGTCCATAAACCATAATAACGCTTCCTCCAGTGAAAAAGTCCATGCCATGTTGTCTGAACATATTTCTTTAAAACTGTTTTCACTGCTTGATCTTTGCATATTTCTCTCCTGATTCAGACGAGATGACTTTTACACTGGAGAAAGCAATTTAATGGATAGAGGACTTATATTTTAGCCGGAAACAACAGTTTGAAGTTTAAAACGTCTTGATGGATTTATTTCCTTGTTTAAAAACATGCAGCTTTTCACTTCACAAGACATTAACTGATGGACTGGAGTTGTATGGATTACTTGTGATGTATTTATCAGCTGTTTGGACTCTCATTCTGACGGCACCCATTCACTGCAGAGGATCCATTGGTGAGCAACTGATGTACTGATACATTTTTCCAAATCTGTTCTGATGAAGAAACAAACTCATGCTCTACATCTTGGATGGCCTGAGGGTGAGTACAGTTTTCAGCTAATTTTTATATTTGGGAGGACTATTCCTTTAAACACCTTTTTCTTCTTCTCACAGGTCCCATGTGGATCGTCTTAGTGGCTGATGCAGATGGTTTCGTTCCGCTCACATTTAAACACAAAGATGAGCTCACAATCAGGAGTGCAAGAAGGAAATCTCCTATGAGACCCCCGAGTTGCACTGATGTATTTCCCCCTGAAAGTCCGCTGTCTCCCAGTGCAGAAAAATGAAGCCCATATCATCTCAAGAGGACTTAATAGAAATATTTTTTTATGATATTTGTCTTGTGTTAGCTGGATATCTGTGACACAGGGATAATCCAAACTCTTAGTTTGGAATTCAGGGAAAACTTCTTGCTGATATATTCGCCACTGTGATATTTATTGGATGTTGATAGATTTATGTAACGTGACAGTTGTCAAGGGCAGAACAGTTTTTTTAAATTTCAGAAGAAATACTTGAGTGCCTGCTTGATTATTTTTGCTTAAATAGATTCTATTTTGTCCCACACAACAAAACGAAGGTACATGTAATATGAAATTAAAGAAGATTCATAGTGATTGTATTCTTTTATGTTTCATCATCAATTTAAATCTTTAAGTAACACGACATCACATTCTGTTTCCATAGTAACAACCCACATTAAAAGAACCGCTTAATAGCACATTCACACACTGAAATTTTTTTTTTTTTTGACTGCAAAAATCTTCACTCAGAAATTGCTTAAATTTCAGAAATAATTGCTATGTAACACTGAATTAAACATGAAATCTTTGAGTTGAAAAACTGAAATGTATTTTCTTGTAAAACAATAATCTTTGTTTCATTTAAACTTCATAAAATATTTTTTAAAGTCCATCTTTACTCATTTTGCATTGCCTGATTATTATTTATATTAAATTGAAAGATTCCTTTGGGCTTATGTTTAAAAACAAACTGTCCAAACACATATAGATAGATACATGAATTCATACAAATAATTTTCAGTATTTTTTATTATAATTTTTCTAGATTTTATATTTATTGAAGCATCCTCGAAATATGCTGAAGCTACGTGAACCAGCACAATTTTTATTAATCCTGTAATCGAGTCATTCACTAATATTTATAATCACTAATACAACTTAAACAATATATTATCAGTAAGTTTTCCCTCAGGAAATCCTGATATATATAATGATATATAGTCCATTCATGTGTATAAATTAGATACTGTAATACTGTATATGTGGCTATATGTTCATTTGAAAATACAGAAACGGACTGAATACAGAAACAAACTGAAATGTTTACAGAAAAACATTATATATCTCACACAGTGTAATATACACTAACACAACTCATCCCAGCGCTGGGCTAGAATATCAGGATCGGCTGTTTGAGGACGTCACGCGCTGCTCAGCTCAGCTCTGAGAGATTTGCAGGTAATACTCTGGCTTCTGAAAAACAAACCAAAAATATATACTTTATTGTATATGGTATATACAAAACATATTGGTATAAAATTAATACAAATAGAAATATCTTGTATATATATATTTTTTTTTCAAAGGCAACGGCTATTTGCACAGTGCAAAATATTTAAAATAAATATTTTAAATATAAAATATCTGTCGCTAAGAAGATATGCTATTTACACTAAGTGCAAATAGCGATGCATTCTATTTACACTAAGTGAAAATAGCAGTATTTTTAACAGTCTTTTTTCAGTGTTGACTAGCCCAATCACACGTTGGTGGGCGGAGTTAGTGTAAATAGCCTCTGCCAACAAGGCAGGCTATTTGCACTTAGTATAAATATACACTCCGTTTTTAAAAATATTGTAACATTTCTCTTATTTTTTTTACATATACATTCACAGTACCATTCAAAGGTTTGGAGTCTAATTTTCAATTCTTTTTTATGTTTCTGAAAGAAATCCTTATGCTCACCAAAGCTGCATTCATTTGATCAAAAATACAGTAAAAATTGTGAAATATTGTTACAATTTCAATTAACCGTTTCCTATTTGAGTATATTTAAATATGCACTTTATTCTTGTGATTCAAAGCTGAATTTTCAGCATCATTACTCTAGTCTTCAACATCACATGATCCTTCAGAAATCATTTTATTAATATACTGATTTGCTGCTCAAGAAACATTTATTGTTTATATTGTTGTGCAACTTACTATTTTTGTGAAAACCATGGTATTTTATTTTTTTTTTTCAGGATTGTTTGATGAATGGAAAGTACAAAAGAACAGCATTCGTTTGAAATATAATTTTTTTTTTTTTGTAACATTATAAATGTCTTTACAAAAGTGACACTTGTCACTTTTGATGAACTGAATGCACACTTGCTGAAGGAAAGCAATGGATTTTCTGTGAATCAGGGTCTTCACCTGAGCTCCTCCAGGGCGAGTTTGTTTCGTAATCTGACGTCCTCACTGATTGGGTACACCACGAGGATCATGAGGCCTGTGGTGATACAGGCCACTGGGGCGGCACCGATGAGCAGTTTGAGCGTATAGACCACAGGAGGGGGCTGTCTGCATGCGCCTGTGTCATAACCAGCAAACCTACGGACACCAACCATACGTTTCAACACAAATCAGAAATATTGCAAAGTTTACACGACTGTCTGTCATGATTAATCATTTCCAGCTGTAAATACTGAAAGAGTGATCTCACTGTAGACAGAGCGTCGACACTCCGAGAGAAATGCCTGCAGCAAACTTAGTGAAGAAAGCATATAGGGAGTAGAAGATCGCCTCGTGTCCTTTTGAGTTGCGGTTTGCCAGTCTGAAGTCATCCACTACATCTGGTAACATTGACCTGAGCAACAGGAAACACAACAAGGCGGAGGCATCAATCATCATCTCTATTAAACATGGGCATTGGTACCATAAAGCCAAATCTTCTTTGTAGTCGGCACATAAAAGCTGCAATTTACTCATTTGGGGATTTTCCAATCAACCCGAGTGTATCTTTAAAAACCAAAAAACAGCATGACCTTGCCATGAAACCTGTTATTTGGAGACTGCTGGGTTATTAAACCTATGTATCCGAGGGGTTAAATCAAAGCTTAAATAAACAAGTTATAATCCTCTTTCCAATGCATGGCATAAACTACATTTCTGAAGAAGATGAGAGTGATGCTGCCTTTTTCACTGATCTGGAATTTAAAAAACAAAAAAATACTACAGTTCGTTTATGAGTAAAACAGTATTATATTTTGGTTTGCAAGACTCACCATGGTAACAAGAGAGAAGCGGCCACACTAAGCCCAGATGATACGGCCACGACATATGCCACTATCAGATTAGGGATGAACACCAGCATCACCGTGAATGGCATGATCCACTGCACACATGACAATTTAAAAGAGGTCACTGAATGTTACACAATGAACATGTGCAATATATCAGTTTTAAGGTGCGATAAGTATGTTTTTAACCTCCAGGAATGAATTATGCATTTTTGATCTGACTCCTGTCATATTAGTGGTCTAGAAAAGGCCGATTTTGAGATCACATGACCAGTTGAATACTGTTCATTTAATTCTGGTTAGGCCCTTATTATCAGATACTTGGAGAATAAAATGATCATGGATGTCACCTCTGCTTGCAAATGAGCTGTTTTTACATTGACATCATGTGATGTTGCTTTCATGCCAACAGGTGTCAGTATACAGCTAAAGAACACAATACTTGTAATGAAATCTGAAGTCTGGTCAATCATCATAATAGAACACTACACTGAGAAAAAAAAGAAAAGAAAAAAATCTACATCTTCACACAGAATTTACTCGTAAATTTAACAAATAAGTACAAATAAATGGCCAGTAACACACTGAATTAAAAGTGAAATTTTGAAGTAGAAAGACTAAAATAAATAGAATTTTCGTGTAAAACTTTATTTCGAATAATCTGTTTTATTTCAATCTTAAAAAAACGTTCACAAAGTATATTTTCAGTGTTAATTTTTCAACAAATTTTTAGTAATTTTGTTGGTAAAAAGTGCTTTTGTCATTTTTATCATTTTATTGTTGTCATTTTATATTTCTATATATTTAAAATGTATTTTAATTTCACTTTTTTAGTCATTTTTTTTGTAATTCAGTTCATTTTCCAACCTTTTTTAAGTTTTTATCTAATATTTGCATTTTATTTGACTTTAGCTTTACTTTGATTACTGGAAACACTTTTAATAGTTTTAGTTAACAATAACAACACTGTTATGCATGATAACAAACTTTTATTATAGTTAAAATTCCTAATTATTGTCATTCATAATATGGTAGTATCATTTGTTCATTTATAAAACTAACTGAAGCTAAAGATCAATTGGACACATTGAAGTCCTCCAAATCACCGATTAAAGAGATAGTTCACCTAAAAATGAAAAGTCTGTTTACTCACCCTCATGTTGTTCCAAACCTGTATGAATGTCTTTCTTCTGCTGAACACAAACTATGGCTACTGTCAACTGTTTGCTTGATTTATTATCTTCTTTTGTGTTCAGACATACAAGTTGGGAATAATTAAAAGGTGAGGAAACGATGACAGAATTTTCATTTTTGGGTGGACTGTCCCTTTAAGAAAAAACACTTGATGAAGTAACAATTACCGTAATTCCGCAGAAAGCTGCTGTTTTCTTCCCGAACTTCTCAAGGAACCACTGCCAGAATGGGATACTCACTGCGGCCGACATCTAGAAAGATATACAGTACAAAACATCTGTCACATGTTTACTCTACCCACGACACAGACACAGCATGTCAGTTTATATGTGTGTTCTTCACTCACCAGAATTGTCAAAACAATGTTCTGAAAGTGTTCTCGCAGCTCCACCGCATATGTGCAGAACAGCACAAAGTTACTTTGTATCAACTGCAAAAGGAAACAGCGGTGAATGGAAACGTAAAACAGTACTAATGATGTCATTAATTAATCCAGCCCGAAATGCTGTGATTAAAGGAATAGTTCAACATTTTTTTACTTTTATGTTCCATCGCAAAAATAGCCTTCGGGTTTGGAATGGTGAGTACATAACTTTTCGGTGAACCATTCCTCAAAAAGAGCTAAAGCTTACATTCTATTAATGTATTCAGAGTTTTAAACTGTATATGCTGCTAATAAACATAATTATTCAGTTACATAGTTTGCTCCACACAACGACCAACTGAACACATTAACTAAAGGGAAAACATGTTACCTGGATGGCCACAGATATGAACAGGAAAGCCGCAGTCAGAGTGAGGTAGGACCCGTGCTTCATGACCAAAATAAAGCCCTTATGGAAAGGAATGGCCTTGTCTGTTTTAGGAGCATAGGGATCTAACGCAGACACAAAAAGTGGAGAAAGCACAAATGTTAAACAAGTCACAAAGTCAATATTCGCTTATATGATTTATATTTCTATATAGGGAATCTGCATGTATTCAAAACTGGTACGCACACCACATTTGAACATGAGTGAATGGATTTTGAGTCAGTAATGTATACTTTTATTCAACAAGGACATACTAAACTGATCATAAATGACAGTAAAACTTTTACATTTATACAAACTATTTCTATTTTAAATAAAAGCTGTTTTAAATTTGTATTTGTCAAAAAATCCTGAAAAAAAGCATCACGGTTTTCCAGCTGGTTTTCAACATTGCTGATAATACGAAATGTCTCGAGCATTAAATCAGCATATTAAAATCATTTCTGAAGGATCATGTGACACTGAAGACTGAAATTCAGCCAAGCATCACAGGAATAAATGACATTTTAAAATATATATATTTAAAATATAGCCAGCTGTTATAAATATTAATAATATTACTGTTTTTACAGTCTATTTGATTAAATAAATGCAGTCTTGGTGAGCATTAGAGACTTCTTTAATAAAAACATTAAAGAGATCTTAAAGACCCTAAAGTTTTGAACAGATAAATAGCTCACAAGTCATTTGGACAAAAAGAGCAGCATGCTTTTGTATTCATGAAAAATGTACTTTTGGGGGTGAATTAAGCATACTTTTCCATTCGGATGCAGTTGCAAAACACACATTTATGCCACATGATTACCACACACACTCACCATCTCTCTCTTTGACTCCCAGGAACATGACCACCGTACAAACCAGAAACAGCCCACCGATCACTCCGGCAGCTATCATGTACACTTCCTTCTGTAAAGAGAAACAGACCATGAGCGGTGATGGAAAACGTCTGTCAACACATTTAAATCTGTCTTTAATAACTCTTAGTCTTTGGTTGTAGTTCTATTCCAGTACATGGTTGTCATGTTACAAATGATCATATTTATTTGAGTGTATTTGCTGCTTCAGACACCGTACTGTATGGTCTTGTAAAGTTTAGCGAGCCCAAATTAGGTGCAACCCCAGAAAAGAGGAACTTTTCAATCTAATATCCCCAAACAGGAACTGCTCTGCCCCAAACAACCTCAGGATTGTTTGCTATTTTTTTCACCGACCGCGGCAAGCACTTCATTATTGTTCCAGATCAAAAGTGCCGTTTCAGAGGAGTCGGTTGGCGCACCCAACCATCCCGCCGCCTTTGGCCCAGCCGCAGAGGAATGCTCAATCACACGGAGCGTGGTGGATTCAGCCCAGCCGCCTCTGAGAGACTTAACCAGAGAGACGCTTGGCAGTCCAGCTCCAAATAGCTGTGGCCCTTCATGGTTCTCCATCATGGGTTTCCACTATGGAACCCTCAGCCACATTCACAAGCCAAGCTTGTCGGCTCGCTCACATGTCAGATTTGACTGACATTGAGCTCAGGGGCTCTCGGCTTGAAATTGAGTTATTCAGTCCACTAATTTATTGATTCTGTGGATTCAGATGAATATAAATTGTTCTCCTGAAAGTCACACTTCAAAGTCTACACTTAATTAGGTTTTGGAGGGTTTATGGTTAAATGATACTGGGTGTTTTCAGGGAAAAGCCATTTAAAAAAAGAAAGAAAGAAAAATAATTTAGCACAGAGGCAAAGCAGTTCCCTTTATCACTAGAAACTAATTATTTAAAAAGTCTATATTTATTCTAAACTTCTATCTATCTATCTGTCACAAAATCTTATTGATCACAATATATCGTTCATAAGTTTGAGGTCGATGCGATTTTTTATTGTTTTTGAAATTAGCCTCTTATGCGCACCAAGGTTGCATTTCTTTGACCAAAAATACAGTAAAAACAGTACATTTGTGAAATATTATTACTATTTAAAAGAACAATTTTCTATTTGAATATATTTTAAAGTGTCATTTATTCCAGTGACACAAAGCTGAATTTTTAGCATCATTACTCCAGTCTTCAGTGTCACATGATCCTTCAGAAATCATTCTAATATGCAGATTTGCTGCTCAGGAAACATTTCTGATTTATTATCAATGTTAAAAACAGTTATGCAGTTTAATACTTTTGTGGAAACGTGATACTTTTTTGCCAGGATTCTTTGATGATTAAGAAAGTTAAAAAGAACAGCATTTATCTTTATACAAGTCTTTATAGTCACTTTTGATCAATTTAATCAGTCCTTGAATAAAAATACGAAAATATACACATAGTGTTGCATAAAATGCATAAAAATAGAATTACATAAATTCAGACCCAAAGGGACTGCATTAAGAGCTGGGATTCACTTTGAGGTCAATTTTAGAGTAAAAGTGTAACTGTGACACGTACAGCGTGAGACAGGAAGTCCTGTGACAGCGCCAGGGATCTGATGATCTCTGTGCCACTGCTGTTTCCCAGGTGACCAGTGGTCAGGTTTCGATGCGGACAGTGCTTCAGAGTGTGTGCGCTCGCTACGATCTGACCCTGAATGGCGGCACCCACCAGCGTCCCGAGAACCTCCACCGTCATACCTGCACATACGCATGCACAACATCCTTACTCCGACTGTTACTTACATTTGAAACCATTTCCAAACATGCACAGCTCTCAACATAAGCACTTGGCAGGCATTTGTTTTTGGATTAATGGAGCACAATGAAATCAGATGTTGTTAATCTTCTAGAGCAATCCAAACACGGCTTTAAAGATGAACACTGTTGTGTGTGCAGCTGTAAGCTTACGGTAAGCTGTAGCAGAGTCTCTCTCCCGCTGGTCGGTGCTCAAGAACATGGTCAGGGCGGAATAAGGCACATGGAAACACTGCAAGAAAGATTTAGAACAAAACACAAGACAGACAGTGATTAAAATGGAAACATATTTGTCAACTATTATCCTGAGCAATTATTTTTATTTACTGTCATAGAAAATTATATGCAATATGATATGATATGACAGCAATATAAGATGTGATAACATATATACATACATATATATATATATATATATGTGTATGTATATATTTCCATTATATATATATGTATATATATAACTCAATTTATTATTAATAACAGTCTGAAAATAGTCAAAAAATTTGCAGTTGCAAAAGGAGATAGCATTGAAATATTAATAAATGTCTTCTGAAAATGCAATATATTTTATTAATTTATATTAATTTCAATCATACCGATTAACAATATTATAATATATAATATTTCAATAATATATTGGTATTGAAATATTATATATTATTATATGGAACCAAAAATAATTTATATATATATATATATATAATCAGCAGTATGATGTTAGATAAATAGGACCTCCTATGGTTAAGGCAATAAAATTATTTTTGGTTCTAATTGAATGCTTTATTTTTAAGATGTTGAGAAATTATGGAGCATTCTGTATGCTCTCATAAACGATGATCTAAAAAAAAAAAAGGGGCGAGCAAAATGATGGGGGATCCAAAAGTTAGGGCATGTACATTTATCAGTGGTTTCCTAACCACTCATCTTTCCCATTTATACACCCATTCATATGTTGTATTATACATTTTAAAAGGAGACAACTTACAAGCTCATAAATCAACACTATTCATTCCAAGAACAACATGTTCTGTGAACTTGTGCAGTACAAAATCAATATTTATTGAAGCACAGCAAACCTTCCTTGAACTTGCATTGAAAACTTACTATAAGCGTGTACTACAGTCGGCTAGCTTTTCCAATTTACACGAAAGCCAAGTCAGCACTGCGGCAGACCAATGGGCCAAACGGCTACCAAAATAAATCTAGAGTGCTTCTGCAGCAGTGCTTCTGTTTCTCAAGAGTTTCCTATATTCTTCACTTGACGTCCATTGAGGTTTTTGATTCTGAGTAGCTTGAGGATTTGTTTATTTAAACATAAACCAAAGCCTAATTATGAAAAACTGACTAATTAGAGTCATGTAAACTACATTCTCATACATGCACGCTGGAAGCAGCTGCAGTTTCTCAGCCTTGTGCTCACAGACAATGAAGAATGCTAAAAGAGGAAAGCAGCATTTATCCTCTCTGGTGGTTTGGGGCAGGTCGTACCATGTATTTATCAAGTAGTTAGAATGACTTTTCATTACAGCGTAGGCTACTGCGGTCAGAGCGGCTTCCCCACTCCAGCACTTATTGGCGGGTTTTACGAAGGACAGTATGGAGAGAGCCGTGCCAAGCCATAGTAACAAAGGATAGAAACACAAATAAATCATGGAAACTCCATGCAGACATCAAAGAGGCTGGGCTATAGATAACCACATGAACTTTTGTTGACAAGCTTTTTTAGAAAGATAATTTTACTTGAGAAGCCACACTGCGGAAGATACACTACCTTCAAACGCTGGGATTGTTTTAAGCATTTAATAGTTTTATTTAAAATGTTTTCTTGATACAGTAAAGACTTTCCCATTGTTACAAAAAACTATTTCTATTTAAATGCTGTCCTTTTGAGCTTTCTATAAAAAAAAGTATACTGGTTTACACAAAAATATAAAGCAGCACAATTGCTTTTAACACTAATGACTGCTTTAATGACTGCTGAAAATTCAGGATTGCATCACATTAATAAATTCCATTTTTAAAAACATTAAAATAGAAAACAGCTATTTTAAATTGTAATAACATTTCACATTTTTTATGGATTTTACTGTGTTTTCAGTAAATAAATGCAGTCTTGATAGGCATAAGAGACCTCTTACAAAAAAACATTAAAACATCTTATACTGACCGCAAACTTCTGAATGGTAATAAATTATGCAGGGTTGCTTCTCAAGTAATTTTTTATCTTGTTTTAAATTTTCATTAATAATAGTTTTTTTTTTTTTATTATTCTCGTTTAAACTCTTAATCCTTCTTTTAAATAACGTGTTGAAATTTTTGTTTTTAATATATATATATATATATATATATATATTAGGGGTCATTGGGTTGTAGGATGTTTTTGGAGGAAGGTCTATATATTTTCATCAGTCCAATATATATTTCTCATCACAAAACCAAAATATCGCCAAGGTAAAACAGAGGCAGAATTAGATTTTAATGGATCTGTGGGGCATTTGTGACTACATGATGGATGGTGCTGTTAATGTGGTTTCTGGGTCATCTGTAAACCTGCGTTTAACATGAAATTACATTACAGCTTTGAAAACATCAAAGCAAAGGACACTTACTGTGATGAGAGTTTGGTAGAGACAGTAAAAGCCCAGATACCAGATGAACCTCCCATTGGTAAAAGGTGGGACAAACCAAAGGTAGAAGTAAGAGACCACCATGAATGGAGTGCAGCCCACCATCCTAGAGAAGAAAAGGACACAAAATGCAATTAAGTATAACTGGCATGCACATGATTCAAAATGTGGAAAAACATATTTTTGGGACTGTATTTCTGGCAAAGGTTGAAGGAATCAAGGCAAGTCATCTGGGCACAGTAAGCCTATTAGGAGGGAACTAAATAACAGTTGTCTTCAATAGATGTCCTGTGGTTTACCTGATCTTCCATTTTAGCTCCTGTACTAATCAATAAAACCCAAGAAGAGCAGCTTGAGTGTCATCTTAAAGCCACAGTGCACATTTATAGCAGACGTGTGCATCTGTGTATCGCTGTTGTCTCTGTGTGAAAAACAGCATGGCGTTTGTGAGGATGCTCTTGCAGACTGTAGGAATAATCATCTACACCGCTGGATCGCAGGCCACAGAACCACAGTGACAATCTGACATGGTCGTCGTGTATCTTAACAGGGAGGAATTCTGTGGCATTTCTTTTTCTTTTCTTTTTTTCTTTTTTGCAGGATGTGGGGAATGTGTTGGCCATTTATAATTCATACTGTTACAAGTCTTCCATAGCATTATGGGAGAGGCAATCAGCTGCAGGCATGAGCCAGTGACAGTGGGAAGGAGTTTAAATACTAGAGCTGAAAGCGCCTTTGAGCCAGCTAAATACAGAGAATATTCTAATTTTTGCAGGATTTTTTAATGTAATTTATTTACAATATATTTACTAATTCTTAAAGTAAATGCAAGTAACTTCAAGATGGTGATGTATCTTTTCTGCATAAAATTTGTAACTCTACATCTACAAAATGATGAATAAATAATGTGCATTGGGTGTGTTTTTGCTTTTTTATGTATTTACTCAATTTATGAAGGTGCTTCCTTTACGACCCTTCCTTTTCGACACCACACTAGCGAAATGTCATTGTCCTTAAAACGCCGTTAAATTTGACCTGTTAATTAGGTAAACACAATGAATGAATGAGTGTATAATGGTGATTATGTTCCAACATGTCACTTACATACATGAGGTGGTTGCTAGAATGTTGCCATGCAGTTGCTAGGGTGCTTGGGGTGGTTGTTATGGTGTTTCTTTGTGGTTGCTAGAGTACCCGGGGTGGTTGCTAGGGTGTTGCCATGCAGTTGCTAGGGTGCTCAGGGTGGTTACTAGGGTGGCGCTATGCGGTTGCTATGGTACCCAGAGTGGTTTCTAGGTTGGTTTGGATGGTTGTTAGGGTTTTGCTATGTGGTTACTAGGGTACCCAGGGCAGTTGCTAAGGTACCCAGGATGGTTTCTATGGTGTTGCTATGCGGCTTCTAGGGTTACCCGGGGTGGTTGCTAGGGTGTTTCTATGTAGTCGCTAGAGCATCCAGAGTGGTTTGTTAGGGTGGTACCCAGAGTGATTTATTGGGTGTTGTTATGTGATTGCTAGGGTGATTAGCATGGTACTAACATGTTGTTCCCGAAGACATAGACGCCCTATTCGACCGCTCCAGGCACATAGATGCAGCCGCCATCTTGGAACAGTCCACTTGATGTCATTCACCATACTGTAGGTTCGCACAGAGCTGTTGGGTTCGCAGACCATCAGCTGTGCAGGATTGTGGCATCTTTCGAATATTCAGTGATTACTATGGTGATTGACGTCAAGTTGACCACTACAATATGGCGGATGCCTTACGTATAGCGGCCCATAGAAACAGTCACTAATGAGGCATCTACATATATATATCTATGGTTGTTACCATGATTAGCATGTTATTAGCATGTTGTTAGCATGACTAGCAAGTTACCAGCATGTTTACAGCATGCTTAGCATGTTACTAGCACTAGTATGTTACATACTAGCTCACACAAATGTTCAATTACAGACGATTCGATTTTACAACTGAATCTCATGTTAAACAATAACTAGGCTAATAATATTTTTATAAATATTTTAATGTTTTTGGTCCCACTTTATATTAGGTGGCCTTAACTACTATGTACTTACATTTAAATTAATTAGTTGGTACAATGCACTTATTGTGTACATACATGTTTTTACATTGTACTTATATTTTTAAAAATGCCTATATGTAATTACATTTGTAATTAATTTCTGTAATTACATTTATAATTACACTGTTGTCCCATCCCTTACACCTTTACCCACCCTTAAACCTACCCAGACCACCAAACCTGTCCCTAACCTTACCCGTATCCCACCTCAATAGCAGCAGAAGTGTTCTGCAATACAGTATGAACACAATAAGTACAGTGTACTTATTTTTTGATGTAAGTACATAGTAGTTAAGGCCACCTAATATAAAGTGTGACCATGTTTTTATATATAGGCCTATATTTCAAAATATTCAGAATATTCCCATTATTAATCCATGCAGCTAAACTGTGAATACCTATAGGCCTATCTCTTTGTCATTTGAGTCTGATAATAATGAAAAAAACAAAACTGCTAATAGGCTGTAATGTGTCACAAACCAAAAATATAAATCACTGAATGGGTTCATACTTAAAACTGACTCAGTAAGTTCAGTAAGGAGTCGTGACGGCTCTGAATTAGTGAATTTGAGGTAGTTTGGTGAATTTTATATGAATGACTCATTGAAAAGAACCAGGTCATAAGAGTCATTTTCCGCTGTATTCATTTGTTGTGGGCAGGAAACGCTGGTGGACACCAATGACGCACGCAAACCCTTCACAAATGTGGATTTCAAATTATTGTTGCCTATTTGTATTATATTTTGTCGCATTTGGAACATTTTAGTCACAATCTACAGCCCTGTTTTCCATATCTCCGCTTCAGGAACGAGACTCATCCCATTCAAGCAACCATTTGCTGAATTCAGGTGCTTGCCTTCCATCCTAAATTACGTGTCTTTGTCAACCCTAGAACTATCACAACCCTGTTCCTGTAAAGAAAACCTCAATGTTCGGTCAGGTCATTTCTAAGCAGGTTTACCCTGGACACACTGACCTCAGCGCCACACCGCTTTTCACTTTCACAGAGAATAAACAAGTGTAAGCAAACAAGCAACACAGAGAACAGGGAGGTAAAGAGAGCGGCCAATTCTGGCACAGTCCAGATGCCACTACTGCAGTGTGGAGCAACCCCTGTGTGCCCTGCTGATTGTTCGGCCACACAAAGGAGCCGCCGTACAGGAGAGAGAGCAGGACAGACAGGTTCATGTGAATGGAGAGAGCCGGATGGTCTGTAAGGTTCTGAATGAGGTGAGATGACCTGATATTTTAACTCTGGGTGAACTGGGGTAAGTGACCTGAGGGAAATAACGCACAGACACATGTAGCGAGGTCCAAAAGTTTATCAATTTTTTTTTTTATCAATCAATTTTTATCAACATAGCATAGTCTTTTTTATACAGGTCTTACTCAGATTTGCTTACATTTAACCAAACCATAGTGACAAACTTTTTTTCATCCCCAAAGGTAGTTTAGTTCCATTTATTATTATTTTTTAAGGTAAAGTGTTCTCTCGACTTTTGAACCTCAACATACATAGTATACACCCACAGTTACTCAAACAAAAATACAATAAAACATGACAAATTATTATAAAATGATAAAAGATCATAAAAATGTAAATATACAGCAATGATCTGTTAAACATTGTAACATAATAATTTAAATATTTTTTTCTACAATTTATGTCAGAACTATTCTTATTAAAAGAAAATTTGAACTCCAATAATTACTCAAACAAAAGTAGAATATAGTACAATACAATGTAACGAATTATATTAAAATAATAAAGTATTGATCTCTTAAGCATTAACAAAAATATTTATTTTATTGTTATAACTTTTTTTATTTTAAGTTTATTGCTAAAACTCAAACACCCACAATTAATCAAGCAAAAGTAGAATAAAACATGACGAATTATAATGAAATCATAAAAGTTCATAAAAAATAAAATACAGTACTGATATGTTAATATTATTATATTATATATTAAAGAGTTACCCAAAATGCATAAATATAATAAAAGAAAAAGAAGATTTCCCCCCTATTAATCGGCTTTCTCACAATGTCCCTGGAACTTTCTAATTTTTGTGGTATTACATAATTTCTTTGTACATCAAACAAAGAGATTTACAGTTAAGTGTCCCTTAAATTTTAGGAAGTGCACTGAGCTTCTAAATATCATCTGATAGTTTAAAAGGTAGTTTAAAGAGGACAAAAAACTGCACTTTAAGAATATCAATACTAATAAATAAATACCAATACTATCAATACTAAACAAAATAAACTTAAAGTGATTTTTGCATAATATCAATAGGATGAGTAATATAGTAGAATTTCCCCTTTGAAGAAGGAGCATAGAATCTGTAAATCTAAATGTTGTCTTTGTGTTGGCACAGCTTTAGCATAATAAACACTGAGACACACCGGAACACCCACATGGCCATGGGCATGGCCGAGATGTTCCGCAGCGATTCTCCAAAACAAACCTTAACTACTTCCTCCCAGACTCTATGATGTCACATCAGAGTATAATGAGAACTTCCTGTCAGACTCTCACATCTCGGGTATGTCGTCACTTTAATCTCCTAAGATGTCCACAAGGGAAGTACTTCCAGATTTGTAATTATGGCCATTTTAAGAGGCTTTCAAACTTTAGCAACCTTTTGGTACCTGCTTAGATGTCATTATTACTTAAGAACATAGTGTTATCTTGACTAAAGTCTGGAAGACACTAAACTAATTTTAATGTCATTATTACTTAAGAATATAGTGTTATCTTGACTAAAGTCTGGAAGACACTAAACTAATTTTTAATGACATTATTACTTAAGAACATAGTGTTATCTTGACTAAAGTCTGGAAGACACTAAACTAATTTTTAAGACACTAGGCACCTTAAACTTCCTGACTTTGTGAATGTTTACAGAAAAAAAAAAAAAAGTTCTCATACATCACTCACCATGGCATGAGTCGCCCAATCTTTGTCCATTTGCTTTTAGTGATGAAGAATCCCACAATGGGGTCAGTAACTGCCCCCCAAGCCTTGCCGACAAACAACACCATAGAGGCCTGGAATGGGTTAATCTGTCAGGAGAAGAGAAAGTGAACATCTGCATTAATGGAAATCTTTATCTGTTATTCAGGCTGTAGTAAGGTTCTTGCTAGAAGTACTGTATTAAAAGTATTAAAAGAAAAGAATCAGTAACAGTGAAATTATTTTTGGCTTCTCTTTCACTTAATAAATGAATAGGGTGCTATTCTGTGATTAATATGCTCTATTAACTTCATATCCGCAAGTATTTTATAGCTTAATATTTTATTATAATACGTGGGTATCTCACCTGTGCAATGTCAAGTAGATATATTTGAAGGAAGAATGCGGTTGCGCTCCCGGCGACCTGATTCGGCGCCCCTCCGATGGCAAAACACAGTTTGCTACATACAGAGAGCTTCTGGTCCAGATGAGTCTGAAAAAAAGTCTTTGAATCAGAAAATAATGTGCAACCAACACAAATACTATATTTTGGAGAGTACAAGAAAATCCTGTGTTTAAGGTTAAATTTGGAAGCTGATGGGTTATTTTTACATGAAACATTCATTTTCAAATATTTAGCATTTTAGCAATGGGGACATGAAGATGTTCTGATCTTCCAAGGAGAAACAAATATTTCCGAATAAAAGTCTTAAAATTGTTTACTTTTTTGCATTGAAGACTAAATCTCTGTTTAATCTCTGAAATAATGCGACTGCTGTCTCAGATAATGTGCTGTTAAATATATATATATATATATATATATATATATATATATATATATATATATATATATATATATATATGGGGTTTCTATCTTTTCACTTTTATTTTCTTCAAAGTAATTCATCCTGATCTGTTGTAGTTGGTTAATACTTGATTAGAGGTGCTTGAACCACCCCCATGTGGAGTTATTTTATTGAGGTTTCTGGGTGATAATCACAGCATCTGTCTTTAGGCAGTCGGTTCAGAGTTTCTCTTTCTCCAGCATGTGGGTGGGATAGATGGAAGGGTCCTCAGCCCGAGACCCTTCAAAACCACAGGTAATATTGAAACCAGATGCTTCCACTGCTGTGAGTGACGGGGTATTTGATCACAGAGAACACCCTTAAAATAAAGCTTCTTCAAAGCTTCTTTTAAAGAACACTTTTGGCTGTGTAACAGTCTTAAGTTGCTATATGGTTTTTTTAAAGATTGAAAAAAGCTATAGGTTTTACATTATACACTCTGAAAAAGTCAAATGAAATAGGGTCTAATGTACTGTGTAAATAAAAAGCATTTTTCTAATTGATTTTTTTAAAGGGCCAGTTCGCCAAAAAATTAAAATTTGCTGAAAATTTACTCACCAAGATGAGTAGATGAGTTTGTTTCTTCATCAGAAAAGATTTGGAGAAATTCAGAAATACATCATTTACTCACCAAAAGATCCTATGTAGTGAATGGGTGCCGTCAGAATGAGAGTCCAAACAGCTGATAAAAACATCCCAATTATCCACAAGTAATCCACACTGCTCCAGTCCATCAATCAATGTCTTGTGAAGTGAAAATCTGCATGTTTGTGCGTTTATAACAAATCCATCAGTACATTTTTAACTTCAAACTTCTGCTTCTGGCTATATAATGTTTCTTTCTCTTCTTGTCTGAATCAGGAGAGAAATATGCAGTTCTAAACAAATATGTTTTTAGATTTTAATGTGAGAAGACAACAGGGGATTTTCACTGGAGGAAGCGTTATTATGGATTATGTATTTTAACCGGAAACATCAGTTTAAAGTTAAAAATGCCTCAATGATGGATTTGTTTCTTGCAAACATGCAACTTTTCACTTCACACAATGTTAATTGATGGACTGGAGTGGTGTGGACTGCTTGTGAATTATTGTGATGTTTTTATCAGCTGTTTGGACTCTCATTCTGACGGCACCCATTCACTACAGAGGATCCATAGGTGAGCAAGTGATGTAATGCTAAATTTCTTCAAATCTCTTCCCACAAAGAAACATTTCATTTACATCTTGGACAGCCTCATTTACTCATTTATATCTTGGATGGACTGAGGCAAGTTTTCATTTTTGGCTAAACGATTCATTTAAAAGTAAAACCACATCATTAAACTGCACTTCAACTGCCATTCATAGGGACCCGGCAATGACACAATGGAGAAAACATATAATGAGTAAATAGTAATAGACTTGTCATTACCATAATGAATAAAGAAATGCGTGTGCTTGCGTAGTGGCTTTGTGAATGTACAGCATTTCACACATTAAAAAGGACACTCACTCCTTGGAAAGCTCTGTGGATAAGGCAGAGTAAATGTGTGTTTTTGAGGGTGTGTGCGTGTGTGTGTCTGCATATGTGCGGTGTGTGAGTAGAAAACGGAGGGGAGATCCTTTCAACACATAAAAGGGAAGCCTAACCGCCGCTCAGAGCCATATATTTACGAGAGAAATCTTGGAGACAGTCAGACAGGCATTTGGTGCTGAAAATACTACAGAAGTCAAACACTCCTCTTTTGAGTTGTTAACTCATTCATCCGCTCAATCAAAGCCAGTGTTCGGCGTCTCCACGCCAACGTGCACTCTGGGTACCCTCGCAGCAAAACAACCACAGAGGGCAGGACTGATTGCTCTTCAGAAGACGCTGTAATTAACCCGCCGGGTTTCTCCCCACCGTTCTCGACTTCACCAAGATGAAGAAAAGATGAATGACTTCTGATATCACAATGTAATTATTCTGATAACTCAGGCAAGAAAATGAAAAGACTGGATATACACCCAAGTCTATTTAATCTCAACTCCAATGCTTCTTTGAATTATTCCTCTAAAGAAGGAAAAGTAAGAGGATTTGATGGTACTAAAGTGTGAAATGAGGAAGCTTGTGTGCTTAGCCTTGAGGCTGCTACTAATTCTGGTTGATCTTTTACTAAGCATGACTTTTGCTATTGCACATATTGTGATCTGAACAAACTCTGTAATCATATCACTCAAAAAAAAAAGAAAAAAAAAAAATAGTGCTATATAGCATTAAAAGTGCTTCTTGGCTCGTAATCATAAGGGAACCACTTTTGGTGCTGTATAGCACCATATCTTTAAAGGTGCTGTATAGCACCTTTGTCAAATGGTGCTATGTAGAACCATAAGAGGTGCCATATTGCATTGTATTTCTTCAACAAAAATGGTGCTAAATAGCACCAACAGTGGTTTTTTGGCTCGTAAAGAACCTTTAAAGGGGTTTAACAGGTTCTGTATATGGTAGCGGTGCTATATAGCCCCTCAGTCATGCCAAAGAACTTGTGAAGAACCGCTGAAGAACCACTGAAGCACCAAGATTTGGTGCTATACAGCACCAAAAGTGGTTCCCCTATTATTACGAGCCAAAGAACCACTTTTAGTGCTATATAGCACCATTTTTTTTAGAGTGAAGTACAAATTCTGGAAAGAAAAAATTAATTAGTATTTTTGAATACTTGCTTTCTGGTAAAAATATCACAACACTCTTAAAACAAATGACTTGTGTGTGATAGAAAACTGGTTTTGAGAAGCTTTATTTATTTATTTATTTATTAACTTACTTACATACTACATTGGCAAATAGTATTTTCTATAGTGAGCGTAAACCTCACTAGCTTTTTAGCTGATTTTAATTTTTAGACAGAAATGAATAGTTTTTACGGGAAAACAAGGCAAACGTACAGATGTGAAAGGTGTGCTAATACTTTTAAAAAAATGGATAATGATTTTCAGCAGACGGATTCTTTGTATTTTTTATTTTAAATCCCAGACTTACAATGCTGTTCAACAGTTTAGGATAAGGATTTTAGGATTTTTATTTATTTATTTATTTTTTAATGTTTTTGAAATAAATATTATATGCCTAGTGCCAAGTTTAGGTGGATTTATTTGATCAAAAATACAGTAAAACAGTAAATTTGTGAATTATTATCATTTAAAATAACTGTTTTCTAATTTAATATATATATCCTTTAGAAATCATTCTAATATGCAGATTCGCTGCTCAAAAAACATACTTTATTATTATCAATGTTAAAAGCAGTTGTGCTGCTCAATAATTTTTTGGAAAGTGTGATATGCTTTTTCATAATTCTTTGATGAATAGAAACTACAAAAGATCAACATTTATCTGAAAATAAAATATTATTTTAGTTAAATAAATAAAACAGGTTTTATCACTTTTTTTTTTTTTTTTACTGTCACTTTATTGACTAATTTAATAGATTCTGAATGAAAGTATTAATGCCTTCCAAAATCACAAATCTTACAGACTGAGAATCTTATTAAAGGAACACTCCACTTTTTTTGGAAATAGGCTCATTCTCCAACTCCCCCAGAGTTAATAAGTTGAGTTTTACCGTTTTTGAATCCATTCAGCCGATCTCCGGGTCTGGCGATAGCACTTTTAGCATAGCTTAGCATAGATCATTGAATCCGATTAGACCAGTAGCATCGCGTTCAAAAACGATCAAAGAGTTTCGATATTTGTCCTATTTAAAACTTGACTCTTCTGTAGTTATATCGTGTACTAAGACCGGCGGAAAATGAAAAGTTGCGATTTTCTAGGCTGATATGATTAGGAACTACTCTCATTCCGGCGTAATAATCAAGGAACTTTGCTGCCGTAACATGGCCGCGGCAGGCGCAGTGATATTACGCAGCGCCTGAAAGTAGTGCCCGGTAGCAAAGTTCCTTGATTATTACGCCGGAATGAGAGTAGTTCCTAATCATATCAACTTTTCATTTTCCGCCGATCTTAGTACACGATATAACTACAGAAGAGTCAAGTTTTAAATAGGACAAATATCGAAACTCTTTGATCGTTTTTGAACGCGATGCTACTGGTCTAATTGGATTCAACGATCTATGCTAAGCTATGCTAAAAGTGCTATCGCCAGATCCGGAGATCGGCTGAATGGATTCAAAAACGGTAAAACTCAACTTATTAACTCTGGGGGAGTTGGAGAATGAGCCTATTTCCAAAAAAAGTGGAGTGTTCCTTTAAGGGTTTGGATCGGATTTGGATTGGTAGACATCCCCTTAGCAACCATCCCAATTAGCAACCATCCAAATCACCCTAGCAACACCCTATCACCCTATCCACAACATTCTAGCATCATGGATTGCTGGAATTCTCATAAAGTTTATTTTGGTTGGTGTTATCATGGTGGACACAAACAGGAAGTCATTGAGTTGAGACACAAAATATCTGACTTCCTCACAGATTGAAAACAGCTATCATGATAGAAGCACTAAAGTGTGGGAAGACATCTGAAGTGGACAAAGGACATCTATAACAGCCATGAGAAATTGAAAAATTGTATATCTTGTATATACTTGTATATCTTGTATATATTGTATATCAAAGCTTGTCGAAAACATGCCTGGGAAATATTTCCCCTGAAAAACAACTTGTTTGAAAGGGGAAATTTGCTTAACAGTCATTAAAATCATGTCTTAATTATATATCATGCAAATTCTCTTTTTTTTCTTCTGATTTTGGGGTGAAATGTGAGCCGAACCCATGATTTTAGTGAGATTTAACCGAACTAAAGCTCTATGTGCTTAGCCTACTGCCTCACAGTTGCCGCTCTGTAAGCTGATTTTCACTGTATATGTTTGCGTGAGGATGAATCTGGATGACATAATGAAGGGTTTAAGGCTTGATGCCCATGCAGCGAGATTTGAAAACACATTTTATCATTACACTTGCAAGGTCAGATTCACCTTGGACTTTCACCTCCAATCTCAATGCGATTGCCTTTCTGCAGAGAGTGTATGAAGCTCTCAAAACCCAAGACTGGCAAGTGTAGCAATCATTTTTTCATGATTGTTGAGGCAAATGTTCTCTGATGGAGTCTCAGCAGATTCAGACTGCATGCATCGGACTGTACAAACACGTAACCGATCTTTATTAAGACATTCACGCTGGTGATCTCATGGCACAAGAAAGGCTTGTAAATCTCACAAACGTTTGAGCAGTAATAGCAATTTTCTCAAGTCACCCATGGTACTAAATGATTAAAATATTCATGCTACATGATATTTACAAGTTATTTCAAATAATACTGCAGTTAAGACTGTTCAAAAAAATCAAGGTATTCCACTTAAAATCTTTAACCTTCCACTATGAGAGTCTCCATCTTTCCTTTTTGTGGTGGCGTGTGTGAGAACAAGAGCTCCATTAGTGTGTTTTCCATACATTATTGACACACGACTACCATTTTCCCTTCGACCAGAGGGTCAGCGCAGAGGAACAACACAGCACAGACTTTATTTCACTTGACAGATCATCCCTGACATTATTTTTCCATGCATGAAGGTCATATTGCTTCCAGAACTAGAGGAACAATATCTACAAATATTATACTTTTCTTTTTCTTTTGAGTAGAATAAAATGACAATTGCACATGGAATTAAACCAATATCTGCTGTCCAACATCCAAAAGGCAAGCATTTATATACTTCATCTTTTAAGACTGAAAGAATCTGGGAATAAACAAGTGACAGTAAAAAGCTTTTCATTTACTTTCTATCTATTTCTAACCCAGCTGATAATCAGTCTGTGGCATGTGAAAGGAATTCATTTCTGATTACAGAAGTGATTTTTTAACTGGTGCAATGGTTTAACTCTTGTAATCTTAAAATACAGCTTGTGTCTTTACAGCACTATGTACTTGTGGGTTTACTGTCTGCCTGTCAGTGCTACGCCTAAACAGCCTTTGGGCATGTGTGTTGGTAAAGCATCCACGAAAAACATTCCATGTGCTCATTAAAACATGCCATTCTGCATACTTTCATAACGTACAGATGCAAAAAAAAAGTTCAGAACAGTATCATGACAAAAAACAAAAATACATATATATTGGCACCTGTTCCCCCCTACTGAGTGTTCATAACTCTATATTGTGCCTGACAGTCAAATATGATTTGTGCAACCCAATGCAGTCACGTTCCACATTTTTTAACTTGAATAACACCAATATAAATTTAGATGCAAATTGCAAACTAAACATCATTAGTGCAGTATATTAAAAATACACATAAGCACATAACTAATACAGAAAAACTTAAGTGTGCATCACATTGCCTTACCTGTGGTGGTACCTTGGTGAAAACGGGTTCAGGGTGCTTTATCGTGAGTTTGTCCCCTGATGTGACCCGGGCTTTCTCCCCCTTGGCCATGGCAGCCGGTGCGAGGGGTACAGAGACAGCAGCTGAACTCTCTGGCTTCTCAGAGCTGGCTACAGCTGTGCCTGCATCCATTCACATACTGCAGCAGTGAGAGGATGGGCAGGGTTACAGAGCTACAGAGGCCACATGCACAGAAGCTTTCCAGCTGTCACTCACAGATGTGAGCCAATCAGATGCCTCGCTCTGCCAAAACAAGCTGCTTACCTGAATCTGATACAGGAGCGTACATTCCTATGCTCTTACACTGACACTAAAAACACTAAATAAACACATATGCAACGTAAGAGTTGCTTAAGGAGTGAATTACTAGTATGTGCTGAATATATAATTAGCCTAACACAAAACATAACGTTCAATTTTCCATCAGAAATACCTTCAGTACAATGTTTTGTTATCCATGCATTTTTAAAATGATCAAGTGACATGTTAATTTGATTAAATATAATATTGAACACACATACACTAAAAAAAACGTATCATGGATGGTAAAACCATGACATTGGGTACAGATGATATAGATAGATAGACAGATAGATAAGATAGATAGATAGATATAATCTAACCTGAGCGATGCGGTGAGCTATCAGCCTCTGCAGCGGTGGATGAACTGCGGGTTCATTCCATCACTCACATTCACATTCACTGCAGCAGCAGCAGCAGCAGCGGCGGCACGTTCAATAGATGTACTTACAAACACACACGCGCGCCCCCTACAGGACAGAAAACACAACTCACAGGGTCCTAGATCTTGTGAGACATCCCAACATGGCAGTAAATAAATCAAATTGTTAGCATAGAGGCATTTTACATCTAAGTTGTAGTGTTATGGCGTTGCACCAAGACTGCATTTATTTGATCCAAAATACAGCCAAAACAGTAATACTGTGAAATATTTTTTTACAATTTAAAATGACCGTTTTCTATTTGAATATATTTGAATTATATAGCCTATTATATATAATATTTAATTATATATTTTAATTAAAATGCAATTTATTCCTGTGATGCAAAGGTGTATTTTCAGCATAATTACTCCGGTCTTAAGTGTCACATGATCCTTCAGAAATCATTCTGATAGGCTGATTTGAAATAAACATTTCAAGAAACATAGCCCGTTATCAAAAATTGGAAGCAGTTGTGTACATTTTTTTTTTTCAGGATTCTTGAATGAATAGATAGTTTAAAAGAACCGCATTTTAAGGTGATTAGACAAGTGTTTACCATGACTTAAAAATACATATTTATTTATTAACTGCTCATAAACTCCCAGGTACACACTTACCATAAAGTTAATTAAAAGATTAATAAAAACGCTTAACGGTCAGTCATATCAACATTAATATACTCCAGAAATTCCTGACATTCAGCCCACTGGCCAGGAAACCCACCATATGGTTGGCATTACATGTGAACGCATTTCCAACATTTTGTGCAACAGTAAACAATATGTGGAAACGAACAGGATGTTTAAAAGGACAGGAACGAGATTCATATGGAACAACACTAGAGACTAGAAATAGTAGTTACACTAATTTCTCAAACGATTAATAGATTATATAGTGATGAAAATGGTTTGACTGAATTGTATTGCAGATTGATAGTGGACCAACTTAAACTACACAAAAACTGATAAAGACAATCAAACTATATGATTTCTTTTTTCAAATGCACTTCTAAAATTTTTAAAAGTAAAAGATGAATCCAAACGCATTCACACAAAAAGCAGCATATTGATCAGAAAGTCTCCTAACCTTCTACTTATCATCTCTGTGAGCATTTAAAACACTCCTCTTTGAAATGAGAAAAGGAATCAGCATATCTTCAGTAGGTTTATTGCAAGCAGAGGTCTTTATAACAGAGCCTCTGTCTTAGGCAAAGTGCATAAAACATTTGACATTTATAACTTAACGGTTCACAGTAAGACATACTAGCACGGATGATCGAACACAACTCCATTAAGCATTATGGCAGCTTCCATGATCTGAATTCTTCATTGATCTATGTGTAAACATGTATAGTAGTAAAGGTTAAAGACTTGGCTTGTGCGTACTGCATTGCATCAGAAAAGGCCAACACATCCAACTGTGAAAGAACATGACAGGGAAAAAACAAAACAAACAAACAAAAAACTGAAAATTAAAAATAAAAATAATAATTCACCCAAATATGAAAGCTCTGTCATCATTTACCATTTTTAATCACCCACGTCATTCCATTTTGACTGCAATTTAAATTGTTATTCCCTGTTTATCTTTTAATCCAGTGAACTGTTAACTTGCTGTGACTGGATCACTGAGTCAGTCAACTCGACAACCATTTCAGTCTGATTTTTCATTTTTTGGTGAACTAAATCTGTTTGTGTTGAGTGGCCATCTATAATGTCTTAGAAGGGTTTTCAAAATCAGACAAAATTGGAAAAACAAAAAAAACAAAACTGGTTTTTAATGGTTTAAAAGGAACAAAGATTTACTCATCCTCAGGCCATCCAGGATGTAGATGAGTTTGTTTCTTCATGGGAACAGATTTGGAGAAATGTAGCATTACATCACTTGCTCCTCAATGGATCCTCTGCAGTGAATGGGTGCCGTCAGAATGAGAGTCCAAACAGCTGATAAAAACATCACAATAATCCACATCCACTCCTATCTATCAATAAACATCTTATGGAGCGAAAAGCAGCATGTTTGCAAAACAAAAAATCCATCAAGACATTTGGACAAAATACAAGTCCATCATTCATAATATTATTTTTTTCTCTTCCGTCCTCTCACATCAAAATCCACTAACATATTTGTTTTGGCCTATAAACGGTGCCTAATGTGTGCATATTTCTCTCCTGATTTAGATAAGACAAACTTTTTTACTGTAGGAAGCAATATCATGGATAGAGGACTTGCATTTTTGTCAGATGCAATGATTTGATGTTACAAACATCTTGATGATTGATTTTTTTTCTTACAAACACACAGCTTTTTGCTTCACAAGACATTAATTGATAGACTGGATTCATGTGAATTATTGTGACGTTTTTATCAGCTCTTTGGACGCTCATTCTGACGGCACCCATTCACTGCAGAGGATCCATTGAGGAGCAAGTGATGTGATGCTTAATTTCTCCAAATCTGTTCCCATGAAGAAACAAACTTGGATGGCCTGAGGGTGAGTGTATTTTCATTTTTAGGTGATCTACTCCTTTAAGAGAGAAGGATTTATGAAATGTCTCTCAAACATGTGGGACCAATAAATCTGAGTCTCTGGTGCAAGCAGGAACAGTCAGGAGTGACCAAAAGGAGCTTGTGTGTTGAGAGGCCTCTGAACGATGACAGCATTTGCTAAATCAGCTTCCTCCAAACTCTGACCCTCATCTCTCAGCTCTCGGAACGGCAGGGATGTAGTCAGGATGAACGGTGCATCCGTTCTCTGAGCCTGCTCCACAAAATGTTGCACATCACTGATCCTGGAACAATTACATAAAGGCCAACATGAATGCATCTTCTCAGGGAGCTTTGCAGCCGCATCTTAGCAATCATGTTCAAGTCAGAGGCATGAAATCCTTACATGTGGTGACGCAAACGTTAAACCCAGCGTAATCTGATTTGATCTGCTGCAAAGTTGCAGCTTACGATTCTTCCATTTTACCTTGTGAGCTTATATTACATAAATGATGAAGGAGAATTATGTAACAGCTTTTGAGGGTAGGATTTCAAAACTGGAGCACCACAACATGCCCAGGGTGGATTCTGACAATACAATAAGAACATTCAGACATAATCATGGCTAAGGCCTGTAACCTTAGCTGTGTCCAGTTTATAAAAGCATAGTACACTAAAGAATGCATATTCAGTTATAGTTTTTTAAGGTGATGCTTTGTGATGCAAAGTACAAACCAAAAAATGCTTCCATGTATTTAGACCAAATAATTTAATAGTACAAATAGTTGGCTGCAGTATATTGATGGCATCAAATATGGAATATTACATTTTGCTTAACACATGCATTGTATACAGTTACTTCCATATATATGTATATATTTGTATACACTCCTGAACAAAATCTTAAGATTTAACTTTTTAAGGCTATGATCTTAAACTTTTGATCAGCTGATGAACAGCCTGTTTGAATCTAAATGCGGTTTTCAATAAATTGCCAATTCTTTACTTTTTGTCTCTTGCTCCTGTTTTTTCTTTATATATTTATATACTGTATATATATATATATTTATATACTGTATATATATATATATATATATATATATATATATATATACACACATACATACGCTATGATTATAAATAATACTTCTATATAATAATACTACATAAGTTGAATAAATATAATTAAAAAACATTTAATATTACATTTTTATACATTGTAAACAGTTACTTCAACTCTTTTTGCAATCAATTTATTTAATTTTGCAACGTTAGGGCTGCAAAAATTGCACACACTTTTAAGGTTTTTTTTTTCTTTAGGGGGAAATATGACCTACATGTGTTTTCAAGAGATTCACCTTCTAAGAGCATATGATACTCACCGATGGCACAGATTGAACCTCTGCACGAGACGCTGACCGTCTGCCAGCCAAATCTGGAGGGAGGTCACGGGGAGGTCCTCATTCAGCTCCACAGCCGGGAGAGGAGGACCAGAACAGTCCTCATGTATCGACCGAGACCTGGCCACCACACGCGGAGCCACGCTACAGAGGACAATCAATGCAACTTCATCAATTTTTAAAGTATGGTTAAAAGTCTAACTTTGTCCAATGAACTGCAAGTATTGTCATGTGATTTCACATGTGATTAGAGGGTCAACTAACAAACACTAACATCTGGATAATCCTTGGCACATTTACAGTCAAAACATCACAGAGTAGAAGTGTTTCGAGGACACCTAGTGGATATTTGTGGGAATAACTACGACTAGGAAAATTACTAAAATCTTTCATTTTATTGCTTTACAGCATCACTATTATGACTTCTCTTCAGGTGTGAAACTTTGGCCAATTCAAAACACTATAAACCAGAGAGGATCTGCTACCTTCCCAGTCTGTAACCTCGGCCTGTAAACGGGTGAAAGGTCTTTTTCTTTGGGACATAAACTTCATCTTTCATGTCCTCCACATTGACTTCCAGTTCTTCATCCTTGGCTCTTCCTTCTAGCTCCAGAGGCAGCTCACTTTAAATAGAGGATTTTTAGATTATTACCAAACCTAAAGATTTTATTCTGTCTGTATGTCGTCATTTGAGGGGAAAAAGTGCAATAATGATAATAGAACGGCCATTTTAAACCTTTGCAAGAAGTGAAATGTGAATGCTATAATATTGCCACCGTGACAATTATCAACACTACTCACCCTCTTTTAATGGCCTCCAAGAACTCTTGGTTTTCTTCTAGAGTGTAACTGCGTAAATCTTCATCGTTTAACGTGAAACCATTTTTCCACAGTCTCACTACAATCTCCACCTGAAAACATTCAGCCATGAAACACTCTTAAGAAGCCAGAAGAACCCTTGAAAATTTATTCTTTTTGCATTTCTTTTTGATGATGCTAGTGAGTCAGAAATGAATATTTCTCCTATAAATGAAAGCAGAAAATTTAAATTTACTCACTCTCAGGCCAGCCAAGATGTAGATGAGGTTGTTTGTGCATCGGAACAGATTTGGAGAAATGTAGCATTACATCACTTGCTCTGCAGTGAATGGGTGCCGTCAGAATGAGAGCCCAAACAGCTGACAAAACAAACATGCTACTTTTCACTTCACAAGAATGATTTAATCAGCTGGACTCATGTGGATTATTGTGATGTTTTTATCAGACTCTCATTCTGACGGCACCCATTCACTACAAAGGATCCATTGCTGAGCAAACTCATCTACATCTTGGATGGTCTGAGATTGAGAACATTGTTAGCATTCTTTTATTTGTAGGTGAAGTTCTTTCTCAAAGTGACATTAACTTGATGTAGCTAGCTACTAAGCCGCAACAACATTTTTATTTTAGGTAACCACCAGAATGTTCTGAATGCGATTGCACACAATATTTCTCATGTGAACAGTCTGACCTTTTTGCCGCTGCTGGCGACACTGCTGATCTTCTCCACCTCATCGAGCAGGTCCTCCACGGAGAAACTGGATCTAATAGGGCTCACCTCCTCGTCGTCCTCCTCTTCCTCATTTTGTGCCCCTTCACACCTAAGAGCTCACAAAGTGTGATTCATTATAGATTACTCCAATTACGAACATGCAGTAACGATGTAATGTTACTGGCATGACAATGTTTCAAAGTGAATAACGGACACAGAGCAGTGTATAGCGGACTTACCATGTGTCATCTTGAACCCTCTCTCTTGAATCAATATCTCTCATCATGACTTCTTTTGTTGTCCATCTTGCAACACAAACATAAGCAGGCATATATAAGTTATATGGGGATGGTGCAAGTCAATGTAACCACTGCATCAGTGCTTCCTGAATAATTCACGGCGCAGGACTTTCCGTGAGAGATTGACAGGTGCAAAGTGATCTGAAATTCTCAAAACATTGATCTGCTTTCATACCAGTCCAGTAAATCAAGGTAAAATTATGTTTCAACTGACAAGAAATGGCCAATGATACACTAAATTAAATTACAGTTGCTTCTTTTAATGGAATAATTATTCAAATTAAAAACAAAGGAATGCATAGTAATTTATTTCCTAAAAAAAAAAATATTGCAAAATAATCATAAACCATTTAACAACAAATCCTTGCTTTTGGACATGTGCCATGAAATTACCATGGGATACATTTGAAAAGTATAAAGATATTTCACCAGTATTAATCTCATCAGTATTCAATCAGCTGCTTATTACTGAATGATGACGTCATGATGCACTTACAATAACCCATATGACAACGTCTTTTCTACTTGTAACCTCAGTTCATGTAATCAAACGTTTTGAGGTCAAGCTCTGAACTGTAATGGTACCCACATGCATGCTTTAAGCCCTCTATTCATATTCACTGTAACAAACGGGTCAAAAGCAGCATAATAAATGAAAGCAGTGCGCCAAAATTACGTAAGGACAGTGTGGAGAGCACGCAAGCGCACTGCGCTCCGTTATGACAACAAACACGCGCTTAACCCACAGCATATCACTTCTGTATAGCAGATCGATAACTCCGATTATAAAACTGTAGATTGTTACCAGTGTAAGGCTTCAGTGGTGTCGTAAAACTGTCTCTTTAGCTCGTAAGTTTCTCACAGTTGTCATGCCGCTCCGTACGCTACGGCTGTCCACCATTTCTGTGACGTGACGACGTAACGTTTGTGCACACGTCGCTATGACATCACGAAAGCCAAACGAGCTTGAAATGGTGTTTTACATACTCTAGTCTGATATGAATATAATGAGTTGGTTCACTGAAGGTAGCTGAATATGTTTGTCTTGGGTGATAGTGACAGATAGTTAGTGAATTTAGCAGCGTTACAGAAACACTCAACAGATGATATTTTAATAGCACACATCACCTGACCATACTATCTGGCATATATAATTTAACTGAAATAATATTCTGTAAAATAACACTTCATAGCTATAAACTTGTAAACATAAAACAAAGAGAGCGGCCGCGCGTGTTAGCCAATCAGAAAGGTTTGAAGAAGCTCTCAGCCAATGGGGTGAATTTAGGGCAGGGCTATCAGTTTCATCGACCAATGGAAGACGGGGAATGTTCGGGGAAACCTTTTTGGCAATGATCATTATTGTTGTAGTTCCGTTTAGTGCCACTAGTGGAGGATGTAATACACACGCACGCACACACACACACACACACACACACACACACACACACACACACACACACTCTAAAACTATCAATAACGTTTATCTTTTTAAGCCAAAGATGATCACATTTAGGGAGTTTGGATGGTTCAGAGTCAAACCATCTGGTTGAACATGGAAATGAAATGACTTCACATTCTCTGCTATAATGACTCAAAATACATTTTCAAATTTCATTTTGCCTGACAACTTGATTAGAACAAAGATGTTAGAGTACATTTGTAAATGTATTAAAAATTCATATCGACTTCATACGTGACTTCATACTTTCAATCATACACGACTTTCCAAGAATTTACATGTTTTTATCATGACTTTTTATGGTAATAATCTCCATCCTTTTCCGTGCCTGGAAGTCACTTTGAATGTCCCTGACATATTCCGTTTTTAAAATTTTAATTATTAACATAAATTTTATTAAACCACATCATATTCACTTTTTTTTTTGCCAACAGCAGCGTAAATATAACCTCAGTAAAAAGTAAACTGTGAAACTGGTGATGCTTTGATAATACTCCACGGTACTATTCAAGGTACTTAAAAATACCATGTTACTACCATGGTACATGTTCAACATTTTGAACATAGCATGTCCAAACATAGTATGAGATCGTGGATCACTTTTTTGTTACTGAATCAAATGTTAGAAAGGCGATTAACACATTTTGCAACTTTAAAAATGTTCCAACTTTTACATTCTTCACCAAATACATAATTTATTGTAATTCAATTTACAAAAACATTAGTAGACTGCCAACACCAACAGAGGAAATATAGCTAAAAAAAAAAAAAACCGTATTCTTTTACTTTTACGTTGCTTTTGTATTTAAAATCTATTTTTCAAAATTTCTGTGGCGCCAACTTCGTAGAAGCGCGCGCACTCTCGTTTCTCTCTGTAGCGGAAGTGGCTCGCCGGAGAGTTTCGCCTGGCTGACAGCAGAGGGAGAGAGAGAGAAAGAGAAATGGCGCCTCGGCACTCTGCTAGCTGAGATACAGTCAGAACGAAAGCAGCTGACAAGAGCTACAGGACAGGATCTGTCTATCAGCGGGGACAGACAGCAATCATGGTGAACACCAGAAAGAGCTCGGAGCACAAGCCCATCAGTCCCTTCATCTCGGGCCGGACGAGGTCGTCTCAGAGGAGCAACCCAAACTTGGACGAGCACAACAGCCGTGTAAGGAAGAGAGAGACACCGGCAGCCTATTCTCTCCGCCAGCCGGTTAGCGAGCTGTTCACTCTGGCATTTTGGAGATGGACGGTTGGATGGATGGATTTATAGATAAATGGACGGATTTGGATGGTTGTCCATCTCTTTTGTTCCCAAATTGCGCCTTGAGTGACACTTGGCGATGTAGAAATGGCATTTTAATGACACGACAGCGCTTAATCGCGGCGTGTCGCTTAGTTTTATGTGTTTTGTCACACACAATGGCTGGACTTTACTGAAGCCGGCCGGCTGGTTTAATGCACTCAGTGCCCCCAAGTTGTCTTTGTTATATTGGTGTCCGATTCGCGAACGAATCGTTCTGTTGAACCGGTTCTTTTGAATGATTCGAGCGAACCGATTCGCTGTGTTTGCACGGTACTTTAATGTAGGGGAGAACTTTAGCAGTGACACTGACAGCCGTATATAACTTAATATTTGACAGTATAATTTTCGAACAGGTGTAAAAATGTCTTTTTAAGCGTGTTTGTCAAACAAGTAGTATTGTCACAACAGCAGTATGAAATGAATCGTTTTACGTTAAACAAGAGTATTGTCTTACTAGAGAATTTCGCAAAAAAAATGATCTGTAAAAGAACTAGGAGCGCCTTTGAGTGTTAAATCAAGTGAATCGGATCACCGAAAACAACAGTTCGATCGAACCGATTCGTTTACGCGAATCGAGCGTTATTTTGTTGCTGTGTGTGTTTGTTGCGCTCGAGAGACACCGGTGCACGCCATGCTGTCACGCGCTCCGGGGCACACCGATAAACCGTCAAAACAAAAGCGCGGTTGACACCTTTTGTAGGTCGAAAAACGTCTTGTTCTCCGCGTGTCTTCAACAATAAAACAAGCTAGTGTTGGGGGAAGGGAAACGCTCAGCTGAGACAGACCCCTTGTGGCTCAAAACAGTTATTGTTCGTGATTTTTTGGAAAGTAAACTTTGAACCTGAGAGTGTTTATGTGTGACTTTAGCTTCGGTGTGTTATCGTCTCTTGACACCGGTTGTTTTTTTTGTTTTGTTTTGCACAATAGAGTGCTGTTTGAAACGATAACACATCCCGAATTCAAATCGCAGTGCTTGGACGTGTTATCAAGATACTACCATGTTTTTTGACTATGCACCATGGTACTCCCTGGTATTCAGTACTGTGGTATATATCACTGTGGTAAAGTTCCATGCTCTTACCATCTAATATCATCATTACCACCACAATACTTTTTTGAAAGTGTGTGCAGTTTAATTAAGTTCTTTGTTAGTTGTCAAGGTTCTTGGAGTTATTTGAACAAAAATAATCCTATGCTGCCACAAGTTTTTGGCGTAAGAGGTTTAAGCGTTTCCTCATTTCTCTAAATTTGGTCAGAAGATTCTTTGTTATATTTTACTTGGTATGAGTTTTAAGTGTGCAATGTCGCTATTTAATTTACATAAGCCTTTCAGTTAGATTGATTGATTGATTTCATGAAGGTTTCCAACAGTCATTGAAAACCTGGAAATATCAATTAATTTCTTTAATGAGCATGCATTTGAGGTTTTTGAAAATGTGTTTTCCAGGTGTGGGATAATCAAAAATGATAGTAAAAGTCTTTAACAAATATAAATCTTTCTAAAAACAATTTTGCACTTGTGTAAGGTAAAACCTTTTTGCAAGCTGTAATGATGTATTATTTATGTGAATGATTTTTTTTTTTTTTTTTTTGAACGAGTCATCAAACCGATTCACAAGTCGTTCTAAGCTATTCATTCTGAATTTGATTGCTTTTGAAAAATTCTTATCCAGTAATTGGCAAACAACTGGAAAAATCAAGGGAATTAATTTGTTATAAAGTATTATAACACTGGCATGATTTCATCAGTAGACTGGTTCTGTTTCTTTATTTTCTCACCTTACGTGTGTTAGGGTGGTGTAAATGTGTGAATCACAGGGTTATTTAGTCAGCAGGGAGGTTAGGATGAAATCTGGGTGGAGATTAAGAATTTGGGAGATGACATGAGTCTGTCGCTCACAGGATCAGTAGAGAATGATGAAGTCTCTGTCACATGAATCCACAGGTTTTTTTTTTTAGGCGGTTTGTGGACTCAGCTGTGATATTGCACTGAGTGTCCCTAGTGCAGATTGTGTTTGAGAGTGGACTTTCTGTCATTATATTTTTCTCTGTGTATTCTGCATGCTCCTTCATGCTTTTTAATATCCTGCACACCTCTGCCTGTTATAGAAGGAGCCCAGCAGTGATGTTAACAGCAGTAGCCCACGTTTGTCCCCACCACCCAAGCGGACACGCAGACAGACGCCGCCAAGTTCTACTGATACTTCTCCAAGTCCCCAGAGTAAAGGCCAGAGAGGCCCGTGGACCATGTCCAAACACTGTACTAGGTGAGGTTTGACTATCTATGTAGAGCTGCATGAGTAATACTTATTTAGATGATTCCATCCCATTGTAATCAAAGAAATGCTGTTCCAAAAAATCTCTTATTTACATCGTGTCTAGGTTTAGTTGATTATAATGGCAGCATTTTAGTTTTGTGTTGCTGCATTTGTATTTTGGACTTACACTGTCTGCATGGAAAGCGAGCAACATAACATGAAGCAAATCCAAAATATTGCCAGTAATTTTGCTTTGGTTCTAAGGCTTCATTTTTTTGGTTGTTAGGCGACGTTTCTTTTCCACTCATTGTAGTGTGCTATCATGATAATCTGCAGTGCGCATAAGGCTGAGTAATAAAACTAATATAAAGGCCTCTGATTGGCTGTTGCGTTCATTCACTCAATGTATGTGATCATTTGTGATTGGCCGTAATGCTCAACTGAATCAAATTGAAATGATTCTCAAGATTAATCACAGAAGCTGTAATGCTAAAACTGATAATTCTTTGTATTAAAGGAATAGTTCACCCAAAAATGAAAATTGTGTTATTAATTACTCACCCTCATGTCGTTCTAAACCCGTAAGACCTCTCCGTTCATCTTTGAAACACAAATTAAGATATTTTGGATGAATTCTGAGAGCTCTCTGACCCTCCCATAGACAGCAATGTAATTAACTCGATCAGCGTTCAGAAATGTAGCAAGGAGTTCGGCCATTTTGGAGAGTATCAACTGATCAGTGTATGCTGTTCTTTGTCAGTTGTGCCACATGGATACATTTTCTACGTTGTTTACACTTTGATTTGAACGAAAACAAGGTATCTGCGTGGTGCAGCTGACACAGAACAGGATACACTGTTTATGTTCGGTGGATACTCTCCAAAATGGCGCTAGGGTGATGCGGAGGAGATGAATTGTTTAAAAAAGTCATTATTTCTGTTTTCTTTGCGTACAAAAAGTATTCTCGTAGCTTTACGGTTGAACCCCTGATGTCACATGGATTGTTTTACCGATCTCCTTGCTACATTTCTGGACGTTGATCTTGTTAATTCCATTGCTGTCTATGGGAGGGTCAGAGAGCTCTCAGAATGCATCAAAAATATCTTAATTTGTGTTCCGAAGATGAACAAAGGTCTTACGGGTTTGGAACGACATGAGGGTGAGTAATTAATGACAGAATTTTCATTTTTGGCTAAACTATCCCTTCAATTGTGCAGCTTTGGATCCATTTGCCAACCGGTCTGCTTAATCTTAATACTTGAGACTTCAGAGTTCACATTGAATTTGGGAATTTTCAGTGTTGTTGGAAATTTGCTTTTACTCGCATAGAAACAATTACAGTTGTCTAGATTCAGAGAAAATACTTTAAATGTTTGTTTCTCTTATTTATGTGCTAAAAGTATTGTTATTTGTTGTAAAGTGAACTGTTTCTCATGGAATTTCACATCGTCTTCCAGGTTGTCCACTGGTGCCTTGCAGAATGGACACAGTAAGTGTATATTATTTATTTTATTTTACTTAAAAGGGTCCTATTATGCTTTTTCACTTCGTGAATTTTAGTCAGTGTGTATGTTTGGCATAAAAAACGATCTGCAAAGTTACAAATCTCAAAGTCCACTCCAAAAAGAGATATTTCGTTTAAAAAAAAATCCCTTTTCAAGAACTACAACGAACGGCTCGTTTGGACTACAAAGTTTTTTTTCCCGTATTTGTGACATCACAAAGTGGTCCATTACAATATCATTAAAATAATTCCCGCCTACGGTAATTCGAATGGTTGGGGGGTGAGGAGGGACGAGGTCGTGGTTAGGACGCTTGGTTGAGTGCATCAGACAAGACGATGATGAAGAAGTGGTGCTGTAGCTTTTCGCAAGTTATTACACATGCTATATACCATATACACGCGTTACTGATTCCAGAGTACATGACAAAAATTGTAGTCAGTAACGTAATCGTTACGTTACATATTTTAGGTAATATAATCAGATTACTTTTGATTTAACTCGTTTATCACATTGATTTAAATAGCGTTATCTTGTACCATAATTATGTAAAAAATGTAAGAAAACTTGTTCCATTCATTGTAATGTACAACATGAAGTGCATTAAACATTATATTACATCAAGGTTTCTCAAACTAGGGTTCGTAAAGGAACTGCAGGGGGTTGTGAGTTTAATGAAAAGCTGACAATTAATTGAATTATTAAAATATTAAAATGAATATAAATCATTTTAAAACAAACTCTTTCCAAGCTGAAGTTAAGATGTTCACAGGCATAACTATTGTGCAAAGTTTGCACGTTGCTTGTGTGATATCCATTGGCTCGCCTTCTGCTGTATAAACTACATGAATACATGAAAGAGGAGTCAATTCGGTATGCTGCACTGTCTGAAACACGTATCTATGCTTGTGCACACTTTGTGTGTGCGAGTACAGCGCGCAAGTAACGAATTGAGTTTTGTTTCGTTTCTTCTTGTGGTTTTAAATAGATTGAATGTGTAAATTGGCAAATTAATCTGCGACTCACATGCCGAATGGTGGGGTCTGGACCTGGTCCGTATATCACGGATCAGCTGCGATCCGTTTAAGACCTATGACAGATCAGAGCAATCTTTTATTTACTAATTTAACCATCATCAAATTGCTACTCGATATCAATCGCATACAACGAAAATAAAGAGTAATTAGAAAAATAATTTACGCACAATAAATAACAGAGCGTCATATCTATACACATTTTCCCCAGAACTTTCTCGCGACCCGGTAGGAATTCTTCCACGGCCCGGTGGTTGGGGACCTCTGATGTAATCGAGTGTTTTAAAATGTAACTTACTTACTTAAGTACTTACTTGCAAGTACTTAATTTTTGGAATCTGATTACGTAATCAGTTACTACCCAGCTCTGCACCTGAATAAGTATATATGTATGTTACAATTATGAAAGTTTTTATAAATTGCTGACAGTACATTACTGGACAATGATGTAATCTGCAGAATTTACTCTTAAATTATGAGACTTAGACAGTGTTTCCCATACATTGATTTATTTGTGGCACCCGCCACAATATCAAAACTGACCTCCACAAATAGATTTTCCAAAAGGCTTTGACTTTGTTGAATTAACATGATCACTGCACGTTTCAAAATCGAAACACGGTGCGGGTGTTTTATATCATAGTATTTCTGAAGGAAACCGATTGTCTTTTCGATTTTCATTTCATCTTGCATGTAATGTCTTTATAAAGCAGCATTTGTGAGCGGAGCACTGCTTTGTGTACAGCCTTACCGGGAAAACCTCTATCTCTACCACTCCAACAGCACCTCCCGCTGGCAGAGAATAAATTTGTATTTATATGCTGCCACAAATAGACTGTCTGAGAAACACTGGACTATGGTGTAAATAAATTCAACTGTATAAGTTTCACAGCAATTCATGTTATAATGTTAGAATTAAAGAACAATAAACATAATACATATTACCGTTGCACTTATGTACATAGTAAACGCAGTTATTTTAAGCGGTTGTTGACATCCTATCTAAAACGTGATTTAGCAAAAAAAAACAAACAAAAAAACTCCAATAATGTTACCACTCTAATATGTCTTGCAATATCCGTGCGTGTAAAGGTTCTGTGCGATCCTCTTGTTCAATATTCTTGGGGTTTGAATCCGGCTCAAATTGATATGGCAATAATGACGCCATCCTGAACTTGCAGCTTTGGCAAGGGGCAGGGCAGTACTGAAACACCGTCTAAGCTTTTCGCCAATCACAATGCACTAGGACAACTAACCAATCACAACAATTAGTTTAGTTTAGTTTTTCGGAAGTCGGGCCTTCATCAAACTTGGAACTAATCGAGCCATTTGTGCCAGGCTGGGGAGAAAGGTATTGTAATAATGTAAATTATGTGAAAAATAATGCGTTTTTCGAACCACCAATTACGAGAGCATGTTCTAGCACACTCCCAAAACAAAATCAAGACTTTGTAAAAGAGCATAATAGGACCCCTTTAAGGATTCCTACAATGAAAAGTGACAATAAATGACAATGTATCGACACACATCAGATTTCTTTCCCAGCTGTTTATGGTAATTTAAGACAACAAAAGAGAACTTAATGTAATGATTTAAGGATTGACACTTTATATCTGTAACGCTCAAATTAAATATGCTGGCTTAAAGCTTTAGTTTAATAAAAAAACAAATATAAAAGCAACAGAAATTGATAGAATGGTAATTTGGTCACCTATGTATCCATACATAAGTTATTGATTGGAAAAATATGTCAGATAATATCAGATAAAATTGTAAACACAATCAATTTTTCCAGTATTGCAAATATTAATCCATATGTATATTTAATGGAAAAAAAGTCATTCTGTGTTTTAAACGTTGGTCACAATATCCATCCAATCAATATATTTAATAGATACTTCAACTATGCTTCCTTTATATGATGCACATCCTTTTTGATGTCATTATGATGTTATTCTTCATCATTAGGCGATGGTTTTAATAACTTCTTTTTAACCCATAGGTCGAATGAGTCTGAGGGGTGATTCTACATCAGATGGAGACCATGGTCGCATGAACGGTCATGTTGAGCTCAAGAGAAGTCGTCGCGTCAGGAAGTCCCAGTTCGAACACCTCAATCAGAGTTTACTTTTCGACCAACTTGTCAACAGGTAAATGCTGATTGTTGTATACATAGCTAATTCATGCCTGAAGTATGGTACTTTCTGTAAATTTTCTAACTCAAAACCTTCTAGAAAGACAATTTAATGCTACTGATCTTCAAAAACAGCTTGTTCAGAAACTTTGCCGCTTTCTTAATGATGACAGACATTGAATACGTGAACACATGATTAACCGCATTTATACATCTAGACGCCTATTCATTGTTAACCCAACCAGTCAGCAAATCATTTAACTCCTGGTTGTCTGAGAGAGTCTGTCTATAAGCATTTTGAGCATCAATTGTCTTTGGATTGACCTCTTTGGCTTCAAACCAACTAACTTTCTACCCCATGAATCCACTAGGAGCTCACAGTATCCAAATCATGTTCTGTTTGGACATTGTGTGCGTACGTTATAATTCTCTCATGGTTTTGAGTAGCTGATGTATAATTAGTAGGACATCTGATGAAGCCAACAGAGTTTACTCTTGCAGAAACAGACACTTTAAACTCAACAAGAACTAAAAGAGACTACTCTATATGTATGGTGATGGCATTTGTTCAGCTTGCATTCATGCACATAATGGTTTATGATATAATTGGTGATTCCTAGCCAAGGCTACACGTATCCCAGGGGTGCTTAAGTAGGTTCCGGCTGTACTTGAAAAGATGTAGACCTCGCTTCGTTAAACCTGTAAGTCTTTGTTAACATTTTTACTAATGACCTGTTTCAGTTCTTGGGTGATATTTCATAGTTGTTGAGCTTCTGTGGTATGACTGCATATGATCGTATTTGTGTTAAACAGCTCAACTGGAGATCCTTTATATTAATAATACATTTGCTGTCATGTCTTTTACAAAGAAAGTTTCTGGAATTGTCCCTATAATCGTAAAAACTTGTGATTGAACACACATTTGTGGTTTGACATCGATGAAGACGTATGGTGTGTTTACACTGCTGCAGTGTTTTCAGTTAATTCCTATGAGAGCATGATGGAATGACAGTGAATTGGAGAAAATGTTGAGAGCATCGAACAGTTCATAAATGCTCAACTTTATGCAAATATCAAGGGAAAAACACCAGGCAGCTGACAGATGTTGTGAACTGCAGGTAGTGATGTTTGTCATGAACATTTAAAAGTATGTAGGTTGTGCAGGAGTTTCTGCTGGGTTTAGTGTGTAAATTGTTTCGTTTACATATTAGAGACTTTGCAGTTATTACGCAATATTGCAGTTTGAACACTTTCATTCTGAACCGTTTCTTTGCATTGGGTATTCAAAAAACAAAACTCACATCTTTTCAAATAATCATGTATGTTTGTACGTATGTGGTGATTATATTGGCTGTGTATTAAAACAGGTTAATTTTGAAATGCATTTTAATGATGGATTTACTGGGTTGTGTCCTAATCAGGTTTTTAGTGTGAGGTAACATGTTGCTGTGAGTCGAAGACAGATGGTGGAAGTGTATTGGAGAGAGGAGACCTGCTGGTGTTGCACATGAATGGCTTGAGCTGCTTTACTCATTCTGAATGACGTTCCTCCATATTAACCCTCTGAAGCTTGATATATGACGTGCTAGTCAGAAATTTGCATAGGCCTATGTTTTTTTGTTGTTGTTGAGTATCATATTTGATACATCAGGCTTTTATGGCTCCTAAAGTATGATATAGAGAATATGAAGCATGAAGAGGTAAAAAAAAAAAAAAAAAACACCTCAGTTTTATTCAGAGGCCCAAACTGAGCAACAATATGCAGTTTGGTGTAGCTGCTAATATTATGTCTCACTTGGGACAAAGAGGATTAAGTAAGCAGCTGTTAATATTCAGATTCTATATTTGCATTTTATTTTCAAATTCTGATTGCTTTATTGTATCCAGTGAGATCTTTATAACAGTATATAAAATGTGTATAAATGTTAGTTGTCACTCTATATCTTCCCATAATATGTTTTAGTAAGATAATATTTAAAAGATGATATTTCGATTTATTATTATTATAGTTTTATAGATTTTATTTTGGGGGGCAAAACATATAATGAAATGTAGTAAAGAATGATTGAGAGATGGACAAATAAACATTCCTCAAAAGCCTGATGGATCATATTTGTTACTCTCCTTTTAACATGATTTTTATTTTTAAAAAAAAGGATGTATGGATAGTCAAGTAAACCCAAGTTGCATCTTAAAATATTACTAACAATATAGAAGTTCTTACGTAAGATTTCACAGCAAAACCTACTATACTAAAAGGTCTAAAATGTTATTATTTTATAGCCTATCAGTCGGCGGACTGAAGGCATGTGTACAGTTGTGTACAACAGGTATTTCATTAAAGTTTCGATAATGTTGATTAATTTAGAGGCTTTATCATTTTGCGTATCAAATATGACAGTGTAGGCTTCATGGGGTTAAACTTAGTAAACCTGTTTATGAACTTTAGTTTCATGAGACTAAAAAGTTTGGTTATTGAATGCATGTGAATCTTGTCTGTTGTTAGTACGGCAGAAGCAGTTCTTCAGGAGATGGACAACATCAGCAGCATACGGCAGAATCGGGAAGTGGAGCGCCTCCGCATGTGGACGGACACTGAACTGGTGACTCCTTCTATTCTTTAACACTGATGATTAAACAGCAGAACAATTGGGCCGCCTTATTTTCCATCTCATTAAGCAAACGATTGCCCACATTGAGGTTATTAAAATCCTGCCTTACTCTGAAGCATTGGCCTTTCTGTTCAGTGTGGGCTGTGAACCCACTGATGAGTCAAAACTCACATACTACAAACTCCATTGATTCTTCCACATTTCTCATTTAGATGTTTGTTTATTTTTTTTTGCTTCAGGAAAACATGGACATGTACTCCCGCGTGAAGAGGAGGAAATCTTTGCGTAGGAACACGTATGGAATGCAGGCGCATCACAAAGTTATGAGCAAGTCAAAGGACCCCGAAGAGGAGGAAGGAACTGAAGGTATGTGTGGACGGTAAAACTACCCTATTTGCAAATTAATTGTTTGCATACAACTCAATTCATTCGGTTTATTTATTTTTACATTTTTGACTTTAATTTAGGTTTGAAAATTTGAAAACTTTAGGTTTCAGTTTTTTGGTGGGAAAAAAAAAAAATCATTTTGGTGCATTGCTAGTGTCACGCCATGTGATTTGTGTCTGGTGTCGGTTGCTTGTTTAATGTTCCCAAGCATCATTCCAGCTTATTGCATTCATATAAAATTTTTATGACCAGGCGAATGACAAGAAATTTAATTAATGATTCTGGTTCCATTTCCATTTAACAGTTCCAGTTTCATAGTAATTCTGTTACCTGAATCAAATAAATTTTATTATTGTTTGTTTACATTCAGTGCATCTGTCCTAAACCTATACCTTATATTTCATTTGTGACGAATGTGAAAAAATGAAGTGTAAAAGGGCTTTTCCATTGCAGAATATAAACCATTTTTCATTTTCCAACTGTGATGATGAAAGTTTAGTTTGTTGTTCATTCTAAAGAATTCTCTTTTTTTATTTTTAAGAGTCTCATGAAGAGGGAGAAGAGGATGAAGATGTGGAGGCTGATGATGATGATGAAGATGATGAAGGAGATGAGGCAGAAGAGGCAGGAGAGGAAAACGACAGACCTTATAACCTCAGGCAGCGTAAAACTGTGCAGCGATATGAAGCACCCCCAATAGGTACCGCAGATGACCCGCAGATGTTTCTATGCCATGCAACATGTTCAATTATTGGCTATTTTAATGAATGATTTTGCCTTTTGAATGCGTTTCATTTGTTTTCTCAGAGCCAGTGAACAGGAAGCAGAGCAAGGGCTCTCTGTTCGACACACACAGATCTCCTGCAAGAAGAAGCCATATTAGGTGAATAACGCTTATTTTCAGTCTTATTTCTTCCTTTTTTGGAGGGCAGTATTGTTAATTAAAACCATAAAAAAAGAAATAATGGAAATGAAATTAAAGTTAAGTGAAACAAAATTATATATTTAAAAATGTAACTTATTAATTTTAGCTAGTTGCCAAGACAACATTTCTCATTCTTTTATTTAATTTATTTAATTTTAAACTTTAAATTAATTGTTCTATTTACAAACTAGAATTAAAGCTAAGGTAAAAAATAATAGAACTGTATAGACATTTAAAAAAATGACAAGAACGCACAGCAAAACTACTAAAACTTGAATTAAAAATTCAAATGAAAGCAAAATGTGAAATTAAACACTGAAAATATTATTCAAATATTAATGTAAAATAATTAATAAAAACTATAATAGAACCTCAGCTATACTAAAACAACACTGCTGTGTTTTCATCACCAGAGTAAAGAAACATGCCATTCACAGTAGTGAATCAACATCATCATCTGATGAAGAGCGCTTTGAGAGGCGGAAAAGCAAAAGCATGAGCCGAGCTCGTAACAGGTGACACAAAAACTATCATCGAACAGAACGACTGTTAATTCACTCAATGTGTGACTTATTACAACTTTTACTAAGGTTTGATGTTGCTTGTTTTTTTAAAAATGTGTGACAGGTGTCTACCCATGAACCTGCGGGCAGAGGATCTGGCCAGTGGTGTGCTTCGAGACAGAGTAAAAGTGGGTGCTAGTTTGGCAGATGTGGATCCCATGAATCTGGACACTTCTGTGAGTCTGAGTGTTTTTATACTTCTCTACATTTCTTTACTGATTTACACTGAGGAAAAAGATGCTCTGCGGGTTAGCATATGTTCTTGTCTCTTTCAATGCAGGTGAAGTTTGACAGTGTTGGAGGTCTCTCCCATCACATTCAGTCTTTAAAAGAGATGGTCGTCTTTCCTTTATTATATCCAGAAGTGTTTGAGAAGTTTAAGATCCAGCCCCCAAGGTGACTTTCGTATATGATTATTTTTTTAGTTTTGTGTTTAAATCTGCATCCGTTGACATACTGTCTGAGGTTGACACTAACATATTTGTTACATGCTTTGCAGAGGATGTCTGTTTTATGGGCCTCCAGGAACTGGGAAGACGCTGGTGGCACGAGCTTTGGCCAACGAATGCAGTCAGGGTGACAGGAAGGTGTCTTTTTTCATGCGCAAGGGCGCTGACTGCCTCAGCAAATGGGTGGGAGAGTCTGAACGACAGCTCCGCCTACTCTTTGACCAGGTGAACTAGTAGACGACCTCACAATCCTGGCTCTAGTATGAGTTTGAAATAGTTATTGTCTGTGAGCTGATATTTATTGATGACCAGACATTGCACATTCCTGGATGTTTGTTTTATGTAAAAGAAAATTAGGGTTAATGATTTGAAAATGTTTGTTAAATTAAGTGTTAAACTTCTTGCAGGTTGCAGTTTTAAATTAATTTTGTAATAATATATACTATACTATTATTTATATATATAAAATATATATATATTGTGACGGGAGGAGCCAACGACAGACACAGTGGGTGTGGCGTCAGGCCTCGGAGAGGTTTTTATTAAACAAAAATAATAAAAGGAAGTGTCCAGGGGGAAAAAGTGTCCAAAGAAGGGGGGATCTGGTGTCCTCGTCGTGCTTCGGGGCTCGTGTAGGAGGGCAGTGTTCCAAAGGGGAAGGGTCCAGGCAAGGGGCGGAGTCTTGTGGCCGCACACGCTCCCGCGGTCCGGGGCACGAGGGGCGGCGGCTTCTCTGGAGCGGCGGCTCTTCCTGTGCCACTTACTGGCCCATTGGCGGGATGGACGGCCCGGCATCCAGGCCCGACGGCCGTTATACGGGTGCGGCTTGCACGATGACCCTTGGAGGTTCCGCGACTCACATCCTCGGCGGCGCGCTGTCCCTCGACGCACCCTTCCTGGACCCACGAGGACACCAGCGTGCATGCACGGGGGAAGAGACCGGTCTCCCGAGGAGAGGCGCGCTGGGCATTTAACGGCGGCGGTGATGAGGCTTAATTCAGTCCAGCTGTGCCTCATCACACGCCGCCAGCCCACGTTAGTCCCACGCCCCTCCTCTCATCCACCCACTCCCGTCGGGAGCCTGGTGAAGGGCGGCGAATAAGGGACGGGGTGGTGATGATGATGAGGGGGAGGGCCACCGATCCGTCACGATATATATATATATATATATATATATATATATATATATATATATATATATATATATATATATATATATATATAAAAAAAACAATAAAATCAATAATTATAAATATAGTAATAATAATGATGATAATACTACTACTACTAATAATAATAATTTATTATTATTATCATTATTATTACAATAATAATAATGATAATAATAATAATAATAATTATTATTATTATTATTATTATTAGTCAAAAAATAAATATTAAATCAAGTCTTGCATATCAAGTCTTGTTATCTAAAATCTCTCACATCTAATATAAATCATGAAAATAATCAGTTTTTCACTACTGAAAATGTTAATTTATAAAGTTCATTTGAATTTATATTTATTTGAGGTGTGGATTTCTGTACATTACATACAAGATGTATGTATATATGAAATTTTTTGTGAGGGGGGGGGGATTTTTTTTTTTACGTGTGTGTGTGTGTGTGTATATATATATATGTATATGTAAGGAATAATTGACGACGGGCTGTTGGATTTTTAGAAAAAAAATAATGCACACCCGAGGTGGTGGTGTGGTCACGATGCGAAGCGGAGTGTGCATTATTTTTCTAGTAATTCAACGGGCCGAAGTTGATTATTCCGCTTATACTACGGTTGCCACACCTCAAGACATCGATCAGATGATATATTTCAAGGCATTCGTCCAGTATTTCTACTTAAATCGCTATTATGAGTATTATTTCTTCCGCATTTCATCCAACTCCTCCGTTGCTAATTCCAAAACTTCATTTTAAACCTAGTAACGGAGGCTTGAGCCGTTAATAACAGACTAATGCAGTTAATACAGTAACTAAGTTATGAGAGAGAGAGAGAGAGAGATTACCTCTGTGCGTCTCTCAATAGTGTTCGGCAGCAATGTCTCTAGTTATAGTGAAACTTAATCCTTTTGTTCAAGAAAAGCGCAGTTGTTGTTACCTCGCTTGTGAGAAATCATGTAGTTTTTAAGTTGTTTACTGATAAAATAGTCAGAGTAGCGCTAACAACATTAACGCGATGTATGTTAAGTGTGTGTGTGCAAACTGTTATGTGTGTGCGGTCTGTGAGGGAGAGAGAGCGGGAGAGATAGAGTATGTGCTTTCCGTACACAATAAAGCCTAATTTTGTGGCAAAAACATGGACAAGATCTGTCGTTTTTATCATATTGTTTACTATATTTATTTATTTAGCCAGTGTCGTTGTGGGTCTTGGTTATTTTGTTGTTTATTTTGCCTTTGAAATAACAGAAATCATTTGGCGAAGTGATATGGTCATGTAATGCGGTCAAGAGCTGGCTGGAACTACGTTCCCCCTGCGTTTCCCTGAAAATAATTGCACACCTCAGAACGTTCGTCAGCCAATCAGATTCAAGCATTCAGCGGCCCTGTAGTATAAATATATATGTATATGTATGTATATTTGACCCTGGACCACAAAACCAGTCTTAAGTCGCTGGGGTATATTTGTTGCAATAGCCAAAAATACATTGTATGGTTCAAAATTATACATTTTTCTTTTATGCCAAAAATCATTAGGCTATTAAGTAAAGATCATATTCCATGAAGAGATTTTGTAAATTTCTTACTGTAAATATATCAAAACTTAATTTGTGATCAGTAATATGCATTGCTAAGAACTTCATTTGGACAACTTTAAAGGCGATTTTCACAGTATTTTGATTTTTTTTGCACCCTCAGATGATGTATAAATCTCAATTTTGAAAAATTGACACTTACGACTGGTTTTGTGGTCCAGGGTCACATATATATGTAGGTAGGTAGGTAGGTAGGTTCAGCATAACATAACAATTTTAAAGGAAAAATATCTGCTTGTTTCTACTTATACTCTTTTCTTTAAACAGTGTTAGATATTTTCTTTTTTTGGTCCTCTAAAGCCTCTTTTTCCTCTTTGTTGATTCTTGTAGTGTATCACAAGTTGTCTTTTTAGATTTGGAGGGAATCGTATATCCCTATAAACAGGTGTCAGGCTCTGTTCTCTCCCCAGCTGTTTTGAAGTGTTAGATGTGTGATTATCCAGCCAGGTGATGTTTTCCTCTTGTCCTGGCAGGCATACCTCATGAGACCCTCCATCATCTTTTTCGATGAGATTGATGGCCTCGCTCCTGTTCGCTCCAGCAGGCAGGATCAAATTCACAGGTAATGCATTCGAATTAATGCGGTGGGGATTGCCAAAGTTTTCATCATCAGGATTAGAAAAGCTCCTGAAGAAATCAAGTAGTTCGATATGATTTACACACAAAGGGTTTTGGTATTGTATGATGGAAACAAGATTTTTATTGCTCTTAAAGAGTTTGCTGTACTACCCACATTCACACATCAACACCTATTCATTTTACATTTGATGAGGTTAGCCAGTCATATTGTTTTCTCTTTTTCTATGTTTTAGCTCCATAGTGTCTACATTACTGGCATTGATGGATGGTTTGGACAGCCGAGGGGAGATAGTGGTCATCGGTGCTACAAATAGACTTGACTCTATCGACCCTGCACTCAGGAGGCCCGGACGCTTTGACCGGGAGTTTCTGTTCAACCTGCCAGATAAAAAGGTGCGCGAATCCTTTTTAACTTCTGCAAGGTATTTCACAGCCAACTGACATCCGGTGTCCCATAGCATCCTCGTGTCCCTCACTTAAAACACTTGAAATTGTCTGACAGCTCAGTTTCAAGTCTTTTGCAGCTGGTTTTGGCCACTAAAATGTGTTTTTTTTTATCTGCGATAATCTCACTGATTCTGTTTGCCAAGCTCATTGACATCTTGACAAACGGAATACCAATTAATTTTGATGAGATTAGATTAGCATGCTGATCTCTGCTGATATCAAAGCTTTCCTGCTTCAGTTCAAAACATTTCATGACCGGAGTTAAAGGTTTTAAAGTTATATATGAGTAACTTGAAAAATGTGTGTATTAAGTTGGGATGCTCCGATCGATCGATCCTAACAAACCATACATCAATGGAAAGCTTATTTATTCAGCTTTCAGATGATGTATAAATCTCAATTTCGAAAAATTGACACTTAAGACTAGGGGTCGACCGATATGTGTTTTTCAGGGCCGATGCCGATACCGATTATTACAGGCCACGTGGACCGATAACCGATATATTATATCTGATGTAAAAATGAAAATTAATGTCAAAGTTAAGAATAACAAGGGCTCTGACAAAAACTGCCTTCCCTGGTGTTGATTGCACTACTTACTCTTGTTATCCTCCATGCATCCATCTACAATAAGGGTAATATAAAGAGAGAGTTAAAAGTGTGGCCACTGCATGCTTCATGATTAAGCCTATGAATACTCTACTACAGCTAAACAGCTTGGGGAAATGTACGTATTTGGCTTCAATAATTTACATGTTAGAAATGTATGTGTAATAGCATAACCTCTCATAATTATAATATAATAAGTGTAAATAATTCAATTGTCTTCATAGATCCATTGTAGAAATTGTGAAGACTGCAACTATTTTAATTAAACTATAACACTAATAGCCTGTTGTAGGCACACTTGGTTCAATAGCCTGTTGAAATGTCACAATTTATGTCGTCCTAATCTTGGCCTATGTGACAGTAATTTCGATTAGTTTTAATTTACAGTGCAGTGCAAATGAAGCCATACAACATTAATTTCAGTTATCTTTTAATCAAATGGGTGTTAAACTCAATTTTTTGGCAAACAAATGGATTTACCATTAAAATTAAAACATGGAACAAATAGCGTATTGTGTGATTTATTCTTTTAAACAAAAGTTGTTGTTGTAGTAGTATTAGTAGATAAACCGAACTTTTATTTTGACGGGTTGCCATGAGGACCTCTTAAGTTTCTGTATAGCCTATGTATATGATATGACGATCGTTTTACTCAAATGAAACGGTCAAATGCTCATGAAGCAACTCTCAGAGCAGTTCTGGGGATGTTGTTCATGTGTTTATGTCCTCATTTACTGAGATGGCAGAAGCTGAAAACACCGCGAGCGTCGCGCACTTCAGTATGTGTGTATAATCAAAACCGCGCGTCTGTGCCATTCACATATACAGAGACACGCAGAATTCATATTTAAATAAGTCTTTTTGCAGCTTAATATTTACAGATAGTCCATACCGCGGGTCGATTTAAGTGTACTGACCTACTTTTGATTAATTCATCCAAACTTTGACGGACTCCGTGACTCCGTGTTATACAGTAAATTCCCTTTATATGACTGGATTCCGCGATTCCGTCTGCGTTTTCCCCATCGCGGAAACCACAAATAGATAATATTGAGGTGTTTTGTAACTTCAGTGTAGTAGATTGTGATTTATTGCAACTTGAGCAACGTCTGCTGCTGCCTTTGAGAGACAACTGATGCGTGATGATCACTGAAACTGTAGCAAGCGCTTTCAGTCAGTGTGAGAGTGCCTTGGTCTTCCACATTGATTGGTCAGACTCGTGACTCCCAACAAATCAGATGCGCGGTGGGCGGAGACTGCTCTAGGACACAGAGTGGTGAGTTCTGACAGGCTGCATCAGAGCCAAATAGCGTGTTTCAAAATTAAATTAATTTTATCAGCACATCGGTTTTGAAAATGACCGATACCGATAATCAGAAAAATGCTTAATATCGGCGCCGATAATCGGTCGACCCCTACTTAAGACTGGTTTTGTCGTCCAGGGTCACGTGTATATATTTATATTTAAATGTTCTTAGCCTACAGATTAATAACGCTAAATGTAGATCGGAAACATCTTGTCACATCTGGTTTGAATAGGTACTCCGAGTCATAGATTATAGATGGCAGAAAACAACAATGCTGCAAATATAGTTATTTTTCTTTCTGTGTTTTAGTGAAAGTAATCTATAATTTTTTGCTGCTCACCGTGTTTCTGTTGTTGTTAGAATAACCGCGTCATCGCACCTCTTAAACTTGGCGCGTCCGGAGAGAGAGAGAAAGGGCACGGTTGAATAAACGTGTTTGACTTTAGATACAAATACTAGAGGATATAGCATATGTTATGCTTAAACACCATTTTAAATAAATGTGAAAATGTTCACTGTATAAGGAATAATTTTTGTGATTATTTATATAACATTATTACTTGTTATATAAAGCTTGTAGCATCAGAATCTGCATCGGTATCGGCCGATCACCATGACAAGAAACCGGTACTCTGTATCAGCTGCAAAAATCCTGATCGGAGCATCCCTAGTATAAAGTTGAACTAAATATTGAGCACTTCAAACTACAAATAAGTAGAAGCTAACTAGTCATTGAGGGAAATATTATAACATTAGATGATATATTTTTCCTATGTCCAACAGTCAAGAGCAGTACTGAGAACAAAAATGAGGTTTCAAATAGAGTGAGAACATTAAACAGCATTTAAACAGATCCGTATACTCTATAAATACCAATGACACCAGAAATTAGTTGAAATCAGTGATCAGAAGAATTTAATGCAGTAATATTTTGAAGAATCACTATAATGAGTAGTATTATTTTGTACAGTAGGGTCCAAAAGTTTTAGACTTAAAAATCTGAGTTTTAAATTTAAGCCCTTGAAAATAACAAATTTTTAGGGTTTGGTTTGTTTTTCAAAATTTGCAACATGCAATTTGTAATAAAAAACAAAAAAACAAAAAAAAACATTTAATTGAAAAATCCGATACATTTTCACTAATGGTTTCAGTCATCATATAAGTTTTTTGGTATACCATTTTTATTTATTTAATCAGAGTTGTTTATTATGAAAATGTAAAACATAACTTGTAATAAAAAAAATGTAAAAAAATTAATATTCTGTGTATTGAGTAGTGGGCTCAGACCCCATATACAGTATCTCACAAAAGTGAGTGCACCCCTCACATTTCAGCAAAAATGTTAGTATATCTTCTCAAGGGACAATACTACACAAATGAAACTTGGATATATTTTAGAGTAGTCAATGTGCAGCTTGTATAGAAGTACACATTTACTGTCCTCTAAATATAACTCAACACACAGCCATTGTTGTCCAAACAACTGGCAACAAAAATGAGTACACTCTAAGTGAACATGTCAAAACTGTGTATTTTGTTTACAAAATATTTTGTAGGCGCATCATTGTTATCTAGCACTGCCTTAATCCTCCTGGGCTTGGAGTTCACCAGAGCTGCACAGGTTGTTGCTGGCATCCTCTTCCACTCCTCCATAATGACATCACGGAGCTGTTGGATGGTTAGACACATGGTGCTGCTTCACCTTCCGCTTGAGGATGCCCCATATGTGCTCCATAGGGTTCAGGTCTGGAGACATACTTGGCCACTCCATCACCTTCAGCTTCATCAGCAAGGCAGTTGTCATCTTGGCGGTGTGTCTGGGGTTGTTATTATTGATTCATTTCACTTTATTTATAGAGCACTTTACAACTGCACCTGCAGACCAAAGTGCTGTATAATCAAGAAACACTCATTAAAACACACAACTTAAGACAACACACATTCTACTAAACAGCAAAGACTAGACCACCCTCTCAAAGGCTAAAGACAATAAATAGTTTTTAACTTCAACTTTTAAAAACATTTAAAGTTGAGACCTGAGGTGCCTGAGGAAGACTGTTCCAGAGCTTCGGCCCTGCAACAGCAAAGGCCAGATCCCCTTTTAACTTTAAATGAGTACGCGGGACAGTAAGCAATAACTTCTTAGAGACCTAGGTGCTTGACGAACAGCAATGAGCTCAGAGCTCAAATTATGTTGGAAAACTGCCATTCGGCCCAGTTTCTGAAGGGAGGGCATCATATTCTGCTTCAGAATGTCACAGTACATGTTTGAATCCATGTTACCCTCAATGAACCTCAGCTCCCCAATACCAGCAGCACTCATGCAGCCCCAGACCATGATGCTACCACCACCATGCTTGACTGTAAGCAAGACACAATTTTCTTCGCCACACATGCTGGACACCATCTGAGCCAAACAAGTTTTCCTTGGACTCATCAGACCACAGGACATGGTTCCAGTAATTCATGCTCTTGGCCAGGTTGTCTTCAGCAAACTGTTTGCAGGCTTTTTTGTGAGCCAGCTTCAGAAGAGGCTTCCTTCTGGGACGACGGCCATGCAAAAACCGACTTGTGTGTGGCGTATGGTCTGAGCACTGACAAGCTGACCTTCCATTTCTGTAACCTCTAAAGCGATGCTGACAGCACTCATGCGTCTTGTTTTTTGAAGCCAGCTTCTGCACCTAACGCACAGCACAAGGACCCGTCAACTTCTTTGATTGATCCTTGTGAGGCCTGTTCCGAGTGAAACCTGTCTTGGAAAACCTCTGTATGACACTGACCACTGTACTGTAGTCAGTACTGTACTCAGTTTCAGGGTGTTACCGAACTTCTTATAGCCTCGGCCATCTTTGTGGAGAGCAACACTTCTAATTCTCAAATCCTCAGAGAGTTCTTTGCCATGTTGAACATCCAGTGGTCAGTATGAGAGAATTGTACTCAAATCACCAAATTTTAACTGGTCTAAAACAAGATACACAAATTTGTATAGTCCTGTCAATCAGACAAAAACATAAACATGATGAATAGGACATGTGGCTTTGCATGGTTAAACGACATATAGCTGTTTTCACGTAGGGTGTACTCACTTTTGTTGCCAGCTTTTTTGACAATAATGGCTGTATGTTGAGTTATTTTCAGAGGACAGTATGTCTGTACTGCTATATAAGTTGCACATTGACTACTCTAAAATTTATCCAAGTTTCATTTCTATAGAATTGTCCCTTGAAAAGATATACTAAAATGATTGCCGAAATGTGAGGGGTGTACTCACTTTTGAGAGATACTATATATAATATATAATGTGTATATAATATAATGTATTATATATACATTACATTATATTATATATACATTATTATATTCTTCACCATATAATAAATATATTATTTTATTCTTTATTTTATAATTTTGAGTTTAATATTCAATTTTAACAATTTTGGAATGTTTTGGAAAAAAAACTTGATGTACTGAAAAATACAAACGCTCTGTTTATTTATTATTTATTTTATTTGTTGCAGAAAATTTTAATTCTCAAATGATGGTGACAAACTAACTAGACTAGAAACAGCTGTTTCCACTGAATACAATTTATAAAGCTAGAACACAACTTATATCATTGCCAAACATATCTACAGCCTTATATTGTGTGCATCATCTATGCCTGAGCTTTGTTTTTGAAGTTGTTGTAATATGAGGTCAGCTCTGTGCCGGTCTGATGTGTATGCAGTTGGTCTTCACAGCAAGGGTGCTGGCTAATCAAACGTTAGCTCTTATGTTTTCACCAGCCCCTTTGTTAAGTGTTTATGATCAAAACAGTTTTGCTGTGCATTTGAAGTGCCTTGTTTTATCTGTACACTGTCTGTGTTTGTGTTCATCACCAGGCTCGAAAGCACATTCTAGAAATCCACACCAGGGACTGGAGCCCCAAGCTAGCTGAACCCTTCATAGATGAGCTAGCTGAGAAATGTGTCGGTAAGATGGACGCAGAAGTGATGCTCTTCTAGCTTCAGTTCTATATCTCAACCCAACTAGTTGCAACACGAACACGTTTTGGGTTTCAAGTCATTTCTTTCTTCACTGACAGTGAAATTCTGCACAAATTGACAAAATCACAGGCGATCAGAACATGTTTGTTTAATCTATATTCGAAGTCTGCTATTACTACTTGATTTCTCTAGACCATAAAATGTTTTAATGTCAGATGTTTGTAAGAAGAAAGACAAATAAACAAATGTTAATCCCGTAATCAGATAATTAATTGTTTTACACAGGTGTCAACATTTGTTCAACAGATTTATTATTATTTAATGTATAAACATTTTATTTGCTTTCAAATTAGTCTTTTTGGTTATTGTTTGTTGCTTGTCCAAAATCAAATAGCAGTTTGTTTTCCCACATATAAAATTAAAAATGTAAACTTTGAGTTGAGTTGAATGGAACACAGTATTAATATTTTCTCTGTCAACTGCAGACTTTGCTCCTCTTATTATAATAATAATAATAAAGTTTAAGCAATATCTTCTCATTTTATTCTTTAAATTTTCATTCTAAATGGACTTTGTGAAAAAACAAAATTTTTATTTTTTCATACCGTTTTATTATCTGTTTATTTTGCGTAATTATGCTACTGTTAGGTTGTGTAAATATTTTAAGTTAACAATTTACTAATGTTTTTGAACAGTATTAAAGGTGGCCACGTAGTGATGTTTTTGTCCAGATGAGTGTGTAACTCTGCTGTGTCTCAGGTTACTGTGGGGCCGACATCAAAGCACTTTGCACAGAGGCTGCGCTAGCGGCTCTGCGGCGGCGCTATCCTCAGATCTACGGCAGCAGCCAGCGTTATCAGCTGGATGTGGGCTCCATCGTTTTGGGGCCGCAGGACTTTGGTCGTGCTCTGCGCTCCATAGTACCTGCAGGTCAAAGGGCCCTGGCTCCGCCTGGCTATGCCCTTTCCTGCGTGTTGAAGCCCCTGCTGCAGCCCACGCTGGCCCAAACACTGACCTGCCTGATGCGAGTCTTCCCCCACGCAGAGCTCCTGCACAGGGAACACACACACGGTACTCTCCCATTTCCTGCTGTTGGATTTTATGTTGTTCAGTGAGTTATTTCTGCTATACATCACAGGTACAAAAATTGCTTTAATTAGTTTTTTCCCTTTGACCTTCTTTTCTCATTTAGGTGTTTCATCATCCATTCAGATCTATTTTTTGTGCCTTACATACAGGGCTTTATAATTACCACCTCATATTTCTGCTGGGAATACAAGTAGTATTTTTTCCCCCCAGTATTTTAATGACTGCTCTCTTTGTAATAAGTCACATGACTCATCCCACTATTTAGTCTTGAGCTTTTCTCTGCTGTAATTATACCATTAAACTGCTTGTGTGTGTTCTTTATATTATATATATATATATATATATATATATATATATATATATATATATATATATATATATATATATATATATATATATATATATATATATATATATATATATATATATATATATATATATATATATATATATATATATATATATTTTTTTTTTTATTTTTTTATTTTTTTCACAAGTACAAGATTTTCCTTTTATTTTTGTGAATTTATTACTGAGGGATGTTTTATTTACTACTGAGGCAAAGGGAAAATAAAATATAAGATAAAGAATAATAATTATTATTTATGTTTAGTATGTATTTATTTATCTATCGGAGTAACTTTTCCCAATACTAATGCATTAAATCAAAGGACTTTTCCTGCTGCATGTTGTTTCATTTGTTATCTGAAGAAATGTCAGCAGAAATGTAAAGTTGTTTCTCTGGGACAGACACTGACAATCATCTGTTGGTGGAGGACTCGTACAGTGAGGACGAGGAATGTCTTGGTGCTCCTTCCATTTATGAAATTCAGTCAGGATTGCCGAAGGAAGCAGCTTCCTGCACGACCCATAAACCCTTTCTCCACTTTACCACGTGAGTCAATTGAATTCATACAGAACTCAGCTTTCATCCTCCACACACTTTAATATTAAATACACTGAGGCCCTTTGTTTATTATGCTTATGTTGCAGTTGAAATGGTACATCTTAATTTTTTACCATGAGTACAGCCCTTCATGCTGATATGACAATAGAAAATAAACTAAACAAAACTTGTCAAATTTAAAAGTTTTGAAGGGGTTTATATGATAAAATGAAATGCTGTGTTTTGCTGCCATCTGTCGGTATGCTGCATGACTATCAGTTTGCGCTGAGAAGCCTTGTGTTCCTCAGCAGACCTACTTCAATCGTGTTTGCATTGATTTGTTCTTCATGGTTCAGTAAAACTGTGTTTTATGGCATTAGCTTGCGATCATCAATACTTGCAGCTCCTCACACTTAAATGAGATGTTGGCAAGTGGTTCATCTTAATATTAATATACAGTATAGATGAAAAATGCATGAAAATTTGTCCTCCCTAAAGAGCTGCCAACTTTATCAATTACCTTATTTATTTCTCTTCATTATTGGAGTTTTATTTAGTCGTCGTAGCTTCATTCCAGTTGTCAGCAACTCTTCCTAAATGAGAAACTGAGGCAGAGTCTCAAAACTATCATCTGTGTAGGCAGCATTTCTGTGCTTCTAGGTCTGATTTTAATGCTCCTAACTCAGCTAGACAGATGCATAGATAGATGGTGACCTTTTTCTTTTTGTTTCAGTTCTGCCTACCAGCAGCCCACCTCTTACCGGCCACGGCTGCTGCTGTCAGGACCCCAGGGTGCGGGGCAGAGCACACACCTGGCCCCTGCTGTGCTGCACCACCTGGAGAAGTTCACTGTGCACCGTCTCGACCTACCCACGCTATACTCCGTCAGTGCCAAAACCCCAGAGGAGTCCTGTGCTCAGGCAAGCCGAAACACACCATCACTTTTGAAGACTTCACACGTCCAGTGTGTGGTGCTGTGGGCTTGTAGTAGTATTGTTGTGCTTAAAATGTATTATGATGGTAGTCAGCGCACGCTATCCACCTTATTTTCTACATAGGAGTGAATGCGGTCATTTGTAACGTGTGTGTGTGTGTGTGTGTGTGTGTGTGTGTGTGTAGGTGTTTCGTGAGGCTCGGCGCTGCGTACCCAGCATCATCTACATGCCTCACATCAGTGACTGGTGGGAAGCCATCAGTGAGATGGTCAAGAGCAGCTTCCTCACACTCCTGCAGGATGTACCCTCATTCACACCGCTCCTCATCCTCGCCACAGCAGAGACCGTCTACCAGCAGCTCCCAGATGAGGTGACCAATCTGTTCCCTGAACATACCCCTAAACCTAAATTAGGGCTGGGCGATATATCGAACATGATATTCATGCGCATCTCGTCAGTAAAGCCGGTTCCATGATTAGCGCTAAATCTCCATCACCTGTTTTCAAATAGAGCGGGTTTTTTTTTGTGTTTTTTTATTATTATTATTTTTTTCCCCCTCTGAAGAAGTTGCATAGAAATCTGTGATGGTTGTATGCGTGCCGCTCATATTATGTGAAGGGTAAAATTATTAATTATAGTTATATTGTAATTACGTTTTTACGTATTGAATTGTAATCATAAAAAAAATTGTAATTTAGTATTTAAGTATTTTTTAAAATAAATATTATTTGTAGTTTGAACTAAGATGTCCATACAGCCACATCACATCATTGTCCAAACGACATTTATTGTTTGAATTACCATATAACATCGACAGAATTTGAACGATCAGACTTTAAGGTTTGTTTTGAATTCTTTGCTTCATTGTTTCAAATTTTTTTCTTTCTAGTCTAAAAGATTGATCTCGCGTATTTCTCTCAATCTCGATGTAAAAGTGCAGTAAGTGATTTCTGAGAAACACTGTTGAATGTGGATAAGGCCGAACACCAAAACGCACTTGTAGCCAATCACCAGTAAGGGGTGTGTCCACTCATGATGGAGGAGGTGCCTGTGTTGCATAGTGTGTCTGTGAATTTGGTGGTGGAGCTATGAAGATAGAGGTGTGATCCTTTTGGGTGGGGGTGTGTTTGGTGATTTCAAATATCAACAGTGTTTCTCAGAAATTGCTTACTGCTCCTTTAAGAATCAATATCAGTTCATTTAAAATGAAGATTTATAAAACTAGGTAAATATAAAATAGATATATAAAATTGTTTCACACGTGTAATTGTAAAACAAATGCTGTATTTTCGGTATGTGTGTATATGTGTGTGTGTGTGTATATGTATATATATATACATATACACACACACATATATATATATATATATATATATATATATATATATATATATGTATATGTATATATATATGTGTATTAGGGGTGGGAGAAAAAATCGATTCTCCGATGCATCGCGATTCTCTCTTCAACGATTCTGAGCTTGGTTTTTCCCCCCGCATATGACACGTGTGTGCGCTAGAGACGCGGTGGGCTTCATTTTACAGAATTTGCGCTGTGAGACACGTGCACATTGCTTGACAGTGTGTGCTTCCACCCACCGTGTTTTACTTTAGATATACTTTCATTTATACAGTGTGGAATGCAGTACTATTAGATGCACTAACAGACTTTCACGTGCGCTTTGTTTTTTTTTTTTGTTTTTTTATCCTGAAGCTTGATTGCGGCTGCGGTTAAATGCACTTGCATTTTTGAATACCTTTATATGAAATTGACACGCAGTCAGTTTTCAGAGCAGGACAAAACATCTGATATATGGAAATAGATCTGTGCATTAGTGTGAATGCAGCCTGTTAAAGCTGCCACTGTCTTATCTCATCAGTAATAATCAAATGGCAATAATGCTGAGGAAAAAAGGAAAACCCATAGCTATTGTCTGTAAACTTTTGGATACTTAAAGAACACTTATTTTAAATAAGTAATTATTTAAAAAAGTAGCCTGCTTATATTATAAAAAACAATTATATAAAGTCAATTTTGCACAAAATAAATTTGATATAAAATTTATATGAAAATGTAGCCATGTGCAGTAATATTGAAAACTGAGAATGAGACGCATCGTGATATTGAGTTGATAGTGATAATCGTAATTGAATTGAATCGTGAAACCAAGATTCAGACCCCTACTTTTAAGATGGCAGTACTGCCATACAGAGATTCCAACTATAAACAAAAAGCATAGAAACTGCAATTTTGGTTAAGATGTAAAGTTGTAAAGATGTATTTGCACAGCAGAAGAATTAATTGGGGGAAAAATGTAGATCAAGCGTTTTGGAATTGGCTCATGACTCCCAGAATCGGGATTGGATCGTGAAGTGCCTGAAGATTATAGTATTTTTTTTGTTGTTGTTGTAGGATTTCAACCTGTTTTCTTTTTGACTTTTTGTCCCTCATTCTCCTTTTTCTTTAAGGCCTGACCTGTATCCGTCATTTCCTTTCTATTCTTTTCTAGTCCTTTTCTAAGCACACCAGGAGCATTAGAATCAATTCTCAAAGACATGGCAGGAAGAGCATGTGAGAGAAGTCTTTAAAATGAAAGAGGGAGCGAGAGGGTGGAAGGAAGAGATAAGTAATGCAGTCTGAAGTCACACAACCCCAAAAAAAAAAAAACAACCCTCTCTCTTAATTATGCTGACGGGGAGTCACTCTGGCAGCTCTGCTGTTTTCACCTCACAATCCAGCATCAAGCGCCTCCAGCGGCTCATGCTGTGCGCCCCATGCATCCCAGGGTGCATCGCTGGGCGACTTGTGATTGGCTGGTGGCGAAGCCCTTGATCATAGCCCCTGCTGAAGAGACTGATGCCCACCAGGAGGGCACGAGAGTGTTTAGAATAAAAGAATTAATGTTATTGACAGCCCCGTCTCTCACTCGCTCTTTTCCTGCAAGGTGTGTTCATTAAAGCCTGTCTCGTTCCTCTGAGGAAAGACACATGTTTAATTGATAGTAGACGAGGATGGGTTGCTTATTTCACCCTCTATGTGGTGCTGGGTGCTGTCACACTTGTTTTTTGTTTTCTCATACGCTTTGAAAATTTGACTCTACTTTCAATGTTGAATGACCCTTTTGAAGACCCCAGTGGTGTCTTGATGTTGAAATTCTACCTATGTGACAGTGTTTGCATTATGAATCTGCAGTCACTAAATATTTTGCTCAGTTAGGTTTGAATTGCTTGACTTTTTTTGTATTTTGACACGAGTAATAGTTCTTGAAGTATCCCAGAATAATGTGCATAGACAAATATTAGAGACATTTAATAATATAGTCATTTGTAGGTTGATTTCGCTGAAAAGGGAAAAATGTTTAAAGGGATGAATATGATATTGGTTATCAAGCAATTTTTCGACTTAATATTTTCTTCTTCTTCCTCTTCCTCTTCCTCAAATCAACGTTGATATACTTGCCATGTATACTGATATACTGGTTGATATACTCTATTTTTAAGTTTTTAGATTACCTTTGCCATCATGTTACGCTCATATAGTTAATCTTTTTTTTAAAAAAAATCTTTGTGTCTTGAAGTCTCAACAGAATAGCATTCCTCCACGATCTTGCTCTGGCTCCACTGTGGTGCAAAACACCCACTTTTCACGATGCAATCCATTTCTGGTGGATACTATCAAGTTCCACCCTACACTTCATTTAGTTATTTATTTATTTGTCCTTGTTTGAATCAGAAATACGTCATAGTGTGGAAGTAAAATGGGTTGCGAATGTCATTTTATGTTGACTTCAACCCCGAGTTTTGACAACCACAGAAGATCTAAAGTGGCTTTGAATGGTGAAGTGAGCAAATTCAGAGAATCGGATGTTTGAATCCACAAAGCCTGTTCCCACTTTGAAATGTACCCCAAGGCCCCTTCAGTGGAATCGTACCATCCTTGCTCTGAATCGTACCACCCTTACCTTGGTGTGAGAGTCGTCTCTTCATCCGGGCAGGGGGTCCTGCGCTAAAGCTGCGATCAATACTGGAGCTTCACAGTAATACCACAAGAGCTCCTATGGTCAGATTCTCCCTTAGAATAAACCATCCCGGCCTCTCCCACTCATGAACACATGAATCCAGGGCCTCTGAGATTTGGAGATGGAGAGTTTGTGTGTGGAATTCAGAAAGGAGTGCTGTGAAGGATCAGGAGGTGTTTGGCCTTCACTGATGTCAGCAGGTAGTTATATGAAACACCCAGTAGTCATGCTTTAGAATGAGATGGAAATGAACTTTCCTCAACCGATAAATAAACTTTTAAAGTAACCCTTGGGAAGAAATACATAAGTGATTTATGTTGCATGGATGAATATGTTGGTTTTATCTGTGGTTATCTGTGATCACCAAACTGAATATGACTAGCTAGTATCCTGCCAAATTGAATCGACAACACTAAATCTAAATTTTTGTTGCAATTTTATTGTAGCCATATTAACTCTGGGTAAGGCAAATAAGTTTATTTATTTATTGAATTTTTTTTTATGTAAATGAATAGATATTTTGTTAATTTCTGCAAAATATCGCCATGATTTGAGGAGAAATCGAATTGTAAGTTTTCTGGTCAAAATTGCTTCTTCTTCTGCTTCTTCTTCTTCTTCTTCTTCTTCTTCTTCTTCTTCTTCTTCTTCTTCTTCTGCTTCTTCTTCTTCTTCTGCTTCTTCTTCTTCTTCTTCTTCTTCTTCTGCTTCTTCTTCTTCTTCTTCTTCTTCTTCTAGAGCTCCAGGTTTGCTCTACGTACGTGTTTGCAGGGACCTATGTTTTGCAATAATTTTGTGATTTGTCGATTAATTTTGTGACAATGACTATATTATTGTTATTACTAAATAAAAATAAAAAAATTAAACAAAATAATGAATATTGAAATTGTAATATTTCACTGTAAACTAAAAAAAATTTGTATTTAATAATTTTAATTTACATTACACAGTAAAACTTCAATAATAATATTTATAACTATCTTTAATTTCTTTATTTTCAAATGTTAAACCATCTTTTTTGGCAAAAAGCCATTAAAGCTTCTCTTTTGACAACAGCTGGTTTACAAGTGCTTCTCATTACAAGTTTGGGAAGGTTGTTAAAACTATGGTGTTTCCAGATGTGTGCTATAAGCAACCAGCACAATCAGAGAGATGGAGTTCATGTGAAGCAACATTTACTGTCAACTGAGACTGTTTGCAATGACAAAACAAAATCACAAAATGGCTTAGTGTGATTATTTTGAATTAATTGTGCAGCCCTGTTCAGGGCTCCAGACTGCAACTAAAACGTTCACAAATTTAAGAATATATAAATATAAATATCAAAGAAATATATATAAAAATAATATCGCAAAAATATTAATTTGGGAGTGAAGTTTTTGTAGGTATATTTACATCTAAAACTGATTGTTTTCATTTTGCTATATTTATTCTCTATTGCATATTAATATTTTTACTTAACCTGTTGTCTACATGATAAAAAAAATGCAAGAATGCAAGCTACAGATAAATTTCAACACGTCCTATAAATTGCATGTTACTAATGAAGAAAAACCGACTGGATGTGCGAGAGATATGAAATTTCTATAGGATGCATTGAGGAGGAGCCCAAACTAACACTGTAAAAAGCGATCAGTTGACTTCTCTTAATAATTTTAAAGCAACGGGTTTCCCCAATTTTTTAAGTAAATAAACTTAATGCATAATTAAAGAAATACATTAAGTGAACTTGACAATTCTGAGTTACACTGACAAATAACAGTTTGAAAATGTGGTGTTCACTTTTTATTTTAAGTTGGACTAACTTAAATTTACTAAATTGCTATTACTTAAAAGTGTACACTCAATGGCCAAGTGATGCTTATGGTCCATGATATTGATACAGATTCTGTGTAATAAACAATTCTTTGTGACAGTAAATTTCAAGTTGGAAAAGGCGTTTAGTTCCCACTTTAATTGAACCTTAGTTCCCAGGTCTTCTACAAGATGGATTAAAATGCTGATAAAGTCAAGAAAAGATTAGACAAACACATGACAGTATGATTGAAATTTCAAAATGTTAAAAAAAAGTTATAAATCAAACGCGTTTATTCTGTGGCACCTAAAAAAAAATTGGCACCTAAGATTTTTTCTTATAGGAGCCAATGGCTCCTTACTTGATTTTTTTTTTTATTTTATTTTATTTTTTTTGGAGCCCTGCTATTTCTAATGAAAAAAATTAAGTGTCAAAATTATGAGTGAATGGCATGAGCTTATCATAACTAGTTGATTCAGCGACTATTTTGATTCAAACCAAGTTGTTTTGGCCAAATCTTTGAAACAAACAATAATTTCTTTGTGATTTGGCTTGCTTGCCATTTTGGCATGCTTTTTTGAAAGCAAGAAAGTGCCTCACTCATTCTTTCCTTCCTTTTCCCATATTAATTATACTTTTATTAATTGTATTAACAAAATCAACATGCTGACAGATGTCATTGTAATATTTAAAAAAGCCGGCATACCTTAGTAACAATTTCCTGTTCCAGTCACCTCAAGTAGGCCTTAAGTGGGAAGATATTGAACCTGCTTTTGTTCAAGATTTAAAAAAGTCCTTTAGCCCAGAGCTTATCCGCATTAAGTGCAACCCAAATATGCAAAGTAGAAGCTCGAGAACAGTTTGCACTGGCCTTCGGCTTCTGGCACATTCAGCGAGACAGCTGTCCTCTCTGCGGCACTGCACGTCAGGGGTGAGGCCTCCGATAAATTAAAAGAAACGGGAACAAAATAACCACTAAAAATCTCTCAACTCGTCCATTCCCTCACATTTCTTAAAGAGAAAGATGTAGAGCCAGATGCCAGTTCCGTCTGTAAACAGCATCTGCAGTGAGGGCAGGTGGTATAGATCACAGGGAGGAGGTACGTACCCCTGTGCTCGGGTGCGGGAAGAGTTTTGGCTCGTGCCAGCGCATGTAGGAGGGATGCCAGCAGTCAGCTCCAGCAGTGTAAGGTTACACCTCAGTGTGCACTTGTTAGTTCACTATAACACCTTCAGGGTCTGCATTGAGCAGCCTGATGTCTTTTTATCTATCTGTGTAATTTTGTCTTTCAGTGTTTTAATCTTAGTCAATATGGGAAATGAGCATTAATAAAACAAACTATATATGGTTAAAATCAATCAATAACTTCACAAAATCTGTCAATAAAATTGGCTTTAAAAGTGCTATGTTTTTTGTGATATTCCAGCTTAACTTGCATAAGTTTAACTAGTCTTTTTTTGCTTGTTTTTCAATACAACATAATAATAATAATAATAATAATAATAATAATAATAATAATAATAATAAAACAAATTATAAATACAAATATTTTGGTTTTCCAGTTGAAATATATAAAAATCCTTGAAACAAGATAAATGTACTTAAAGATGCTAAGATTCATTGTTAGATGTGCTCCAGCACAGTTTCTTTCCATTTTTTTTCCGCAAAATACATTTCTATTGTTTCAAGCATTTTTTTTGGGGGGGGGGTTCGTATTTTAACTGGAAAACTAGACTAAAATATTAATTACAAATAGGATTTTTGCAATGTGTAGATGACCAGTTTGTATGTCGATTTTCCCCAAAGTGTGAATACTATGATGTTTAAATGGAAATTCTACCCAAAAATGTTTTCAAACTTGCATGACTTTTCAATTCACAGCACAAAAGAAGTCATTTTTGGAGTACGCTGGGGTTCAAATTACATTGCATCTCATTGACTTATTGTATGGACAAAAAAACTTCCACAGTAGAAAGTTAGTCACACAGGTTTTTGTATGACATGAGGGTGAGTAAATAATGACAGTATTTTCATTTTTGAATTAAATATCCAATTTAATTTCAATTAGTGGGGCATCACCCCCTCCCCCCACCCCCCCCAGGGATCATCCAAAGTTGACACCATGGTTTGAAAGAACTTTTTAAAATTTATTTATATGGGGCAACTTCCTCTTACCTCTTAATTGTTTATTCACATTTAACATCCTGAAAATGTCGCATTATGAAAGTAAATTTCATTGCACGTGTCTTTTGATGTTGACTTTAAATTCAGATATCACACCGGTTTGCGAATCCCAACTGTAGTATTTATCAGTTCCTTATCTGCTTGTTGTTCATTTGAAGTGAAGATGAAACATGTCTCAATAAGAGAATGACAGGAAGAGACGAGAAATGTTTTTGATTTCCACATTTCCTCAAGATGCCTTGTTCTCTGGCGAGTTGAAAGGCCTATTTAGTCTCTCGGCTCTCTTCCTCTCAGAATCTGCATTAGTCTCCAAGGCTTCCATCAGCTCTGAGACAAATCATAAAATCACTACCTGGCTCTTTTGTGGGCTACTTGCTTTGCTTCCCTTCATCTCGCCTCAAGAGTTTGGACCAAAGAAGCCTGAAAGCAACCTGAGTGGAAACAAATCTGCCAAGAAGGGACAAAGAAATAAAATAATGCAGTTGATGAGGGATTGTTTGGATCTTCAACACCTGTTCATGATTGGAAATTGAACTTAAAGTGCTCTGCGGGTCCTCATTATGGAGAAATTCTCTCCTAAATCTGTCGCCGCCTTGTAATACTTGGGGAGCCCTGGAGTCTTTTTAAAGTGGCTCAGTTTGCGCTTAGATATGAGAGCTTTCCGATATTTAGTAGTCTTTAGCCTTTAACTGAATTCATTTGTCCTGATTGCCGCAGCCTTGAAGAAACTTACTTGAACTTACAGTGAAGTTTTAACTGCTGATTCAGTGTTAAAAAAAAAAAAAAAAACCCTCCCAGACTTCAGTAATTGGACTGGCACTGCACACTTTACCATGTGAAATTAGAGTTGAATGTAGCAATATGAAGCTGCTCATTAAAACACTCTCTTCAATGACACCTGTGACCATGTGCACCAGACACTGGTCATTATTTTCAGGTTTTCTCTTCATGCACGAGTCTTTGGCTGTCGTGAAGGATGCGTGCATCATCACATTTCTTCTCCATCCTTTCATTATGTTCCGTCAAATCACTCTTCGTTAAAGCCTTTTGTTATCCTGCTCTTCTAATTGGCTGACTGATGGTGGCCATGAATTTGTCAAGTAGGACGTGTTTCTGGAATGCCATGTTTTGTTGGTCCTAGAGCTGAATTTTAACAATTACCCCTAAAATTAGAGTAAATCATTTGCTGATTAAAAACAAAGTTGTAACCTAAACCTATTCTGATTGTTAAATAGCCCTGAAATCAGAGGGAAATTATGCATAAAACATGTTGTTCAATCCCTATTTTTAACCTATATGTATCTCTCTCTCTCTCTCTCTCTCTGTCTATGTGTGTGCGTATGTATGTGTGTAAAATATATAGAGGGGTGTGTGTATGTGTATATATGTTTATATATGGTGGTCACACATCACATCGGTTTGATTTTCATTCTGCTTTGGTTTTGCCCTATAAATACTGTATGTTTACCAACAAACTTTCTTTTCGTAGTTCAAGCTGAGCAGAACAATGCTTCATGCCGGGAGAATATTTTCAAGAGTTAAAGCCCGTCACGCACTGTGCTTTCGGGGGAGAAACGAGACAAAAAAAAGTGTTGCGCAAAAGAGCAAAGAGTGCTGTGGGAAAACCAAATCGACAGGGTTCAACAAAAGTTTTAAATGAGTTTGTACATTGGCTGGTTCACTTTTTGGCGAGATGTGTGATGCTTTTTAGTTGAATCCCAGGGATTTGATCCCTGCTGGTTGGCAACATTTGAAGAGCAGTATGGGTGATTTTGAGTGTGATTTTCATGGCAGATGTTCTCACAGTTTGTATAGGGTAAACGTACCTATTAAGCTCACAAGATATTGGTGCACAAGATATTGGTTTCAGAACAGAAAGTTATGTTAAAATAAAATATTAATCTCTCACACAAAAATATTTAATTTTGTTTTAAATGACAAAAGCATTTCAATTAAGATATACATCATTAAATTCAAAAAGTCTGACTGTGCTTAATGGGTACATTTTTGTATCCTTTAAGCACACCCCTGTTCCCATTAAGCTCCCATCATGTTTTATTAAAAATTCTTGTTTATTTTAAGGAAAATTTTTAAAGAATAATTGTAAAAATATATATATTTTTTGAAGATACAAAGTCAATCACAACAACAACAAAAAAAATATATTGATCCGTTATATATTCATAGTGAAGTGTCATTTAAGCACATTGCAACATCTAGACTAGTCCACGTTCAGCTAAGTAACACACATTCAAAAATCAAATAAAACAATAAAACATTTAATTCATGTGGATGAACACAGAAACTAGCCTCATTATGAAACCTATTTTTAAATGGATGTCAACTTGTGTATAGTCTCTTATGGCTGGAATACACTACACGATTTTTGTCCCGATTTTCCACAGATTTACAGTCTGGAGAAGTTGATGCTAGTTATCAAAGGTCAGAGCCAGTCTGTAGATTTGAGTCGACAGAATCCATAGAAAATTTATTAACTTAACTTAAAGTGACAACCATCAGTTAATATTTAAAGTCTGTTTATGAAGTATTTACACAGACGTTCAATCTGGAAGAGCTTAAAGAGAGCACACTGAGCTTAATTGGAGCAGCAATAATTGTTTTTATAAATTTAATGTGATTATTTATTAAAATGACAGGATTTTTGCTAAATAAATAGTCTAGTTCATGTATTAAGTTCAATAGTTCAAAACTATTATTAACAAAATCTATGAAATTATACTTTTTCTTATTGATGTCACATTGAAGCTGTAATTTTCATAGTAGTGCACCCTTTAAGCTCACCTTAAAATAATATGAAATCTTTAAAAATTACTGCTTTAAAACGACAGACCAGCAATAAATTGTCAATTTATAATATTATGGATATAAAAGTACAAGCCAGTAATGCCTGTGAAGTAATATGTTATCTTATGTATATATATATGTTCTGTGTTCTGTAGCATCTGCGCTGTGTTGCTAAAACTATCTTTTGGATCTAATGTAATTATTTCCCACATCCAAGTTCCAGGTTATAATATGCAAAAGTCTGAACATTAATCTCTTAATTAATCAAGTAGGATAATAATTTTTTCCTTTTTATAATCTGATCTCATATATGGAAGTTTACCCTATATGTTGAATTCATGAGTCACTGGTTTTGATGCTTAACTTAAAGCATGTATTAGGGATGGAAAGATTCCACGATTCAGTTGGTGGATCGGCATAAAAAGTTAACGATCGGTTTAAAAAGTGTGCATCAGCTACAAGTTGGCATTTGTATCGCAATGCATTGTTTGTAATATATTTGCATCGATAAAAAACGATTTATTTATATATAGTTACTTAGTAGGGCTGGTCTGAATACCATTTTTTGAGCTTTGAAGCTTCGGAGGGAGGGGGCTGAAAATATTCTTCTCTCTGTCTGCATTTTTATTATGTGAAGAACCGTTCATCCAATCGACTTCACGCGTGACGGGTGTGTTGCTGCGGACCCAAGGGAGTGCAGTGTGGCATTTTGGTGCAATATGGACACGCGACACGTTCAGAATTAATAAACTTTTAATAGATTACAGAATAGCGTGAGCTGGAAGAGGTGCGCCTCACGTGGACAGGCCTTATATGCTCCGAGAACGGACGCTGCACTAGTTTAAGAGCAATACTTTTAATAAGGTAGCCTAACATTTTTCTAATAAACATCACTCTCGAATCAGAAATTAGCAGCACAGTAATTAGACCACAAAGGGTAGGCTATTTAAATAAAAGAAGAACAAAAGATAAATGAACGAAGTTCAACGAACTGTAATAAATAAAGAACAAGGTAGCGTACTTTCAATAACAGCATCACACATTTAACACGTTCATTTAACGAACGGTTTAAATAAAATATTTTTTTTTTCTGACTGCCTTACATTCGCAAGTGTTTTCCAAGCAAATTAAGTGCATGTTTTTATCATGTGTAAAATTACTGATTAACATGGTGGATAAAAGCAGCTCGTTTTTTTTACACCAACAATCTAGTTGCAGAACTCAGGTGACATTTCAAACTTGATGTGTTGTTGTGGTAGGCCAGTTTCAAATCGCATATATTTGACACACTGCCTTTGTCTTGTCCTCACTCAATTTAAAGTACTCCCACACAGTTGAGGTCTTTGGCATTTTTGTCTTCTCAAAAATGAATCTCTGAATCATGACATTCACTCATGGGCGATTCATATTCAAGCAGGAATGAGAACCGTTTCGCGGGGGATCTCAGGTGTTCAAAAAAAAGGAAAAAATAATATTTAAATCTCAAAATTGAAAGTCGAATGCCAACCAACTGAATGAATATTAGAATAATTGACTGTTCTGGTCCAGCCCTAGTTACTAGTGGATGCGCTATACTTTTATTATTTAGAAAGTGACACATAATCTTTGACCAGTATTTTATATGTAGATTGATTTCTCCTTTCTAAACTGTTTCTCAAGTGTGTTCTCTCATCACCACAGAGACCCGAGGAAAAACTGGGATTAAAGTCCAAAACCTGACTTGAAATAACCTAACAAATCAATCGGGGCTAAAGCGGTTCCATAAACGACAAATTAAGTTCACAATCTCACTAATTTGTTTGTGCACGCTTAAGTCGATCCACCATTGCAAACAGCGAATATATCTGTGCTGTTTAAGGCATTTGAGACATTGTGTTCTCCTCAGTGCATAACGGACATGTCACAGGAATATTTTTCATCTGGAAATGTTAGAAAGTAATACAAACATTTTGCTGTCAGGAGTGGGTGAGGCACGCGAGAGTGTAAAATATACATTTTGCTAAAATATTTGTTGTTGGACATTAAATGTGTCTTTTGTAGAATTTTAAACCTACATATATAAGTGTATTTTTATGATGGCAGTAACTGTGAAGGGACTATTGTAATAGGTAAATCAAATGTAAGCTAGTACAGTACTAATTACTAAGCTAAAATGAGTTAATGTGTGTTTCTTACAGCAATTAAAATAGGCATTTTCTTTGATTTTATTTTCATTTTAAATTCAGTGATTTTTAACTTTTAATTTAATCATTTTAATGCTTTAAAGAGCAGTTTTATATTGTAATGTTAAATGTTCTGCTATCTGTTCTGCAAAGGTACAGCTGTCATAAAACCAGAGAGAAAGGCTGCATGGCTAGAAACTGTAAAATAAATAAATAAATGATGATAATAATAATAGTAAGTGAGAGAGTCAGTGGTAATATCATTGTGTTCCTATTGGTCAGTGTTAGAGGAACTCAGCTTAGCCTGACAGCCTGATTTTGACCAGGGGCCAGTTGCATAAACATACTTACAACATAGAGTCTTAAGACACAGTCAACAGTGACTTTTGTTAAGTACTAGTTTGACCAACTAGCAGTTAGCCAAGAGGTAATCAGTCGTACTTTATAGATTCAAATTAGACCAATCTACTTTTTTGTCACTAACTTTAAAAAGTTATGACCAGTCTTGAAGAAAAAAACCTAACTTTTTAAGACTAGTCTAAGCGGTTTATGCAACCGGCCACAGGTTAGTTTCCCAGCATAAGTTGCCACAGTGACTAAGCTTGATTTAGGCTGTAAGGGCCACACATTTGGCCCAAAGAAGTTCAGTCTTTTCAGCGTGCAAAGTTATTAAATTTAGGTTCAATTCAAATCTGACTCCATTTTATTATGACTTTGAATTTAGGTTGAAATGCATATTGGTTGTTTGTCTGTTCCTAATTCTTCTTCTTCTGACATTTGATTATTCTAGTTAACTCTTTACTTTTATTACTCATTCATTATGAATCTGTCGCTCAGGATGTATCACGCCGGCCGATGTACATGTACCCCACGGTCACAAAACCTCCAGTCCGATCATTAGTCAGAGGTTATGACTAACTATTTAATAGACCGCCTCATGCTTGTCATGTTTTAAATAGTGGTTCTGTTTAGCCCCCTACAGTCACCTATGTAACAACTTAGTTAAAACTCAAACAATAATCAGAGGTTATGGCTAGCACTGATACTTCAATAGTGTTTCTGTTTAGCCCCCTATAGTTAGTCTAACTATATAACAACTTGAATAAAGCTTAGACAATAATCAGAGGTTATGGCTAGCACTGATACTTCAATAGTGTTTCTGTTTAGCCCCCTATAGTTAGTCTAACTATATAACAACTTGAATAAAGCTTAGACAATAATCAGAGGTTATGGCTAGCACTATGAAATATGCTAATACTTCAATAGTGTTTTGATCTAGCCCCCTATAGTTGATCTAACTACGTAACTTAACTAAAGCTGAGACAATAACCAGAGGTTATGGCTAGTACTATGAAATATGCCCGAACCATGCTAGTATTTCAATAGTATTTTATCTAGCCCCCCATAGTTAATGCAACTGCATAACAACTTAACTAAAGTCAAGCAGTTAGTCAGAAACCTAGAAACTCACCTGACGTGCCCCATGCTCCATCTAACCTGAGATCTAGTCTGTACTAATCCTGGACGCATGTTTGCGGTAACATACGCCTTCACTTGATCTACTTGAGAAAATAATTAATGAGATAATATCAAATGTAACAATTTATTATCAGTCAGGTAAATATGTATTATGCCAATTATACAGCCAATTCAAAGATATCAGATCAATACAAAACATCAAAATCTCAAAGATGAATCGAAGAGCAAGCATACTTGACTTAAGAAAAATACATTAATCATGAAGTGGAGCTATCACTTTTTGGGACAGAAGGTAATTTTCATGAAAGACACTGGAAACTGACCCACCCTCTACAGTGTGCAAAATATCTCTAAACTCTTAAGATCTGTATTACCTTTTAGTTTACTACTTATAAGAATGAGACCATTGTACCAGTCGCCCTGAGACCATTCGAATGATGCCAAACACGACTGTGAATATCACTTGCATTAATATAGAACATTACATTCTATTATCGACCATTTTGAACAGACTGAGTAGAAGGAAGGATGGGTGAAGGGATTTAAGAAGAAACAAATGGACAGAAGGGAAGGAAGTTTCCTGCACCTCCACTCTGTGGGGTGTCTCGAAGACGCATGTGCATGTTTGTATTGTCTGTTTCTCAGGAGATCAAAGTATCTGAGGTTATTTCATCCTTACAAGGCCTATGTTATATTTGCTTTATGGAACCAAATCATTTAACAATGAGTCAGACTAGCTGAAATAAGCCTAGCTTATTTGATTAACTTGTTTTATGAAACAGGCCTCGAGGCATTAAAAGTGATCATATTTTCACCATTGCATCGAATCTAATCGAAATCGGATCGTAATAGAGGTAAATCACATCACATCGGTAGCAGCTTCATATGTATCTTTAATGTTTCGTATTGTATCGGCCTGAGTCATGAGATGCACATCCCTAATATATAAATTTGGAATTTAAAACATTTTAATCATATAAAGGGTGTATTAAAGACATTTCTGTATTAATTAACTTGTGTAGTTTTTGAAAAACTAACTGGCTTCATGTCATTGACCTGAAATGTTAAATCAGTTGAGTAATTTTTTTATATATATATTTTTTTTTTAATCTAAATTACAAGCTGCCATTTTTTGTTTCTAAATATTTGCTGCTTTTTTCCCCCTTTTTTTTAACAGCTAAAATGCATCTTCAGCCGTTCATACGGGGAGGTGGTTTGTTTAAGCATGCCAGGAGAAGAAGCACGCAGGAAGTTTTTTTCAGACCTCATTCTGGTGCAGGCAGCCAAGGCACCCCCCCGCAGGAGGAGAACGGGTAAGTGTTTACCGTGGTTAATGCAGAAATATAGATTTATCTGTTCTTGACTGGAGGTAGAACACTGTTTTATAAGTGTTAAATCCCCTTTTTTGTTATTTAAACTCTTTTTTTAGCTTTGTAAGACTTTACCAACTTTCTTAATCTGTACTATAGTAAATGCAGCTGCAGGCAGCAATTATCTGGACCGAACACTGTTTGTTGCGTTGTGTTGAAATCTAAGCTACACAGTAAATATGTTCAGATACCCTCATTGCATGGTGATATTTTAGTTTATTTTTGTTTCAAAATACCTTGTATTCCATATGACTCAGTATATAATAGGAATTCATTGAGACCAGACCAGAGATTTGCAACCAAGTTATGGAAAAGTTACAAGGAAAAACTTCACAGGACAATTCCAGTGACTACCATAGATTCTCAGCAAGAAAAAGAAGAATGACACGCACACTTTGTGCTTGGGCACTAATGAGGCCATTAGCATGTGAAAGGCGTATGTTAAAGTGCCTACCTTCGGTCTGTCTAGGGTGTCAGACAGTATGGTCTGACTGGATGCTGATGTCATTTATTACCATTGTGACTTTAATATTCCCTATACTGCCCCTCACTTCTGGTTTGGTTCAGATTCTTAAAGTGATAGTTCACCCAAAAATGAAAAATCACCTTAATGTTGTTCCAAACGTATATGACTTTCTTACTTCTGGGCAACACAGAAGAAGATATTTTGAAGAATGAAAGTCAGTGGGGTCCAAAACAACATTATATATACACGTTTATTTGCTAAGTTTACATACACCCAAATAATTAGTTATTGATGGCTCAATTTGAATGAAAACCTTTTTGTAAACAACTGTCAATCTGATTATAGCTCACTCAGCACAGTGGAGTGCATCTTTTTGTTAACTTTGTGATTTATTATTTTGAGTCGTTTGGGACGTGGAAAAACATGGCCCTCTCACATAATGCTTTACAGATTTATCGCTTTTGCTGCTCAGAAATGTACACGCAATCATGCTGCACGTATCAGAAGTTCCACGCTCCGGCACGGTTAGCGCTCACGCTACATGTGTGTCGCACCCGAGCCGACACACATGAACCGCGCTCTGGCCCACCTCTGCAACCGAGCCAAGGATGGCTAAACAAACCAGAGCGATCACACTAGTCAAACGAACTGGACTTTGGTGTTCAAATGTGCTCGGCCACGGTTAAGATTGCTTTGTGTGAGTACACCCTTATTCTCCCAAATCCCACACACACACGAGTCTCTACTCGGAAGGTGCCTGTTACAATTATGATCATAATTATAATCGAGGCTCTGGACTCTGAGCATAACTTGTTTTTCTGTAACAGACTAGAAAATATTTTCTATAAAAACGTTAAAGGGGTCATTGTACTGTTCTGGAACAGTGTTGTAAATATAACTTAACCACTGATTTCTAGTTGTGTACTCATTTGGAAGGCCAAACAAAGTACTTTCACTTTCACAATGAACGACACAGCATCTCCACGACATGGTAGTGGCAGCAACAATACTACAGCAAGAATAAAAGTTACGCCTTCTTTCATTTCGTATACATTTGGGCGGTGTTATGGAGATCTTCCCACACCGTGATGTAGACATGTTGGGTGTGTTTGAATGAGCCGTTTTAGGAGGGCATGGCAGAGTCTTAACTTTTATAAAGAATATCTCTTTGTGTTTGAGATTTTAATCTCTCCAACTTTACAGATCTTATATATCATGCACAAACAGCTTGTAACACTCCAAAGACAAAGGAAAACATGAAATCGCATCATATGACCCCTTTATTGCCCTGGCAGTGGCAAATAGCTTGTTATATATTTACTTTGATTACATTAATGTTATAGGTTAAATATTTTAACGGCTACTTTGTAAAAGGAATACTGCTGTAAAAAAAAGCACCTTATTTGTGTTTACAAACCAAATGTTATTGCACTTTTGTTCATATAGTAGTACTTTAAAATGAAAAAAGTGCACAATACTAGGGATGGTCCGATCAGGATTTTTGCAGCCGATACGGAGTACCGATTTTTGTCATGGTGACCAGCCGATACCGATGCCGATTCTGATGCTTCAAGCTTTATATAACATATGTAGTGATGTTATATAAATAATCACAAAAATGACTACATTGTAAGGAAAGAAATGCACTTTTCAAAATATCATCTTTTATGCTCCACTAAAGAAAGTCACAGTTTTGGAACGACATGACTGTGAGTAAATACATTTTTTGGTGTTAATAACTACTATTGCTATCATTGAATTAACTTCTCTCATGGAAATTACTTCCACCACCGCTGCTGCTCTTCCAGAGTTGCTACTTCTGCATATGCATAAATTGGTCATCCTGGGTGTTCCTGATGTTCTCTTCTGGATATCTTCTCCTTGTGGTCAATTGCCATGCTCATCGGCTCCCTCACAGCTGGAGCCATTATAGCAGAGAATGGCTTTCAAGTGGAAATGCGAGCATCGTGACCCATTGATGCAGAGCAGGGGTCCTCCCGTGGGCCGACCACGGGCGGCTCTGAATAAAACACAAACCCTACTTCCTTTGGCAGCATAGCATCTGTGGTGGGAGAAAGGGGCTCTATTAAACACCGGGCCTTAACCATTAGCTATAATTATGCTCACAGTTAGCATGACTGCTCGCTAGCTGCTGCCACAAAGCAAATTGCTGAGGCTGGTGGCTCAACGACTGCCAGGCACTCTGCCCAGATCTTTGGATTAGCACGAGGTTCTCTGCCTGTTTACCGAGAAGACTTTTCTTTTGTCGACGATATTTTCTTACAAGGCAGTGCCACATTAGTGCTTGGTGTGTTTGGTCATTTCTGGCAGTCTGTTTTTGGTTCATTGTATAGATGCAGCCCTGAATTATTTCAGCTGTCAGGTTGTTTGTTGGAGCTCTTCAGAAATCAATAATACTTTGTGGCCCACGCTGTGGTGGGAAGCGTTTCTCGACTTCATCCACATAACGCTGGGTGTTTGTAATTCCTCTAGCTGCTCTGGCACAGTTTCAGTGTCATCTGACTCTTCCAGTTGTTTTGGACCATTTGCTCAGCGTTTCATCTGGTATTACACTTAGGTGTTTAGATCAAAACCGGTTGAGTTTCTAGACAACATACTGGAATAACGTGATTTTTGTTATGTCCTGTTAACGGTTCTTAAATGTCTGCGTTGTTTTGCCATTGTGAAAAACACATTCTGATGTTTCCTGCATAATATATAATATATAATAAACTACTGTTCAGGGTCAGCAAGAAATTTATTTTTGAAAGAAATCAGCATGGATGCCTTAAATTGATCAAAAGTGACCGTAAAGACATTTAGGCCCAGTTTCACAGACTAAGCCAGGATTAGGACATAGTTCAATTAGGAACTTTAAGTAGTTTTTATAAACATGCTTAGAAAAAATCATTACTGGTGTGCATCTTGAGACAAAACAAAGGCTCTGATACTTTAAGATCAGGCAGTGCAAGTTTCTTTCAGTTGAAACGGCTAAGACTTACATTTTAGTCTGGGACTAGGTAGGGCTGCTCGATTATGGCAAAAATCATAATCACGATTATTTTAGTCAATATCGTAATCACGTTTTTTTTAACACGATTATGAGTGGGCCATATGACCAAAACTTTATACGAGTGATTTATTTAAAGATAGCGATACATATCAAATATATGCAGGGGAATGCAGAGGAAATGCATGAATATTGAAAAATATTCAAAAGGCAATACAAAGATCTTTTTGGTTATAAATCAGTCAAAGTGATTCTTTACTTACTACTTTAGAAATAATGAAAAAATAATTAAATCAGAACTGTCTGATTCCTCATGATTTCCTCATGATTGTAGTTAAGTACTATACTGAGGGTTTGTGTTTTTTTTTTGTTTTTTTTTGTTTTGTTTCCAGTGAGCGCTCTGGAGGTGCTGACCCTCGCTGAAGACCCCGGCCCTCGGCAGCTCTCACCGGAGGAGCAGCGGCGACTGGAGGAGCAGGAGGAGAACACCTTGCGCGAGCTCCGCCTCTTTCTCAGGGACGTCACAAAGCGGCTCGCCACCGACAAGCGCTTCCAGATCTTCAGCAAACCTGTGGACATTGAGGAGGTGGGCTGTTACTGCACGTCAGCAACTGTATGATTAATGCCTGTAGGGTCTGTACTCTATTCAATATTGCCATCTAATTAGAGGCACCTATGGTTTATTAGCAACCCCCAGACCAAACAAATCAAATGATTGTCATTATATGACAGCTTGCGGGCAGGATCGTTACCTGAATCAGTAAATTTGAGAAGGCAATTAAAAAGTTCATCAATATAAGGAGCAAACAAGGAGGACGGTGTGTCTGTGAATACAGAGTACGACACATTTTCACCCTGAAGCTTTTTGAGTTTATTCACAAAGCCTTCATATTACGAATCGAGAGCATGTCCTGTGGATCCCGATTCATATTGTTTTGCAAAATTATCTTGGAAATAATGTTACAATGCAAAACATCTTATTAAGAATCATAAGAATTTCTCTTAAATTTTCATTACCTTGATGTGAATAATGGGATATATTTATGTAATTTAGAATAAAATTATGTAATTCATATTCCTCACAATACAGAAATGACAGTTTTAGAAAATGCACATAAATATTATATATATTAAAATATTTAAATATATATTTATTACTAATCAACAGTTTGGGCTCAGTAAGATTTTTAATGTTTTTGAAAGTCTTTTCTGCTCACCAATGCTGCATTTATTTGGTCAAAAATACAGTAAAACAGTAATATTGTGAAATATTGTCGCATGATCCTTCAGAAATGTTTCTAATGTGATTTGCTGCTCAAGAAATATTTCTTATTAAGGTTGAGAACAGTTGTGCAATTAAATTATTTATTTTGTGGAAACCACTATTCATTTTTTCAGGATTGTTTGATAAATAAAAAGTTCAAAAGAACAGCTTTTTTTTAAATAAATGTAACATTAGAAATGTTGTTACTGTCACTTTAGATCAATTCCTTGATTAAATTTCTTTCAAAGAAAAATCGTACTGACCTCAAACGTTTGAAAAGTTGTGTGTGTGTGTGTGTATGTATGTATGTGTTGTATATGATATAAATAAAGGTATATAATTTATTTTTTTACCAAAAAATGATAATTTTTATAAAAAAATATATAATAATAATAATAATTATTATTATTTATTTTTTATTTTTTGGTGAAATGTTTGTGTATTTTTCTGATTTAGGTTTCAGACTACCTCGAGGTTATCAAACAGCCTATGGACCTGTCCAGCATCATGATGAAGATCGACACTCACAAATACATGGTCGCCAAGGATTTTCTAGTGGACATTGACCTCATTTGCAGCAATGCGTTAGAATACAATCCAGACAAGGATCCTGGAGGTAAATACACAATATAGAGCAGCTGGATCAGGGCTCTACGCTTGCTTTTCTTTTTAGGAGTGCTTGTGCTCCTAATTGAAAAAATTTAGGAGCACCTTCTAATCAATAATTAAAATTCTGATAAAAAAAATTTTTACCTTCCCATTATGAGGTGATATTTGACTCCTTAAAGTGATTTACAGGGAATTTTGTTTTTACCTTTATGGCATTTTTCTAACTTTATGGAAAGTATATCATCTTTTATTTATCAAATTTTAAAAAATATATTAATAATCTTTTTAACAACAGAATAAAAAGTAGAATAAGAATAAGTTACCAATCAAATGAAATCAGTATTTAAGAAATAAATTTGTACTACAGAGGTGGCACAGAAGAGCACACAAGTGGCTTGTAAGTGTATTTTCAGACGTTTAATGAGGCTCAGGAGTCACATGAGTACAATTAAATTCATAAATTCATGTTGAGGTTAATGTTTTAAATATACAATTTTAATATAGAAATATTAAATGATTTAAATAACAGAAAAGATACTTTAAAAAATGAAACTAAAACTGCCAGCAGGTGGCAGCAAGTGACCGATTTTATCACTGAATCATTCATTCAATTGATTCATTCGCACAGCTGATTCATTCAGGAGCAAAGTATGTGATTGTCTTTATGAATGGGTAACTGAATCATTGACTCACTAGATTCGTTTAAAAATGCAGTTCATTCATAAACGAGACACCACTGTGTTTGAATGGAGATGCACAGCTGTTACTTTGTTTGAAACTATTTTCGTTGACGAAATAAGGCAATAGTGCTGTAGTCAGACCATATAAGTCACTTAATATTAACTTATTGTTTAATGAACTGTTGTATTAAATCAATATCACATTTGTAAACTCCCTTAATCGTTAAAAGCTGTCACTCATCTTAGTACATCGTGATCTCACAAAACTCCATTATAATCAACGAAACTCCTTACACTGCACATGAATCTCTTATTTACACTCTGTCTACACTTTGTTTGTTATAATGAGAGGATACGTCGCAAATGCGACTGAAATAGTCGCACTGTAGAGCCCTGTAGATAAATAACAATACATCACTTGTTATATTCACACAGACAGTAAAAATGCAGCAACAAGAAGTCATTTTTCAGTGAACGTTGGTGCAGAGTTGAGTGGAATATTTAGGTGATGTGATGTTACCTTTTATCTTATATTGGTAAAAATGGTAGGTTTAGTAGAGACAGACATTTTGAGAAATGTATACACAAAATTTATAACAAATTATATATGCGTACAAGAAAAATCCATTTCAGACATTCAAATAGTGTTTTTACTTGTTGACCAGTTGGTGCAGAACTAGTCAATTAGTTGTGCACATCTCTAGTACTTAGTGTGGAGTTTCGGAAACAGTGATACCAACCAAAAAGCAGCAGCGACCGCTGTACTTGAAGCGTGGAGGACATTAAATCAATGATTAATCGGACAGACTTGTCAGTCCTTCACTGAAAGATATGAGAATTTGAGGACAATAAATGCAGCTAGATATTAACCCATTGACCTTTCCTTATTCAAAAGGCACAGGAAATCACTGATCTCTCCACAGAGGAAAAATGGCACTGTAATGAGCAGTCTCCATAAAACCCATTCATTGCTTTAATGGACTTTCTTGCTGTTCTCTGGCCATACGGTCGGTCCGTTAGGACACTTTACAGTGTAGAAAGTTATGTCAGATATTTATTGGTGTTTATAGATGTGCCATATATTTACATAGTGCACTGAATATAAGCTAAACCAGAATTAAATGAGCCATGGAAACAGTGCCTGAAATGCTAAGGTGAATTTATAAAAGTTGACGCTGGGTTCTCCACCAAAAGCTGAATGTGTGGTATTTATTTGGCCCTTTACAGACCCTAATAGTATGAGAAACGCCATCAAATGAGGCAAGGAGCTTTTCAGATGTGAAACACGAACCTGTATAACCCATGCATTATTTAAACCAAGAGGAATATGTTCATATTAAAAACCTGTGCAAACAGTCATGTGTTTTACCACATAATTGTTTGTGGGGGAAGTGAGATAAGACAACCATATATTATATAATTGAAGTCTGCTAGCTGGCTACTTCTGAACAACACTTAAGATTTTTTTTTGTCAGGACTTAACTCCCAGTCGTCTGGATTAATTGGTCAGCTAGTGAAGGTTGTTGGCTAAATGCAGCCGGTGCCTATGAATAAATCATAGTAGCCCATTTGCTGAGAGAACGTGGGTCATTTGTTTAAATGCAGCGTCCACAGAGGAGCCACTGAAGGAATGAGACAAAACGCAATTAGCTACTTTAATAAGGAAACAGAAAGAGGCTTCTGGTCCATTTAGAGCAGGGGAATATGGGATTTAGGTGCTGTCAAAATTCCATTTGTTAAGCATTACTCTCACAAGCGAAGCATGAACGTTGCACTTAAAATCTAAGGTGTCCTTTCCCTCGTTATATAGGTAATAATTTGGTTCATTCGCTGTTGTTTTTTTAATTTTTTCTTTATTTTGTTTTTTTGTGTGCGAGTGTTACTTCTGTCCTTGAAGTGCAGTGCGGATACAAATAGAGTTTGGAAACCTCCCTTCATTCAAAAGAGAGTCTCACAGTGGTTGTTTGAAAGTCAGATTCCTAGAAAATGTGTGCTTTGAAATCGTACCCCAGCTGAAGTTTCAAAATCACATCTTAGTATGCAAGTTTTAAGGTTCTTCTAATTCAAATGATTTAATTCAGAGCTGCCTAATCCTGCCCCTGGACATCAGCCTCCCTGCTGAGTTTCCTTCCAGCCCTGTTCTAAACCAACTGCTTCAACTTTTAAGTCTGCATCCTTCATATTAGAACTATGTACTTTGCTGGGGATGGGGAAGTACTGTATATATTTTTAAGTATGTAGTAAAAACTGAATGTAAGTGTGTGTATGAATATACATATATACATATATACATATATACATATATATATATATATATATATATATATATATATATATATATATATATATATATATATATATATATATATATATATATATATATATATATATATATATATATATAATATACACACATACATACATACATACATACATACATACATACATACATACATACATACATACATACATACATACATACGCACGCACGCACGCACGCACGCACATATTTTTGTGTTTAAAAAAAAAAATACACTACATGCCACTGCAACTGCCACTTTGCAGTTTTTTTTTTTTTTTGAGCATATGAAAATGCTGTCAAGTTAAAATAGCATAATTCTAGTTTTGCACATCTATGATTAACCCGGTTTATATGTAAGATTCCTTGGTGCCACTCACTCAGTTAAACATGTAGTGTGATGAGGTTATGTGATTGTAGTGTAACCTGCTACAGTTTAAAGTGTTAATAATTAATCTTTTGTATTTAATATCATATTTTCTTTTTCATATAGTTTGTGATATGCAGTATATATTGTGCAGGACCTAATATGGAGTAAACTGGTATTCTAATGCAAACAGTGTGCAAATTATATGTGAAGGTGAATCTCAAAGATCTGGGGCCTCATTTATAAAACTCTCCCTAGATTTCATCCTAAAAGTGTACGTAGGCACAAAAGCTAGACGCTGGTTATAAAACCATGCATACACCGGAACCTGCGCAAAAATCCCTTTATAAAATATCCCGTCAAAGGTCCAAGACATTAAGAAAATATGAGATACGGACTATAAATGCCATTTGTGCTGATCATAATTTTTTTTTTTTTGCTAAAAGTCATCCACTATCCTCATGTTTTAGAATAAATATATCAAAATATTCATTAAAAACAAAACTGTTTAAAATAGTTATCAAATAAATATTTTAGAATAAAGTTTTTAGATTAAAGTTATAAAGAATAAAGTTGATCTCATTCTTTTACACTGGCTTTGTTTAGTGGAAACCGATAGGCCTATATTTATTGCAGTGTAAATACAATTGTCTGACTCGGCACATCACCGAGGTATTTTAAAAATGACACGTGCAAATCTTACCGTCTACTTCCAGTTGTATCCTTCAAATATGGTGGTATTTTTCATAATGTTGCGGAGATGCCTTCACACGACTTTAACACCTCCGTGCAGCTGCAGTTGTACTCTAAGTTATCATCATTGGACCTATTCAAACCGTACAATGGACCGTTCGACCATCGAGTATCCAGCAGTGTCCGCCATAATATTGAAGTAAGTGCGCATCATTGATCATTGTTCTCGCTAAAAATTATTTCTCATAACATGAGATCTGCAGTTTAAAGATGAATTAATGTGCACCTATAGCACTCGTCATTAAAACATAGCATGCCACAGGAAAAGTGATGAAGCGCATCCACTACAAATGTCTAAATTCATATAGCCTAATATTTGTTTAAGTTCTGCATAATAACTATGTAATTTCAGTGCTTATTTGCATTATGAGAGTGGAATATATAATGTGAATTTGTAAATCGACATGAAAACAGAGAAAATCGTTTACTTCATTAATTTTCTCACTTCTGGAAAAAGAGTTTGCGTGCAGGTGCTCAAATTTTCCCGTCAAGTTTGTTTTTATAAATCGCACCTTTTGCGTAGGAAGTGGCATACATCTCTTTCAGGGCAGGTTTTGTGCGTATGCAACTGTTATAAATGAGGCCCCTGGACTGAGCACCACATTTAATTTCTCTTGGGTCCATTTGTTCAATTGTCAATTTTGGCACCAGCAGTCTGAGATCTAAGTGCAGGGCTTTGAAAGTCAAAATAAGTGTATTTACACTCTCTTCCTCTCAGCCTGCCATTATATCCTTGACTGGAGTAAAGAGTGTCCTCTCACTCGCTCTAGATGGCTTAATTAGGCCCATCTTCCAATTAAGAGGCAAACTTTGCCAGATCCTGACCTCCAGCCCGTCCTGGAGTAATGAGGACTACCCAGTAACGTGCTCTCTTTTCTCACACGCACACATTTTCTTCCCTACATGCTTAAAAGCGGCTTGATTAATGATAGAGAGAGAGAAAAAATAAGGGTAGAATACAAATGGTAGCTCTGAGAACTTTGAGAAAACACAGTAATCCCTGTTCTCACACTAGTGTGTTTTTGTAAACAGAGATGCTTTGATTGACTGCCTGTGGAGTGCTTCAGAAGTGTGTTCAGATACTCGCATATAAAAGCCGATGCTAAAGTTTCTTCAGTGAATCTAACCCTAACCCTAATCGATTACAGTGAGCAATGAATAATTGTGATTGCATTATCAATGTAAAGTGCAAGAAAATTTCCAATTTCCATTGATAATGCAATCACAATTATTCATTTCCATAAATAGAATATACTTTAAAACAACTGCTGTTAAAATTTGAAATAATTATGAAACTTATTTAAATGGTGTCTACACCTTGTTGATTATAATGGGTGTGTTTGAGTTTGGTTGTGTTGTAATTGTCATTTTTCATGATTTAGCTAATTGTGGCAGCTGTAATTGTGATCTTCATTATTTTTCCTATTAATTGCAGCCCTAATACCTAGAAATCATTCTCTAAGTCTTCAAGAACGTGGCTCCATCTACCCAAATGAATTTTTCATTGACTGTGGCCTTCTGTTGTGCTTCCTTACAGATAAAATCATCCGCCACAGGGCCTGCAGCCTGAAGGATACTGCGCACGCTATGATCGCCTCTGAACTGGACCCCGAGTTTGACCGCATGTGTGAGGAGATCAAGGAGTCCCGCAGGAAGAGAGGTGACGCAGCACTTCAGGCTGTCCTTAGCCTGAGGTTTCTTTGAGCTAGACTGACGTTGTGTATCACATCAAAATCACTCTTGCTCAAAACACATGTACACATGAATACTTGCAGTTGCATACTGTTTTTAATGCTCCTGTTTTAGACCAATTTAGGTTGATTTTTGTTTGTTCTGAAATCTCTCCTTATTCCCTATGTAGTGCTCTGTGGCATTCACTTTATAGGAGTCATTTGAAACACAGAAACAGTGTCAGTATCATACATATGATTAATATACGCCCTATGATTTCCGTGATGTATATGTAATATATGACTACATGAACTCATGAACATGATCTCTAGAGCTCTGAAAGTCATTTCATGAGCATTTTGCCATTTCTTTTGAGAAAAACTATCATCATATCATATACAAACAGAAACTTAAAGGTCTTTACATCAACCCGTCAAAATAAAAGTTTGGTTTAACTTGAAGAAACTGTGACATAAATATATTACTTAATGTAATATTACTACTACTACTACTACTACTAATACAATCAATTACTTAGAGATGCTTTTGATTATTCAAATTTAATGAATCCATTAAAATGGAATCTAGAAAATTAATGGAGAAAACAGAATTAAAATAAAACATATTTAAAACATATTTTTGTTAAAATTTTAATACATTGCTGTTAAATTGTGTAAGTTTCGAGATTTCAATTAATTAGACTTGGTTTTTGATTAATATTTTTTAATTTAACCATTAAAAAGTGTTGAAAATGTAAAATCGAATAAACGGAATCCAGAGAAATGAAAACAGAATTTGAAAAAATAAAATCAAACTGAACTGAAAAAATCTATTCAGTTATAATAAATGTATATTTATGTTATAAATATGTTATCCTATAAATAAATGCATTTACTTTTTATTATATATATATATATATATATATATATATATATATATATATATATATATATATATATATATATATATATATATATATATATATAATATTAGTGGTGTCAAAATTATCTTGTTAACGCAGGCGGTAAATTGTAAAAATATTTTTTTTTATAAAATATTTAGCGCAGGGGCGGGGCTCGGTTTGGCCACCCCACTCAAAACTGCTAAAGAATTGTGTATTTTCAAACAAGTGTGGAAACGGTACCAGTGACGTGGAGCTTCAGTAGAACATCAGTGAACTGCGGTCAAATGAGATGTTGTCAGACCATATGTCAGTAAAAACTAATCTTCCTGTCCTGTCAGCCGTTAAACTGTGCTCGTAACGTGTGCTCTTCAAGTGCACCATGCACAAATGTGCCGATGCGTGTTCTATTAGGCTATATTAAAGTGCTCGTACTCAAACCCAAATCAAACTAGATAAACTACATAAATACTTCTAAACAGACAGTAAATGTATTTATTTATACTACAATAATTATATATATATTATTGTAGTATAAATAAATACATTTGTTTATACATACATACACGCACGCACGTATACACACACACACACACACACACACACACACACACACACACACACACACACACACACACACATATATATATGCCATGGTCTGTCTGAATACTCGATTCTGATTGGCTGGCAGGTGTTGATTAAATTTGTTGAACTGCACAGGTAGTTCCAAGTCAGTTTAATCACATTCTATATTAATGTGCTTCCATAGTAACATACAGTTACAGTTGAATAGTAATACAGTCTGTCATTTTTATCGTTCCGGTCAAATATTGCAGCACAAATATTGTTAACATCTTTAATATGTGAATGCTGGGAAATGACCATGGCATAAACGGGATAATCAACGGCTACCTGTGCATTAAACTATTTGAATGCATGACGTGGAGGCGAAGAACTGTATGTATGTATACATACATACATATATATATACATATATATATATATATATATATATATATATATATATATATATATATATATATATATATATATATATATATATATATATATATATATATATATATATATATATATATACATATATATATATACATACATATATATACATACATATATATATATATATATATATATATATATATATATATATATATATATATATATATATATATATATATATATATATATATATATATATATATACAATTTTTTTTTATTTTTTTGTAGAATAAATAAATGCATTTACTGTCTGTTTAGAAGTATTTATGTACGTTATTATTATGTATATTATTTATTATATGTATGCATATAAATTTAAAAATCTTTTAGAGACCTATGGCTATCATTTAGAATAGTATACAAATAGGGATTCAGCCCTAGATTTTAGCATGCATGAAAGCACCATGTTTAACACCCATCAGCACTAACATTAGTATTTGGGGTTTAATCCTCAAAGGCACGTAATGTTTCTCTGTTCACTTTTAAATGAAAAAGAAGAAAAATTCCTGGAAAAAAAAGAATTCACATTAAAGGCTGTTGCGAGAGTTTTGGTGACTAGCACCTCCACTACCCTTTAATCACCAGGGGGCTTTTCTCTCAGAATGATTTACCTCAGATTCCTGTAATTCGCTCATTTTGTGTCTGCTGTAACGAAAATCTCGCACGGCCCCCTTCTGGGCCACCCCTCGGTTCCTTTTCATTTTGCTCTGGTTCAGTTGAACGAATACGGTGGGGTAAAAAATGACCTGCTCTAGAGAAGTGCTGCTGAATATTTTATATGGTGCAGTGGAGAAGTTATGGCTATCGGTATTGTGGTGTGTAAGTTTCAAGCAGGGCTGCATCTGGATTAAAGACCACCATGAAATGGCTTGATGAGGACATTTTTTTTTTTTTTCCTTCTTTTGTTGCTTTATTTCCTGTTAAAATAGAAAATTAGGATTAGGCTTGTCCCTTATTTGCTTTATTTTATTTTTTTTCCCAGCGTGATTTGCTATTTAACATTGCTAGTCAGACCTAGGTGGTATCAAGGAGCAGGGCAATTATTCATCTAGAGCAGGGGTGGGCAAACTTTTTGACTCGAGGGCCACATCAAGTTTTCCACACCAAGTGAGGGGCTGCATAATGTGTATGACAAATGAAGCGTTGATTTTTAAAAAAAATTTTTTTTATTATTATTAAATTGACACTCACTACTGTAATTTATGTATACTTGTACACACTAGGGGTTGAACGACCTCTGATTTTTTTAAAGTAGACTTTTATGTGATGAAGTCGACTAGTCGCTGATGACGTCTTTAATGAACAAATAAGTCTGGAGCTGTGACAAACACCTTGTGCACAGCTATGGCATATGACACAGTGCTGCCCACATGGCTATTGCTCCTATAACAGCTAATCAGTTGTGATGTTATATTTCTCACAGATTTCTGCTCGTTCTAAATCAGATACAGATAAAGTAGCACAGTAAAGATTACATTCATATGAATGTATTAGTGTCGCCTTGGAAATTGCAGCACGTTTCAGCTAAAAAAATAAAAAAAACACTTCATTTTATAATCCAGAAAATAACTATATCCATGTTCATAAAAATATATATATATATATTACAATACAATATTTTGTATTTTATATTTTATAAAAAAAAATACATTTTGTATTTGAGGACGTGGCGTCCGTCAAAAATAGACAAGGCTCCTATCTTTAGCGAAGCGGCGCCGGTGACCACGTCGGAACGGTGCGAGCTGCGCAATGGAGTAAATCAGGGGTTATATACCGCACTACAGGCTGTGGCGCCATCTATTGGATTTTACTGACATTGCATCAAATTAGCCATTTTGGACCAACTGCTTAACGGTCCGGATGAAAACTCCCGGCGGGCCGTAGTTTGCCCACCTCTGACCTAGGGTGCTTTTGATTGGACAAAATGAGTGAGTGCATGAGTGGTCATCAATATTTTCGTTCTGTTTTCCCAGAGGCTGTAACATTATTTGCTGAAGTGAATTTTGTCTTACTTTACGAGTACTAGCATAACAACAGACATGCTCTAACAGCCACAAAACCTGATTTAATGAGATCTTTAAGAATTTCTCAGCTGTGTGATAAAAGCCACTACCAAGTCTTTATGATTTTCTAGTCCTGGCTTGAATCTCTCCTTCAATGTAAGCCTCTGGGATTTTTTCATTTTAGCATTTGGCAGGCAAGTAGATGATTTTGTAGAATATGATGATGATGATCCCCTTATGAGCGACCATCTTTCTGAAATCTCCTCTGAAGAGGCCATATATTTTCATGTATAAGGAGTCATTTATACTGTCTGAGAAAAAAAGTAGTCTGATACTATAAAGACATTTAGCAAAATATAAAATGTAGTAATTTAATTATTTAAAATAATTGTTTTAAATTTAAAATTAAATTTAATTAAAATTATAAAAAAACCCACTACAAATTAAACACTATTCTTGAAAGGAAGAACACTGCAAGGAAGAAAAAAGCTGCAGATTTGTTTTTCTATCTTTCTTAGCAAGCATATTGTCAGATGTGACAGATATTTGTTCAGTTCAGTCCGAGTCTCTACAATAACTTCTATTTTCTTATTCTCCCAGCCTCTCAGACCACACCGCAGCCACCCGTCACTCCGAGCGCTGTGGCAACCAGGAAACCTGTGGGAGAGGAGGCGGGATTAAGCAGTTCTCAGGGTGATGGAGTGGACAAGCTCTGCAGCAGTGAGTACATGCAGAACACAACAGAGATTGTCAAGGTCTCTGCTCTTTGTGCGGCAGCTTTTAGGCTAGACTATTTGCAGGTGATGGAACAAGCTGTACTTTGACACAGTGTGCTGAAACAAGCCCTGCATGGTCCGACACTTCTGCTAACAGCTCTGCCCGTGAAAGGAGTTTTCACGAGGGACAGTGTGATTGTGCCATGGGTTCATGGCCGCTCAGAGAATAAGGGGTCACTGTGCCCCGACAGAAGTCTGTAGCCTCTATGCCACTTAAAACTGGCTATAATAGAGAGGTGAGAGTGGAATTGTGTGGTATGACATAACTGAGCGACCGAAGACGTCAGCTGATTGAGGCTGTTTAAAGACTTTACATATTAAATGTTCTTATTTCATCTGATTAGGTTTATTTGTTTATTTTTGTGAATGGATGCAAATTAAAAGATAAGATCATTTCAATATATGTAAAAATAACACTCATATTACTAATGTCTTTAGTCAAACTCTGAAAATCGGTTCACATTGTTCTGTAAATGTGAAATTATTATTTTTTGACTTGAGAGTATTCCTGTATCATTGCGGTATTGTGAGGGGAAATCGGATGCAAACCAAAAGATAAGATTATATTCGGATATGTAAAAAAAAAATTAACATTACATATTTTTCCCCTTAAGATATTATTGTGAAAGATTTTCCTAAAAATTTATTCTTGACATGAGATCATCCATACAATATTATGAGAAGTTATTTGTTTATTATGTAGGTTAAATGCAAACCAAATGCGATATAAAAAATATATTTTTTGATTTTTTTTTTTATTATTTTGGAGCTCGATTTTCAGTTTCCAAATATCGCTATATACTAATATGCAGTTCCTGAGTTATAAATTGAATTTGACCATGATATGTTATACTACCCACCCATAGTTGAAAGGTTTGAGATTTTTCCAACCAAAGTTTAGCCATTACTTTCTCAAGTGATTGGACTGAATTACTCATGCAGAAAAAAATCCTTTGTTTTTAATAAGCAACCTTTCGTAACACCCTAAATGGTTCTCATGGTCCTTGAAAACCTTCTAAAGTATGATTTATAGGCCTGGAAAAGTCATAGCAATTAATAAAATCTTAAAAGTTCATTGAAAAGTCATGTGCAGTGTTGTTGTGTAAACTATTCAACATCATACAATTACTTCCAATGTCCTATAGTCCCTCTGCTATTGATATGCACAAGAGCGAAGCCAGGATTGATGCAGGTGTTGCGACTGTAACACCGCGGAACTTCTCCCAGCATCAGAGCAGTGCCCTCTGATTGCACTCCCTCACCGCCTCCCCTCTAACTGCAGCACCAGCCAGGTCAGTCCTCTCCTGTGGCCGCCGGCAGATGGAGAGGGATGCTGGGAAGGCTCAGGGGCCGCTAGGGTCAGAAAGTACTATCGGCACCTACTCTGCGGCGAAACGCACTGGCACATCCGTGCAGCAGCTGGGAACGTGTTTTATCACATTCATCTCACATCTCTGCTTCAGAAAGGCTTTTAGCTGGGCCTCAAAAGAGGTTGTGGAGGAGTGGCTTGTTTAAAGCTATCATGCGGCCATGTTGCCAGATTGAGCTGTAATGCTGTGAATTGCTGAGAGCCGGCATTACCACCCCTGGCGCGATAAGCAAGTTCATTCTTGCAGCTTTGCCAGCGTGGACTCATTAGATTGCAGATAAGTCATCGGATGGCAGTCGTGGGATGCTTCCACATGCGCTTTGGAGATTAATTAGCAGCTATCTCACTGTAGTGGAGTATTTGGTATTTGGACTAGTGTGAGCTTGCTACAATAAGGACCGGTCATAGGTTATTTATTTTTAGATTGTATTGTGTTTTGGGTTTTAATCTTTCATTCAGGACTCAGCTAGGATTTGATGTTATGATATTCTAGATGTCTGGATCATGAAGGGAATCATAATATTGTGTTTGTTTAGTATGTAGTGTAAAATCAACTTTAAATCTGTGATTTATATGGGAACATTTTACTCACTTGTTTGTTATATTCTTAGCTTGTTTTGAGTTTGGATTTAGTTTTATTATGTACATGTTGAGAGAAAATAATGCTCTTCGTGAGCAAGGATGCATTAAGTTGATAAGAAGTGTCAGTAAAGACATTTATAATCTTACAAAAGTAAGATTAAATTTAGATTTTTTTTATTTAAACGTATTCTGTTTATTTGAACTTTGTGTTCATCAAAAATGTAAAAAAAATATATCACATTTTCCACAAAAATCACAAATTTTTTTCTAAATTGATAAGAAGAAATATTTCTTGAGCAGCGAACCAGCATATTAGAATGATTTCTAAAGCATTGTCACACTGAAGACTGGAGTAATGCTGAAAATTCAACCTTGCATCACAGAAATAAATTGTGTTTTAAATTGTAATAATATTTCACAATATTACTGGTTTTACCTAGAGCCTTCTTTTAAAAAAAATATCTTATCAACTCTAAACTTTTGAATGCTTTTTGTATATATACGATTTGTATAACATTTGAATTATTATTTATTTTTAATTGTGAAATCCAGCTCTGGGAAAGTCATGGAAAATATGTATTCCTATACCCCATTCTTCTATAGTTATTATCCAATTTAAAAAATATATATATATTAAAAAAACAACAACAACAACTCTACAGTGTTTTAGCACCAAAACCCTGTCCTCTAATTCTCTAATTTGTGTCCTGCACTTCCCCATCCCGCCACAAGATGTCACATGTCTCTCTGATAATCTGACAGACTCTGTCTAGAACCGTACATTATAACAGCTCAAGGGAAAAGAAACACAAAGAATGATTACATCCTTGAGAGATGAGAAGGTGGCTGTTAGGTGCAATAAACACCTCGGGATGAGATGGGCGCGCTCCTGTCTGCCCGTGTTATATCTCTTGCTTGTGAACACGAGGTGAGTTGAACACAAAACTCAAGCTTTCAGCTCCTAAGAGCGTGCTAAGCATTTCATCTACCTTCCATCTGTTTTGCCCAACAACAAACACTAATTTAAAGGAAAGCTTCCTTAAATTAGCCTTATCCCCCAAGTGATTAGTTTTATCTTTGATGCTGTCAAAAAAGCCATTAGTAGTGTTTTTCTCCTCCTTTTATCGGGCTTAATGGAATTTACTGATTCTGGGCTCAGCTGACAATTTAATCTGAAAAGAAAATTGATCTAAGGCGCATCATCAATTTTTGTGTGCTGCAAGTTATTCTTAAATTCGGACTCCTCAAGCTCTAATGCTTGCCAATTGATAAATCTTGTCCCTTTGTCCTTGAATCAGACTGAACTGGCAACAGCAACAACAGTGAGAGGACGACAAGGAAATAGAGTATTCTAGGATAATCCAGCTCTCATTGTCTTTTTTTTTTTGCTTGCATGGTGACATTTTCATGACAATTAACACATTTTCCTCAAAAAAAAAAAACTTTCATTATTTTCAATGACGATTCTCATTAAATTCTCATTTAATTCCCCAAAACACTGCAATGCAGTTTTTGTTTTTTATGAAAATCAAACCATTAATACTTTACCATGAATTAATAATTTTAACAATTTAAAAATAGGTATTATTGCATTTTCACATCATCTTAAAGTCATTAAACTTTAGATGAGGAACTGATCAAAATAAGTATTTTTGTCGATAATAATCTCTGCGAAGTGCTATGGAGTCTTTGATTTCTGAATTCATTCAGTCTGGTTTTGCATACTTGTGAAGATCAAGTTCAAAAGAAGGTAGTGTTTTGTTTTTTTCATCGATTTTTGGAGAACTTTTAAGTAATATTTTTAAGAGTATAACTATATTATGATTGTATTGGATGGATGGATGGATGGATTTCTTTTTTCTCAATAATTTGGTATGAAATATAGCCATGACTTGTTCTTGACAGACTTTGACGAGATAACACCTTGTGGTAATTCTGTGTTCTGGTGTGAAACTATTTATCATATGATGCTCTATATTTAAAATAATTCCGTTTGTAGGCGGTTTAATGCCAGCACCCAAAGCAATTTGACAGGAGAAATGACAAATGAACCATCAGATTCAGAAGCCTCAGCAGTCTTGTACCAACATACAAGAACAAAGAACCATGTGTTTCCGCTGTGGTCCGCTATTGTCCTGATGCTGAGTCAGCCGCCCAGCACCGACTCGTGGAGACGGCAAAACTAAGCAGTTCTATTATCAAGGTCTTTTATGGGATAGCAGAAGGGATATTTAATCCCTGATGCCGTCCAGTGCTGCTCGCTTTCCTGCTTATCATCACTGTTATCTGATGCCGAAGGTTGTGAACGGTTGCCAGTGCTCTAAATCAGTGGCTTTCAACTGGTTTTGCTTCAGAACCCAGAGTTTAAGTTGCAACCCAGTGTTGTGTCAAAATTTTATTGTACATCTTTGAAATGTATTAATATTACACAAACCCAACAGTATGCAAAAAAAAAGTTTAATTTATTTAGTTATTCATTTAACTATTTATTTTGCATTGTGACATTCATACATGTTGAATAAATGGGAAATAATATATGATGGTTGACACCTTGTTTGATGTATTTAAATATTCTTCTCATCCTTAAAAACCATTACTGTTCAAGGAATAAAATATCACGCAACCTATCCATGTGGACATTGTTCTGCCGAGTGAGTTTGACGCATGGCCTTTGATGTTAATATCATAAGAAATGGGAGGTGGTTTCTCAGTTTATATGGAGATGTGTTTGGGTGAGACTCACGCATATGGAAAACATGTTTTATCCAGACTAACAGTGATCAGAAGTCCATTCAGGAAGGGGTGACCGCAGTCCACCAGATGCTCTCCTGAGCCGGAGGTTTTGGAAATATGTTTTATCACTTGGATGTCCTTCTATTTGATGAGGTATCGTGTCCTAGTCAGAAGTTTGCCTTTGTGTGGAACTTTTTCAAAGCTTAAGTGTTATAGTTGTCATGATTATATGTGGTGTTCGAAAGCAAGATGGCATTTTTTCCTCACTTTTTTCAGTCTTGTTGCTTTTTCCTTTTTCAACCATACCCTGAACCACACAATCTGGACTTTGGTGTCTATTCAAACAGATGGTTATGAAAAAGTGGTCTCTTTTAGCTTGGCAACAGCTCAGTGAGAGTTGTGGAAGCTTGACTGTTGAACATACTGAACATTTGATACTGGCAGGGAGTAATTTTTAAAGTTCAGCCTCAGAGCAGATGTAAAAGTAATACCACAATGTTTTTAATTCTTGGTCTTTAACTTTAGCAGACGTAGACATCTCGCTCTCCTGTTTACTTTCAGATTATTTATATGTGGGAAACATGCTTTTGCAATTATATGCAATAAAACTTTTTTTAAAGTTTGAAAATACATTCAGGGTGTCTAATAATTCACTGTTTACTGCCCACTAATGCTCTGTGCGTTTCTGTTCCATTAAACTGTGCATTAAATAATTTATATTAAAGGAATAGTTTACCTAAAAATGAAAATCTGCTGAAAATGTACTCATTGAACACTTTTGGAGAAATGTAGCATTGCGCCACTTGCTCAACCAGTGGATCCTCTGTAGTGAATGGGTGCCGTCAGAATGAGAATCCAAACAGCTGATAAATACATCACAATAATCCACAAGTAATCCACACCACTCCAGTCCATCAATCAATGTCTTGTGAAGTTCAAATGGTTGAACTATTCCTTTATTACCTATAATGTTTAGAATAAAATTCCATGAGAAGCTGACTGATTTTTACCATGGTAAAGCTCATTGATTCACTTCATATGGAGAAGTGTCATTTAATCTTACTCAAAGAGGCCAGCGAATATCATAACAGTAAAACCTGGCATTACGCTCCACTAGTAAGTGCATAGAGGTGATTGTATCCTAATGGTCAAGTATGTCATCAGGTCGAGTCTACAGTGCGACTGCAGTCGTTACTGGACTCTTACAGTCACTGTGGAATAACTGTGCCCGCGAGTAAAGCACTTAACCCCAGATTGCTCCAGCGGGACTGGCCCTGCAATTAGTGTGCTGGAAGTTGCTTTGCAGTGTTTGCTAAATGGCAAGCAACTAATTTGTGCCCACGGCTGCGTTTAACTTCCCTCGTAGAAAATCATTGCTGGGGATAAATGTGAAAGAGCGTTTCATATTAAACTGTCGTTGTCTTGTGCACAAATTGTGTGTTTGCTGTATTGATTGAAAGAGCATTTGCGTTTCATTGTTTGCACAAGGTCCTACAAGTCTTGTGCAGCACTTTTTTAGGAGTGAATTTCAAGTATTACCAAGTTAAAATTCAGTCTTTATTGAAGATTTAAAGAAGTATTCTTGACATCTTAGACATGTGGGCCATTTTTCAATTGAATATTTTTATTTATTTATTTTTTGTCTATTGAGGTTTAAAAAAATGTAGAAAGAATTTTTAAAGTGGTTGTTCTAGTTTAATATATTATTAAGTGTATATATAATAGCTTTTTATTTTATCCAATTGTATTAGTGTTGAAATGGTTCATTTACCAGAATTTCTCCCTTTAAACTTTTTCTCTCTCTAATAAACCGATAAAAATGTCATGGAGTTCTAGTCTATTAATTATAACTTGATAGAGTGATTAGAGCTGAAGTTATATTTAGGGTTGCTCTGTTCAGGATTTTTGAGGCCGGTCACAGAAAGCAGTATCTGCTGATACCGATGTTTTTAAAGCCGCCTTTTTATTATGTAGAATTATTTATAGTGATACTCTAATCAGGATTTTTAGACATTGAATTTCATTTTTGAAAATGAATTCACCTCTTAGGTGACTCTTGTGTGAGGGGATTTTTTTAATTTGAGGGGTGGAGGGGACGTTTTTTTTTTTTAGACATTTTTGAAAAATATATATTTATCTCACCTAAATGTTTGATCATGCAATGCATTTTTGTTTTTACAATCGTGCAATAGCTCACACACAGCACAAGTCTGATTTTGTGAGCTGTATGTGAGGTGGCCTTTTATGCCCGGTTCACACATAGGCCTACTCCGTTTGCAGTGTGTATGCAGTCCATGTGCGGTACGCAAGCGGTGCAGAAGCAGCACTGGCTCATTGTGCTTTCACACAGGAGTCTGCAACTGATCTGTGGCTGTATACCACAAACACATTTATCCCTTATTTTGATTTCAAATCCAAACATTGTCACTGAAAATGCTTTTTCAGCATTGTGATTATTTTTTTACACAGTACAGTAATACAATCTTTCATAGACGTGTTTAAACACAATAAATATAAGCAAGGCAACACATTATTCAGTGCTTTTTACTTTTGCATTTACTTCTCGATTTATATATTAAGTTGCTCAAACTTGCCATTGACAGAAACAGTCAGCTCTACCGCCTTTCCTTTTGCATTTAAATCTTTATTACAAGCAATCCTGCGCTTCATAAAGAACTTTGTTTTTCTACCTCCACAAGTTCCATCTATTATTGCCTTGTTTATCTAAAAGTGCTCTTTCCCTTTCAACCTAGCCAAAAAGCCATATGTGTTGACTGTGAAACACAGTAGACTTTAATTACATGCATTTATGGTGTTATTACTACATTTTCGTGTCAATCCAGGTTCATATTTACTACAAACAATGCGTTGTCACTTTAATTCAGTGCGTGCAGTGGAAACGATCTCTGCACTGCTGCAGGTGCATTATGCTCCTGGAACGCACTGCCGGACCGCAACCGTGTGCAATGTGGAGAGCGCGCCAGCACTGAATGGTTTAAACATTGGCAAGAATTAAAAAGAAATGCAATTTATAGACTTTAGTGACGACACGACCCTGCCTCGATTGTGTAAGTGACCGTTCCTGTGTCAGCTGTTCAGTGTGCAGCTCACTTATAGTGCAGACACGATGTGATTTGAAGCCGTTTGCACATTTTGAGAGAGAAAGGGAGAACGCGTGGTGATTCACTCTCACGCTGTTTGTGAAATTACGTCTCACACAAGGTTTTCAAATGACTTTATAAGTTATTTAATGAAGAAATATGAATTGTACTTCACCTTCAGCATTATAATTATTTCACCTGCGCCGGACGGTGATTGAGACGGTGTGCTGCATGTCGTGCCAAACCTCTCACGGCAGGCGCGTCATCAGCTTGAGATCAGTCTTTTTAGAGACCGCCGATCAAACATCCCCAAGCGATTATCGGCCGATAGTGATCGTTAGCCGATCAATCGGAGCTCCCCTGATTATATTTGTACAACTGCTTTCCCAAATACTGGCATTACCATCATGCAATACACCTTTTACAGTAAAAATAAAGCAAGTTTTTCCAAAGAACAAGAGTTCAGTGATCAAAAATGCTGTTTATTAAGTTTTTTTTTTATTAAATGTCATTACCAAGCTTGTCAGTATTTTGACTGAGTTGGTCATGTACGTGTGTTGAATAGTTGAATACTGGTATTGAATTCTTTTTATATAATTTATCTGCCCATATAGCTCATTTCATTTATAAAAGAGTGATCTGTATGAACTTCCATTTCCACAGCCGTGGCCTTTTCATCATATATACAGTGTACAAAAAACAAAAAAAAGGCAGTTTCTCTTTTGTCACACATTGACTCTGTATCATTGCACTTATAGGCTAACCTTTGCAAAGATTAAACACTCTTGCTGTATGGTTTTTCATTCACGCATTAAGTCGATCAAACATGTCAGGACTTCAGACTATTATCTGGACTTACAGTGAGTTCTTAGACAGTTAGACATGTGGAGTTAATGTTTGTGATGTGCAGCATCCATTTTGCTTGACTCAGTTAATCAAACGTCTATCTCGTCTATCACTTCTGAACATGTTTTAAGCCTCAAGATTGTGTTCTTGCAAATTTCCGCTTTGATCTTAAGTAGATGAGCAATTTATAGCTGAAAATCAAAAATTGCAGAGCTACGTCAGGGAGCCATCTGATGAATTATGAAATTTTATTAATCTGTCAGGATGATATTGATTCAACTTGCCACGGTCGTTAAACCACAAATAACTGTTGTTGACACCCTTCAGAGTCGCAGATACCATCATCGGTGCTATTTAAAGTCAGCCGAGGCTTCATTGTGCGGTTCTATTGTGGTTTTCTTTCAAATAACTTTTGTATCATTTCGAGTCGAGTATACTGTTGCCATTTATCTAATTCATTTAGATGAGCAATTTAATGAGCTAGACGGAAAACAGATCCCAGTACAAAGACAACATTTAGTTTAAGCAACTCTTCTTTTATGATTTGTGCTGCAGCCTATGGCCTGAATAATATATAACTTATATTGCGTTGGGGCTCCCCTCTTTGTCCAGGGAAATCTTGCTGGCCCCAAATTGCACATGGAGAGTGTCTGTGCTCTCCTTTAGAGTTTAGTTTCTTTCCCTAATATGAGCACTAATTGACTTAATTATGGAGATGGGGTGTCTCAAAGTAAAAGACTTTAGTATTCAGGGGCCTAAAATGATCATTTCAATCTCCCAGGTTCGTACGTGGAAATCATATCAATTGATTCACTTAAGTTTTGAAACTACTTTAAATTTAGTCAAGTATTTCATGTTATTAAAAATAAAGTTTATTACCTCTATGAAGAATTTTTTGCAGCCTAACTTAAGTAAATGATTCAGTCAATAAGAATAAGTCATGAAGATTTTTATTATGTTTTCCCTAAAGAAAAAAGAAAAAAGCGGTAAATGCACTAATTTTGTCAACTTTCAGGAGTACACTGGCATATTGACACACAAGTAGATGGTTTCAGACATAATTATGTTTTTGAAAACCGCTATTTATTTCTTTATATGTGTGTTCATGTATAATCTTCTGGACAGAATCCAGAGGGATGGATTTGTTGAAATTTCATTTTCTGGAACAAAACCTTTCTGACTAACCCATTATTAAACTAGTCATCTTTGAGTCAAAGACATAACATATGCCTGAGAAATGGCTTTTTCTTCTGAAACGTTTGCATTGTGGGTATTTGTGCATTGTCTCCTCTGGTCTATAATGGTGTAGAACCAACAAGCAGGCTGTTATTTGAGCCCGGAGAGTAGCGAGAATAGATGTACTTTTAGCACCTTTCAGACTGTTTTGGCGAAGAATGAACTATTACGTTGTTTTCAGAAGTTCCCTGTCATGAATGAGTGTCTGTAGATTGCATGAAATGTTTTTCTGAGTGAACTGTTAGACCGTTTGTGAAGGACACTACAATTCATGGAGAGAGTTGAATGTTCAAGTGGGGTCAGTTGAGATGATGTCTTGTGTGAACAGTTTTCTTTTCTAAAGTTGGACCTTAAGTAGAAAAAAAGGAACTCATGAATAAGGAAAACTATGCATTTAAATAAAATGTGATTTATAGAATATTTCAGTAATCTGTCTATCTATCTATCTTAGTTATATATTTTTATATCTGAATGTATGTATATATTTTATTTATTTATTGGTAGCACTTTACATTCTGCTTACATTTTGTACAATGATTTTTTAAAAATAAAATAGATAAATCTAGGTCCTCTAGTTTAATGTTAATTTATATGTAATATATTATTTATTATTAATTATTCATTAATGTTTGTTCATAGTACATTAATATTAAATATTAAAACATTTATTAGTATATGTATCAGTTAACTTTAGCTGAGAATAATAAGTTCCATAAAAGTATTGTTCATTGTTCAACTAGTGATTAACAACTACTGTTGTAACAATTCACTACAAAATTGTGCAGGCCGATAACCAGCATGTATAGTTTTGTTGTACTGTATTTTTGCACGGCAATGCTATTGCTCACAGATGCAGTTCAGTTGTATTGTACAGCATCATGCTGAGTGTAAACAGCTTGTTTTCAGATGTTCTGTATGTCTTAGGTTTATGTTGTTGCACATTATTTTCATTATAAATAACGGTTACCATGGGATGTCAAATATGTAATTGCTGCATTGTAAAGCTTTTCCCTCTTTGATGTCTCTCTATAGTCTTCCATCTTATTGGCCTCTTTCTGTACATCGAGAGACATCATCATGTAAGTTTTTATTGCTGGAGATTAGTAGGAGCTTGTGTTTGCCCTCTGTAATGACACACAGAACTTCCTCTAGGGGTTATGGGACTTCATGAATACAGGGAGTAATGCACTCATTATCTTTATAAAGATACCTTCATTTATCCCCTGCATCACATATGTGCATTAGACATCAGAGACGACCAGGGTTCTTTCTTACACTAATGCAATGTAATTTCGTAAAGAAATTTTTTGGCTCAAAAGACCACATTTGTTGCACAAGTCTTTTGTGACTTGTAATTGCTATTTCTGTTGCGTGTTCTGCCACCTTGTTAGCAGATCTAGTTTCTCTTGGCAAATGAGGTTTTGGCTCAGTGGGCTTTATTTTCTGATAGAAGCAATGTCACATTTAATGATTAAATAAGTCAATGTCCTGCCTCTTGATTAGCCCAAATGCAAAAAAGGATCCACATATGGTGACAAATAACTGTTCCAAAAATGTTTAATTTTAATGAGTTTTAACGTTTAGCTTTTTAGATGTACAGCAGTTAGTTTTGTGTGAGTGTGTGGAGTCAGACTTTTTAGAACAGGCCGGTATAGATTCATTATTGAACATGTCAAATGTTATCAGTGAATATTTTAATGGTATTTTATAAGTTCTTTTGTTTATTTGTTTAAATTTCCAATTTACAGTTAACTTAATTGTCACAAATTAGACTTTGAGATCTTAGTTATACTGTAAATTTTGGTATTTTCCTCTATTAACAATTTTTAATGTGTTGTATTTTAAGTGAGGATATCAGTCGCTTAAATTTGAAATGAATTGCATGATATGCTGATTGATTTAATTAGAAAAAAAAGCAAAATAAAGAATACAAAGATCACTACAATGCACAGTATACAAAGATCACTTTTAGAGAAATTATCATTAAATTAACACATTTTAATGTTGAATTTTGTAATGTTTTATTATGTGTTTGTTATGCTCTTATTCAGCACTTTATAAATAGTGTTTTATAAATAAAGAACTAGAACTAAATTCACAGTGCTAATTGTAATGCCTTTTGTTTGTTTTGTTTTGTTTTGTTTTGTTTTGTATAGGCCCTATAACTGGATATTTTTGCTCTCCCTAAATGATCGTTTTCAGTTTGCTATCATGAAAACAGTCTTCTAGTCTGGATGCAGTTATTTATGGAGTCCGATGGTGGTCGTTTTTATCTCAGACAGCGCAGGAAAACATGCACCGCACAGCTGACCTTTGATTGATTCCTCCACGCTGAATCATTTAGACTGCTACACTGAATATTTCACCTGTTCTTCTTTATTGAATTGGTCATTTGTCATTTCCCATAGCAGACTAAGACAAAACTGCTCTTTAAAAGAGCGTTGGATCTGACCTGACCCACGATTGCGATTTTGGTTTTGATGTTTAATTCATTAATCCCGCCCATAAAAATTTCAACTGCAACTGAAATCCTGAGCAGCTGTTCTGATCCATTGACATTGGTCTCAGGTGAACCGACAGGGGTTCCGCTCACTGTTTGAGTCCTTTGTCGGTTTTACGGTCCAAAATAACGCAAGTCCCTGTCGGACGTAATCGCATCTGACCGCGCTTGAGCTCCTGAGTAAAGTCGAGCTTTTGAACTGCCAGTTTCTCAAATCTGCTGTCGAAGGGAAGTTTAACCATCCTGGTGTTCGACTTACGGCCATTACCTGTGGTTTCTTCCATCATATTGCTTTTGTTTACCTTCACTTTCTGTGGATTTCTTTCTCTAAAGAGTAGGATAAAAGATTCAAAGCCTCATCATTCAGACCAGACACTGGGAGTCTCGTCCTCAATGTTCTCATTCCCTGGGCTTCAGGTAATCACAATCCCAGCTTGGTATTAATCCGAATTTCACGGCCTCCTAATGGTGTCCATTAAAAGCAAGCTCTGTAGACGATGTGCCTGGTCTATCATGCGGTTCTACATAAACCTCACCGTGGAATCTAAGCATCCGGCGCAGCAGTTGGTGACGAACCCCAGCAGGCCAGCCAAGTGATTACGATATATCTGAAGTCGAAACGCTATCGCCAAGAGCACTTCATTCCCACTTTTTTTTTTTGCCTCTTAACAGTAGATCTGATCAAAGTGAAAGTGGCTTCCTTCCTTATCACCAGAAGAGCATTTTCCATGAGCGCCGTAGTCCAGTAAATAAACTCTTTTCCCAGTAGGCCACTGGCCAACTCTTCCATGTCAAAAGTATTTGGTTAAAGATAAAAAACAGGACTAGCTGTAGAGCACAACGGTTGGGTTGTGGAAGTAAAATTCCCATTCTTTTTCTCCATAGGGTAATTGATTTTTAACAATTTATGAAGCTTTAAAGACAGACATCCTGTGAACAAAGAGGTTGTTCACAATGGATTATGCTTTTGTTGAAGCCATCAGCCGGCATTATTTCAACATACTTTTTAAAATAATTACATTTAACCGCAGACTTCATGGTGAAAACATGACGCATGATTCTGTAAATAAATCCAATTAGAGGATTGAGACAAAAAAACCCATAGGCCGCTTTAGCGCCTGTCCACTCCTATGCAATACTCCAAATTATTTAATTGAGTCTCCCTATGCTCTCAAATTTCTGTGTATAATGCATATTTTGCTACTAATGTAAAACATATTGTTTCTATATACATAACATTGCCTTGCATCTAGGGCTGAAACGATTAGTCGACATTATCGACAACGTCGACAATAAAAAAAATTGTCGACAAATATTTTTGTTGTCGAGTAATCGTTTGATCTCACGTGACCTAATGCAAGAGCCTGCAATACTGCAGTTCGACCAGTGTGGCGCTGTAGCGCAAGTGTAATTCAGCCGTCCTGGATGCAGTTCAAGAGAAGACGACACACCCGAACCTGAGCGATGTTTGATGAATATGTAAATATATATTGCGCGCTTTCCTCTCAGTAACAAAATAAACTGACAGCAGTGTGAAAGCAGCAGTTAAAAATGCATCTGATTACAACGATGTGGATGTTTGCATGATCTCTGCAGTTCAGTACTCAAGTAAAGTCCGTTCACATCATGTTTATTTATATAGTACTTTATGCAATAGATAGCCTTAAATCAAGCAGCATAACGGTATTAAACATGAAAACCCAGAGTCAGTGTCGCTTTCAGTTAGAATTACAACTTGATTTTCTGTAATAAAGCAGCTCTCCAGTGTGGAACTAGCTAATGATATTTAATTAAATATTAAAAAAATATTTAATTAAAGTGATAGTTTGTTTTACAGAAATCATTATCATAACCCGATACGGTAGGCTATTTTAAGACATTGTTTTGAATAAAATAGTTTATCCAAAGCATCTCATCACTTACCTTTATTTTGTTTCTTATCACTTACAAAAGGAGATGTTAGGCAGAATGATGTATTACTTTTCCATGTAGCTAATTAAATGGTGAGAGAGGTCTCTGTCTGTCATCTAATTTTGTGTGCCAAATACATCTATTTGTATAATGAATTGGCACTTTAAGTAATGTTAACAAATGATACCTTATTGTAATTTATTAATTAACATGAATGAAAAATGAACAATACATTTATTAAATTCATGTAATAATCTTTGCTAATGTTGGTTAATAAAAATGCAGTTATTCATTGTTTGTTCATGTTAGTTCACAGTGCATTTACCAGTGTTAAAAAACACAACTTGTGATTTTTATAAATGCATTAGTAAATGCTGAAATTAACATTAACCAAGATTAATAAATGCTGTAGAAGTATTGTTCATTCTTAGTTCATGTTAACTAATGTTAACCAATGAACCTTATTGTAAAGTGTTACCACTTAATTGTATAATAATTGTAATTGCATAATATGCTTTTCTAAATCTGAATTGACTTTTATGTTAGAATATGTATAACTTAATATTTTAACCAATTGCAAAAGCTGAATAATCAATCAAACTCTATTGATTAATCAGGGGAATAATTGTCGATTAATCGTTCTAATAATCGTTAGATTAATCGATTATCAAAATAATCGTTTGTTGCAGCCCTACTTGCATCCTATTTACAGAATGAAGTCCAATACTTGTTTCTTACTAATTTTGCTCAGCTGATTCCAAAATTAGTGCCTTATTTTGCTCTTGCACTTCTCACAAAATATGATGTGCATCTTTTAACAACCATTTGTAAGGTGAAGAATTTTGAAAACTGCCACAGAGAAATAATTCATAGGTTTTTGTCAGTTAAACTTTTGACATTTGACAGCCTTTGTAATTTTTGATAAGGGTATTAAGGGCTTTATGTATATGTGTGTTTAATCTTAATTTGTAAAAAAAAAAAAAAAAAAAAAAATAGTGCAAAGTTTCTATTGATATTTGTGAACCATAATCAAATTGGGCAATATTAGGCCTTTTTCGCAAATCAGCAGATTCCAAAATGCATGGCTGCATAATCAACATTTTTATATCATTGTTTTATTTTTGATTATCAAGCGTAGTGTTATCGCTGCTCTCCCTGCTCTCATCCATGCTAGGCTGCATGGATGCGCAGGGAGATTTTTCCCAGAATAGAACCATACCGCCAATCCAAACTGTATGCTAAATAATTGTCAAGTCATCTTTGACGATAGTGGTCCTGACAGAAGTGTTATTTGCAATGCTTGGGATTGTAGTTCTTTCCCTCATTAAAGCCATTAGGTACACAGTCTTGTACCTTTTTCTTTTTATATGAATACTTTTCTGCTTAAGTTTGTAATGTTGCAATTCACGTCTTGGCTGATTGGTTTAATTAATAGCTTATAACTTTTAAGAAGACGACTTTTAAAAAGAGAAAGGAAAACATACTTCAAGAAGCTGTTGCAGAGGTGGATGGACACTGCTGCACTCTATAGGCTTTACAAAATCTGAAAAGCTTCCACTCAGAGCTGCTTTTCCACACCGTTTGGCTTGGCAGACGCCACACTGATAAGGCGCCAAAAAGCTCCCTCATCAATTTGACTCTCGTCCAGTTCTAAGGGATGGACTGACCTTTGCTGTCATGACACCAATGCTTGCTGGACCTTCAGGCTAAGCAGGCAGCCCGCTATAACATAGGTGATCTCATTTCCTGCTCAAGAGCCAATGAGTCATCTGCTAGCGTAGCAGATAACCATTTCATCCATAAGAAATGCAGCTCTTCTTTGTAAAGTGGTTTGAAGTTGTACCTATTTTTGGCGGGTCTATATTTCAAAGCTGTCACAACATTCATTGCGACCATCAAACGTGCGCATCCACATGTAGTGCTCATCCGTGGGCGTTTCCTGGAAAACGACTCTGGCGGAGCTGTGGCATGCTAGCATGCTCATGGTGGAGATGAATTACCCCTGGCATGCCCATGTGTTGTGTTCCTCCTCGCAGTGGGCAAAGGAAGCTTTTGACTGATCTACTTCATTTCCACAGGCGTAGACTGAATCATTGATCGATCCACAGGCCTCATTAAGCACCCACACTGCATGACAAAGGCCAGAGTGACTAACTGTGTCCTCTCACAAGCACGACCCTGACCATCGCTCCCTGTGTTTCTCATTCTCACGTCGTCTTCTCTGACCTCTTGATTTCTCACCTTACACCTGACATATCGTGCTAATAGGTATTTTTATATAACATTACCTCTGTTTCAAAATATAGAGAGCAGTCTATTTTCTGACACTATAACCAGTTTCCAACGACAAGCAATTTGTCTGTCCACATCAGACACAATATGGCTATGTGACAAAATCAGTCAAATATCACAGCCAGTCAGAAGAGCGTGTAACTGGGGTCTCTCTGCAAGTACATTGCATTTGTAACTAAATGGATAAGTTTGTGATCTAATTCGTAAACATTCATAAATAGGGGTGTCGAAATTAATTGTTAATCGAGGACAATCCGTTATTGGTTCAGTAATAGACCATAACCGATTATAACTGACGCTTTTCTCACGTCATTTGTCGCATACGTGCTTTTCAATGGCGGCGGGAGGCAAGATGTGAGTGGGCGTAATTAAAAATGCTCCAACTACTTCAAAAGACACATTTCGGCTTTTGTGAACAACCTGGTAAGCACGACCTGGAGAAGACACGCTGTGTATAAATCATGTCACGCACAAATAAAATACACCCTATTCAACCGCTCCAGATACGTTGACGCGTCCATCATCTCGGAACGGTCAACTTGACATCATTCACCATAATAATCAATGAATATTCAAAGATATACAGTGAGGAAAATAAGTATTTGAACACCCTGCTATTTTGCAAGTTCTCCCACTTAGAAATCATGGAGGGGTCTGAAATTGTCATCGTAGGTGCATGTCCACTGTGAGAGACATAATCTAAAAAAAAAAAATCCAGAAATCAAAATGTATAATTTTTTAACCATTTATTTGTATGATACAGCTGCAAATAAGTATTTGAACACCTGAGAAAATCAATGTTAATATTTGGTACAGTAGCCTTTGTTTGCAATTACAGAGGTCAAACGTTTCCTGTAGTCTTTCACCAGGTTTGCACACACTGCAGGAGGGATTTTGGCCCACTCCTCCACACAGATCTTCTCTAGATCAGTCAGGTTTCTGGCCTGTCGCTGAGAAACACGGAGTTTGAGCTCCCTCCAAAGATTCTCTATTGGGTTTAGGTCTGGAGACTGGCTAGGCCACGCCAGAACCTTGATATGCTTCTTACAGAGCCACTCCTTGGTTATCCTGGCTGTGTGCTTCGGGTCATTGTCATGTTGGAAGACCCAGCCTCGACCCATCTTCAAAGCTCTAACTGAGGGAAGGAGGTTGTTCCCCAAAATCTCGCAATACATGGCCCCGGTCATCCTCTCCTTAATACAGTGCAGTCGCCCTGTCCCATGTGCAGAAAAACACCCCCAAAGCATGATGCTACCACCCCCATGCTTCACAGTAGGGATGGTACTCATCATTCTTCTTCCTCCAAACACGTTTAGTGGAATTATGACCAAAAAAGTTCTATTTTGGTCTCATCTGACCACATGACTTTCTCCCATGACTCCTCTGGATCATCCAAATGGTCATTGGCAAACTTAAGTCGGGCCTGGACATGTGCTGGTTTAAGCAGGGGAACCTTCCGTGCCATGCATGATTTCAAACCATGACGTCTTAGTGTATTACCAACAGTAACCTTGGAAACGGTGGTCCCAGCTCTTTTCAGGTCATTGACCAGCTCCTCCCGTGTAGTTCTGGGCTGATTTCTCACCTTTCTTAGGATCATTGAGACCCCACGAGGTGAGATCTTGCATGGAGCCCCAGTCCGAGGGAGATTGACAGTCATGTTTAGCTTCTTCCATTTTCTAATGATTGCTCCAACAGTGGACATTTTTTCACCAAGCTGCTTGGCAATTTCCCCGTAGCCCTTTCCAGCCTTGTGGAGGTGTACAATTTTGTCTCGTGTCTTTGGACAGCTCTTTGGTCTTGGCCATGTTAGTAGTTGGATTCTTACTGATTGTATGGGGTGGACAGGTGTCTTTATGCAGCTATTGACCTCAAACAGGTGCATCTAATTTAGGATAATAAATGGAGTGGAGGTGGACATTTTAAAGGCAGACTAACAGGTCTTTGAGGGTCAGAATTCTAGCTGATAGACAGGTGTTCAAATACTTATTTGCAGCTGTATCATACAAATAAATAGTTAAAAAATCATACATTGTGATTTCTGGATTTTTTTTTTTAGATTGTCTCTCACAGTGGACATGCACCTACGATGACAATTTCAGACCCCTCCATGATTTCTAAGTGGGAGAACTTGCAAAATAGCAGGGTGTTCAAATACTTATTTTCCTCACTGTACAAGCGTATCACTTGCTGTTGTAAACGCACACAGTCAACGCACTCAAAGCTTTGCAGACCGTTCCAAAAATGGAGGATGGCTTGCATATCGCGGCTCTGTCGCTAATGAGGCATCTACGTGTGTATATATGTGACCCTGGACCACAAAACCAGTCTTAAGTCCCTGGGGTATATTTGTTGCAATAGCCAAAAATACATTGTATGGGTCAAAATTATCAATTTTTTTTTTTTTTTAAATGCCAAAAATCATTAGGATATTAAGTAAAGATCATGTTCCATGAAGATATTTTGTAAATTTCTTGCCATAAATGTATCAAAACTTAATTTTTGATTAGTAATATGCATTGCTAAGAACTTCATTTGGACAACTTTAAAGGCGGTTTTCTCAATATTTTGATTTTTTTTTTGCACCCTCAGATTCCAGATCCAGTTGTATCTCGGCCAAATATTATCCGATCCTAACAAACCATACATCAAGCTTATTTATTCAAATGTATAAATCTCAAATTTACACTTAAGACTGGTTTTGTCGTCCAGGGTCATATCTATCCATCTATCTATCTATAATACCACTAACTTGAGAAACCACGTCAGCCGTTTTAACCCTGAGTTGTTAGTGCCAAGTAGTTAGTATTTACTTATGTGTATTTGTTCTAAATGCTTCTGTGATTCATCTTCAAGAAGTGTGTTTTCTTTGAGCAGGTAAAATTAAAGGTTCAGTTCATATATCTGACTGCTTGTATTTATTGACAAAATTGTATGCATGTGAAGTAAAATTTGAAAATTGAGGATGCAGTGCATCGTCAATGCATCGTGATATCGAATTGAACCGAATCGATGACCCGCGATGAACCGCGAGACCAGTGTAGGTTCAAACCCATATTCATAAATATGAGACTGTTTAACATCGTTACACATACATACATACTGTTAGAGCAAGTTTCCATGCCAGAAATATTAGATCCAGATCCTGTCATAAAATACCCATTTGGTCTGGTATCTGAACAACTAGTCAGCAAAAACTAGTACCCAAAACCCGTTAACAGGAAGCCATGTCTGGTACCCAAAACTGTATTAACAGTCTTCGGTCAGCCAAGAAGACCGAGAAGAGCAGAAATGGGAGACAAAGTTATGATAATAAAAATGAATAGTCTTAGTTGCACATGTTCCAGTGCTCAGAATTTTTTTGTACCACAAGAAAAGCAATAGAAAATTACTGCTTCACAACAAAGTCCTGTGATGTTAAAAACAACAATTACAACAATCATAAGACTAAATAAACCTTGAAATCATAACCCTTGAAACTACACAATCATAAGACTAAACAACAAAGGAAAAAATAATATAATGTGAATGACCAATCAACAAATGAATCAGTGAAATAAGTATATAAATGGTTTAAATGATTATGTGATTTAAATGGAATAATGTAAAACTTGAGAAAATTGTAGCGCTTCAAACAGAAAAATTAGGTCCTTGTACTTCAGGTGTGAAGAGCCAGTGGAATACTTGAAAATGAACAAAAAGGTGGCTAACCGCACACTGATCCACTCAAGACTGAAAAAGTCTACAAAAACATCTTTTTTTTATAAATGCAATTTATAAAATAAAAAAGATGTTTTTGTAGATGGAATAATGAAATGTAAATATATGATTATAAATGAATAAATGAACAGAAAATAAAGTAAAACAGAAGTAAAATTGATTTTTGATTTTTTTTTTCTTTTTCATTTAGTGGTTTTTTTTTTTTTTTGCTCTTTGACTGTTAGTTTTAGGCTTTTTTTAGTGTTTTTATAGATAGTTTCAAATTTATTTATTTTGATTTAGTTCTTGTTCTCAATTGTTTTATTTTACTTTTTTGTTTTTGAAGTGTTGAATTTTAATATTTTTTCGTCAATACTTCTGGTATTAAATGTCTCTCAACTTTTTTTTTTTTCCCTCAGTTTGTTCCAGTTCATTATGGTATTGCCTTCTGTGTGAAGAATGCATGCCATTTATTTATTTATTTTTCTAAATTTAGCCAACGAATTTAGCTAAAATAAGTTACAATATCTTAGAAGGCAGCAACATTTAAGATGCCTGCTATATTTGGAACAGAGCAAATGATTCTTCAGTCCAAAACTGACTCATGAACTAAAATGCAAAAGACATAAGATGCAATATTTCATTTGGCCACATTTAATGTATTAAAAGTTTCCAAGGTCAGTTAAATGAATTTAATATTCACCATATTTAGTATTCAGAACTTTGGGTTGCTTAAGCCTAGCGTAACAAGTGCTCATTATAAAATAATCCATGTCTGAATCTTTGTCAATTGTTTTTAGGAAGCACAGGCTCTTACCACTAGGTCACACCTGCCTTTTTGTTGTTTTTGCACTTGAACTTTTAGAGGCAGTATTTGAAATCAATAACTTTGTTTAGCTTAATAATTTAGCCTCAGACAGGTTTGCTCCGGCAAATAACCGGCAAATGGATATGTCCCAGGTTGAATAATAGTCCTAGTCAAACTCGGACTCTGCGTGTCCTGGAGCAGGAGCGTGAGCCGTTCTGCAGTATGGAGCTCAGCCGTGTGCCGTTCTCCTCTGTTGAGCTCATTTACCTGAGATCCGATTCACATGGCTTTCTCTTGCTCGCTATTAAACGTTTAATAACATTCACAGCGTGGCACACCTACACAGTTATGCAGGAATTTTAAGTAACTCTAGGAATTAGTGTCATTGTAAGGCCACATGTTCCGCAATGAACTATTGGAATAACGAGCTGATCCGGCGGAAGAATGGACCTGCCTGGATATAAAGGAGTCATATTGAACCTTTTGCAGCATTATATTTTATTCCCAGAAGTCCGCTTATGTTATTCAAGGTTATTGCAGCAAAAATAAATCCACATCTTGTCCAGTGTCCAATTCTCCATCATTGAAACATTCAAAACTATCACAGATACTAAGCAGTAAAATGTAATTAAATGTGAGAAATGTATGTCATATCTGTTAGAGTATAATTCTTTTTTTTTTTTTTTTTTTTTTGAAAAATCTGATATTGTATATAGAGTTGTTTCTGACAATTAAGATTTAAATTAGTAATTAATAATCTAGATTAACATATTTAATTTTTTAGTAGTATATGTTTATATTTCTCATATTTATATATATATTTTTTTTGTTACTTTTGTAAAGTGGCATCACATGCAGGGCACGAATGCCTAATTATTATATAAGGAAATTTGTTGTCGGCTTCTATTATTGGCTTCATTGATTAGTGGTTGCAGCCCTATTTCTGAATGAACTGAATGATTTTTTTTTTTTTTTTTTTCTCTCAATAAATGGTTCTGATGGGTTGTTTTGTCAAACACTTATTTCAAAAGAGCAAGAAAAACCCCCTTTAAAGTCCCTTTTTAAATGCTAAGCTCTCAAGTAAAATTATGTTGGACTAATCTATATGTTCAGGTTTTTAGCATAGTGTGCCTTGGTAAGAAGTAATTTTCAACCTTTGTTTTTCCATAAATTACATTCACCTGTTCATTACATTAGACCAACGAGCGACGTTTTCACACTGTTGCATCATGGGAGTAATCATGGAAAAAGGTGTTCCTACAAGGCAGACCTAAAAGTGACTGCTGTATTGTTTGTGTGCTATCGCACAGTTTAATAAATGTGAGATAAGGTGGTGTTTTGGCAGGTACTGGTGGGGGGTGCACGGCTAAATATTCCTGGCGCCGCATGAAATATGCATGCAGTGGCAGTTTTAATTATTACAAAGTGCTGAGCTATTCCAAGAAGAGCATTTCCTCCTCATACACACACACACACACACACACACATACACACACACACAAAAACACACACACACACACTTTTATATCAACCGTCTGGGACTGTGTGTTCATGCTTCAACAATTCCCATGCATTATTTAAAAGTGGGAAGACTGGGGAATGACAACTTTTTCCTGCCCTGCACTGGGCTCCTTTCGGGTAATGACCACAGTATCCACTTGACACTTGCACACTGCTGACCCCTGACCTCTCTCTGGCTTTTTCTTTAATGGCAAAAGGGGCATCTGTGAATTCCTGGAATGTGGTTGCAGCTTTCTTATTTGGAGATCCCAAATAGCTAATTAAAATAAATTAGAATAACTGAATTATTTATAGAACATATAGATATTCTGTTTTAATGGATGGATGGAGCATGGTTTTGTATCTTTTTTTATTCTATTATTTATTCAGCTACTTATTATTTAGCTACTGATGTGATGTTTTGTTTGAATGTATGGATGAAAGGTGGACAGACAGGAAAGATGTATGGATGGATAGATAAACGGATGGATGGATGGATGGACAGATGGGTGGGTGGGTAGATGGATGGATGGATGGATGCATGCATGGACAGGTGGGTGGGTGGATGGATGGATGGACAGATGGGTGGGTGGGTAGATGGATGGATGGATGGATGCATGCATGGACAGGTGGGTGGGTGGATGGATGGATGGACAGATGGGTGGGTGGGTAGATGGATGGATGCATGGACAGGTGGATGGATAGAAGGGTAGGTAGAAAAATGGGATGTTCGATGCATGGCCTGATAGATGGATAGATGGATGAATGGATGGAAGGGTTGGTAGAGGGGATGATGGATGCATGGACAGATGGAAAGATAGATAGAGGGGATGATGGATGGATGGATGGATGGGTAGAAGGGTAGAAGGGTAGATAGAAACATGGGATGTTTGCATAGAGAAGCATGGATGGATGGGTTGATAGAGGGGATGCTAGAAAGATGGATGGATGAATGGATGCATAGACGGATGGAAGGATAGATAGAGGGGACGATGGATGGATGCATGGATGGACAGATGCATAGATGAAATGATGGATGGGTAAATGGATGGATGAAATGTGTATAAATGGAAGGATAGATGGATGGATGGAAAGGTTAGATGGGATGACAGATTGATAGAGGGGACGATGAATAGATGCATATGGGGATGTAGAGGGGATGATGGAGGGATAAATGCTGGATTGGATGGATGAACAGATGGGTAGATGAAAGGGTGGATGCATGGACGGATGGATTTAATGATAGATAGATGGACGGAAGGATAGATGGGACGACAGATTTGATAGATGAATGTACAGGTGGATGGATGGGTAGACAGACAGATATGCATGCAAATCTAAATACCGTACCCTGTAAATGTTATTGATATGCCTGTGCTTGCTTACTTTGACCCCATTGAGAAATGCCTTCACGCTCACGTTCATGGCTGATGTTTATATAAAAGTAACTTTTTAAAAATATTTTCATTTCCCCTGAAATAACCATAAAGGTCGCCTGTACACGGCCGGGAGAGCTGAGTCTTGAGTAATCACTATGTTTAGAAAGGTGACATTTATAAATGAAATCTATATAGCAGACACACAGTGATGGTGAAAAAGCGCTGCCTCTGATATTTTAGGGGTTACATTAAGGACCATAACCACGTACGCAAACTTATACCATCCTGCAAACTGTTTGTTTTTTCATCTCCCCTGGCTCTCTTTTTCTCCTTTTCATTATTGTCAGTCACTCTCTCTCTTTTCACACACTTACATCTCTCTGTTTCCTGAAATATGTTGTTCGGTTTATTCTGGGCCTTGGAACAACACCCCTACCATTCACAAACTCAGCAATGCTGTGAAAAGCTTGCAGGAAGCTCTCCCTGGCGAGCTTTTTCTTCTCCATCCTTTTTGCTTTTTTTTGCTTTTTTTTTTGTCCTGGTCTGTAATTTCTGAAGGAGTTGCTGTACTTAAGATCCATCCATCCACATGTGAATGACAGAGGCTTCTTTTCCATCCAGCACAGCATCCCCCAGTATGACCATGACCTGAGCCGCCTCAGCTGACCTCCAGACTTTAAAATAACCCTGTCTAAAGCTAGAACATCTAGCTGAGTTATTCTGGCCAGCTCAACTCAAGTCCGGAATTTTTACATGAAAATAAAATGGTTTTATCAATGTTTTTGTGACCTTTATTCTAGCATTCTTCTATTTTCACAGTAGAGATGCATACAACTGAAGCAAACCTTTACTGTAAAATCCATATGCAAAAACATACAATGCAATATACAAATTTCAGATGCTAGATTTTTATTTATTATTTTATTTTATTTTATTGTTGTATTTAATTATTTATTGTGAATTGGTTATTTATTTTATAAATCAAAAGGAGACTTGTGTGGCTTTTATTTTTTCTGTTGGCTTTGAAGCCACCTTTATTTTTTTTTCTTTTCTTTATTTTCATTTATGGAACTACATTATTATTATGTTTGCCTTTTATTGTGGTAGGATAGTTTAGAGTTGACTGGAAGCAGATTGGGAGAGACAGAGGGGCAGAATCAGGAAAGGTCCTCGAGCTGGGATTCGAACTCAGGACGCCCATAGTGCAACATCTCTGTGTCTGCACAATGCCCACAGGGCTATCGGCGCCACAAAATAAATTATTTTTGATTTGGTTATTTATTTTAAAACTTAAAACTAAGAATTGTGAAGTTTTTTTTATATATCCGTTAACGTTGAACCCACCTGCATTTTTAAATTCTGTTTCAAGTTCTTATTTTAGCCTTTATTCTGGCACACCTATTTTCACAGTAGAGACACATATGATTGAAGTAATTAAAATAAAAATAATAAATCCTTATCCAAAATCATATAATGTGATTTTACAATTATTTTATTTTATTTTATTTTTTTATTTTATTTTAACTAGATTTATGAAGATCAGTTGATGATTTGATTCTGTCCAGCTTCTATCCAAACCCAGCATCTCTCTACCTGAATAGTTTTATTGCAGAAGATTTTTTTTTTGTTTATTCACTTTAATTAAGCATGTACTCTGTTGCTTTAGCAACAAAGAAACACATCCACCTGTCTAGAATAACGCCGCTAGACACCCCATCAATAAAAAACCTCTGCTGGCAGAGAGAGAGAGAAGCAAACAAAAAGCATTTCAAGGCTTATACATTAAAGACTGTAGCTTTATCATAATCCTCAAGCTAGTTTTCGATCTACCTGGTCGACATGAAAAGCAGTGTTAGGCCGATGTGAGGAAAATATCAGAAGCAGATAAGCTGGGATTTTATGACTTTGACTGAAGTTTTAATAATGCAGATACTCATATTGCATTGCATTTTTTCCTAACGGTGAAGCCCAAGGGTTCTGGTATACAGTCCTGGAGGCCACAGCCGGTGTTTTGACTCCTTGTCAAGCTTTGACTTTTACAGGGCTGGAAATCTTCAGCCTTTGGCTCTATCATGGATCTGATTTCGAAACCAGAGGGCAAAGTACTGACAATCACTGCTACTTTTTATTATTATTTTGCTCTTTTCTTCATTGCTTTTGAGATAGGCTTACATAAACGTTTGCAGTGTTACCGTCTTGGAGATCTCCTTTACTCTCTTTTAATGCAGCTTTTGACGATGATCTGGCCTCAATCACGCTGTTGTCAGCGTTTTGCGGCAGATGCAATCTGGACACATCAATATGTCCTCCAGCAGTACAAGTTTTCTATTTTCCCCTATCAATCAGTCCAAGCAGCCTGGCGGTCTCCAGTTCCTTTGTAGTGCTGTTCAATCATAAGCCCAGTATTCTGGTTGAACACACGCAAATACACAGAGCCTTTGTAGACTTAATTACGCATCATTAGGGCTTGATGCACTGCATGGGTCTCTTTAGAGCGAGTCACAGCTATTGTGTACTGTGATTTGGCCGAAATGTCAAATTAGGTCTTGTGTGGCCACAAAGGATAAAGCAAAATAGCGAGCAAAAAGAAATGACCTTTTGTATAAATTGCTACGTGCACCTTTCTTCCATCCGGTTGCTAAATCTTAATAAATTGGGGCTCATCAGTTCTGCTTTATTTGCAGCTCATCTGTATTCGCAGTCAGTCGTCACGTACATGTATGTCATCCTGGACTGATGTTGTTGTTCCTGTCTCTGAATTGCATCGTCCAAGAAACCTAATGCCTTACATATGCTAATATGCAACAGACTGAATTCGTTGTGCAGCTGAAGCATTATTTTACTGAACTCTGATGCATTTTATGGCCTGTTACATAAATGCATATATCTTGATGGACACAAACACGGTTAGTGTCTTGATGGGTGGTGTATGTGCTCTAGCATGTTGCGTGATGGTGCTTATGCTGTCTTATTTCCTAAAACCATCTGAGGATAATAAAATTGATTTAAAGTTCGAGTTCAAATAGTCCAGTGTGGAATTTCTGCGCAGTTAGTGGCAACAAACCAAATTACAAAATTGATGGTTTTCACACGAACTTGTCTTAGTTTCCCAACCTTTTCTGTCTGTACTAAAAACCCTATGTAAGAGTTCATATGAATATCAAGGCATAAATTATGACTCGTACTGTGTCTCGTTGTGTACTACACATACACTGTGTTATTTTAGTTACTTTGTTATGCTACTGTATGCTATGCAATGCTATATTAGTGATAGTGAACCTAACATAAAATGACTTGCTGTACATATAAAACAAAGTGACTAACCCAATATAGAATGACATAAAAAAAAGTGACTAACACAGAGATTTTATGTAATGTTAGTCATTTTATGTTAGGTTAGAATGTTCGTTTAGTCACTTTGTTAGGTTAAGTTGTTAGGTTAGTTAGTCTGTTTGTTTGTTGTTTGTTATTTATGTTAGTCACTTTATTATATTATGTTAGGTTAGTTATGTTAATGTTATGTGAGGTTAGGTTAGTCACTTTATGCTATGTTAGTCATTATATTTTAGGTTAGGTTATTAGGATAATCACTTTGTTTTTATGCTGTTTTAATCATTCTATGTTAGGTTAGTCACTTTGATATGTTAGGTTAGTTTGTTAGAATGATTAGCAGTGACTAACCTTTGTTAATTTAGGTTGTTCAGTTAGTATTTTGTTATATTAGGTTAGTCACTGTTTTGTGAGGTTAGGTACTGTTTTATGTTACGCTAATCTGTAATAATTGGTTACATTAGGTTAGTCACAGAGTGTTACTTTGTTTTTTGTGTTAGTCCCTTTGTTAGGTTAGTCACTTATGTTATGTTTGTCACTTTGTCATATTAGAATACATTAGGTTAGTCAAATGTAATTTTTTTTTGTTAGGTTATTTTAGATGTCACTTTGTTTTTTAATGTTATATTGTTGTTATTTTCATCACTTTGTTTTATTTTTATGCGATTTTAAGCGATTTTTGCCAAACGATTTTGATATTTGAAAGCACCAAAACAAACACACCCATGCCCCAACAGGACCTCGCCGTTATTTTGAAATCTCCGCCCCACACGTATGTACACAACCATGGCAACGACGATCGTGGAAACAAGTGAAGATAACACACAAGCATATTCAAACAAAAGCCTACATGGATAAGTTCAACGTTCAAGTTCAAGGCAAAAACAACGTTACTCGCCTATCAAGAAGAAGAAACAATGCAAGCTCGGCATCTGATTCCAGGCCTTCCTGCTCCTTGAATTCTCTCCACCACAGGAAAGCTGCTCCGATTTTTATGCGGGTTCTACTTCATGCCTGATTGTAACCAAAGTCCCTTTCAAGGAAAGTCAGTTTACTCAGCCACATATTTGCAACACCTCCAGACAACGTGCTTATCACTGCGCACGCGCATCAGCTGGTCTAGCCTCAGATTTCTAAGGGAACCGGAGCTTCTAACGGCCGCTGCAGTGACACAATGACTTTACCAATCAGCGATTGGCTCTTTAATTTAGAAGAGCATATTGCGCATTGCACTTTCTCCCATTCATAAGTATAGGAGTGAACCGTCTTTGAATTTCCATAGTCTTTGTCGTAACCCTTCTTTTTAATGTTTTGTTTCTCTGATATACGCCCCCTTACTGCTTATTGGCTACAAGTGTGTTTTGGGACTCGGTCCGATACTGTGTTCAAAAGCGTTTTTCAAATATTTCTTATTGCACCTTTAACCTGACTTAACATGAAGTGGCTAACACAACAGAAAACAAAGTGACTACCTAAACTTAACCTAAATTAATATCGAATGACTGACATACTTAAAATTATTTAGTCTTTCAAATATATTCCTTTTTGAATAAAAAAAAATAAAATGCACACATTGTTTTATGTTAGTCGCTTTTAATTTAAAATGTTTGGTTAGTTTTGTTAGATTATGTCAGTCACTAAGTTAGGTTAGCAATTTGGTAACACTTTACTTAAAGCCTTTGTATAATGAATTATAAAGGGTTATTAAATGCTATAATGCATTAAGCCTTGTAATACATTATAACTTGTCGTAAATAGTTATAACCGAATTTAAAATGCATAGTGAAACAATGAATTGATAAGAGTTAAAATGTATTAACTGTGGTTACAATTATTCATGATATTGTACAATGCATTATAAGGTGCATTACAAGATATAATTAATGTATTAAAACTACTTTTATAATACATTGTACATAAAGGCTTTATGTAAAGTGTTACTGCAAATTTTTTATTTATTTTTTTAATCAAGGTCAGTCCTGTGCGTGATAAACAGACATATGTTCTGATACAAGTGTCATCCACACAGATTACACAAATTGCTTTTTCTTTCATGCAAAAAGAAAAAGAATCACAAGATTAATCATGGTTAATAATTGTTTCCGTGTTATTTTTTTATTTTAAAAGGATTGCAAAACAAAATGAAAATCTGCGTAGCACCTGAAGCACATGTGTCCTTGAGTTAAGAGACTTAGACTGCAGTTACAGCAGAAGGAACAGACAGTAAAAGCCCAACTGCTGAACTCGAGACCTGTTACCTCAGACTAGTGCTGTGAATCCAGCAGAGGAACGCATGGAATGAAGCTTGTTAAAGTTTTACAGCGTTAGACCTTTAGCCTCTTCACCCTGAAGTTTTTACTACATTTTTGGAAATGGAAAAGCTAACCCCCCCCCCCCCCCCCCACACACACACACACACACTATTTTTCGCTTATGCTCCCCTCTCTTGCTTCTCTCTCTATCCATATGTTGGCAATCTCCAAGGTCCTCCTTCTCTCTTCCACTATCTTGTTCCCTCTCTCTCCCACACCTCACTCGATCATTCTGATTACATCCGAAGGGAGGGAGCACCAAGTGTTTCGCAATCAACCTCTCCGATTTAAAAAACAAAACAAAAAAAAAACCTGTTGTATTTAGAATAGGAGGGGCGTTGTGGGAATCCATTATTGTGAGTGGAGTGTGAGTACTCAGTCACCGAAAGCCCAATAGGAAACACCAGCAGCCGGTGGAGGAAAATTAGCTCAATCCTTTTGGGCTCTGATATATGGCACACATCTGAGCTGCCGTCCATTGTTTTCAATTATGACTTTAAGCATGGCCTCCTGCGTGCTGAGCAATGCTCCCCCTCTTCCATAACCTCCCGTTCTCTCCCTCTCCGACCAATTACACAGTGGACAGGTGTCGTGTAGCACTAACAGATTGGCCCACCCGCCTCTGTCTATTTTTCTCACCGTGCTTCTGGAGCTCTCAGCATAAGCTCCCTGGTGACGGTCACGACAACACACTTTTTTTCCTCTTTCCCCTCTCTCTCGTTGTCATCTGAGTGACTATGAGACATGAGGGTGAGAAGTTCATCATGCAGTCAGTCATGTCTAATGAACGGTTAGACCCGCTTCCAACACCCGTGATTTTGACAGGGGTTTTTGTATGTAATTAGGGAACGAGAATCGCGAGGTGAATGTAAGTTATTAAAATGCAAGACCCTGCACAGCTTGAAAGCTTTCAAGTGTTTCTGTATGTGTGCTTTTAGTTTGTCTGCCTCTTTTATGTTATTTTATTTTGGGATTTATTTTTATTTTGGAATTGCGTCATTTGTTTTCAATTGTTTTTTTTTTTTTTTTTTTTTTTTTTTTAATAATAAAAAAATAATAATATGAAATAATGATTTCATAATTGTAAATATGTAGAAACTGTTCTTTCTCAGTGTGGTCAGAGCTGCTTATATGTGACCTTGGACAACAAAACCAGTCTTAAGTGTAAATTTTTCGAAATTGAGATTTATACATCATCTGAAAGATGAGCTGATGAATAAATAAGCTTTCCATTGATGTATGTTTTGTTAGGATCGGTCAATATTTGGCTGAGATACAACTATTTGAAAATCTGGAATCTGAGGGTGCAAAAAAATCTAAATATTAAGAAAATTGCCTTTAAAGTTGTCCAAATGAAGTTCTTAGCAATGCATACTACTAATCAAAAATTAAGCTTTGATACACTTACAGTAAGAAATTTACAAAATATCTTCATGGAACATGATCTTTACCTAATATTCTAATGATTTTTTGCATAAAAAAATTTTTTTTGACCCAAACAATGTATTTTTGGCTATTGCTACAAATATACCCCAGCAACTTAAGACGGGTTTTGTGGTCCAGGGTCACATATGCAGTACTTTTACTGGGTAAAAGTGAAGCAAGAAAAGTGCAAAAGAAAGTTTGAAATGATTTCTTCAGACTAATTTCTTGTGGAAACTCTACATCTCTCCAGTGTGCATGGTGTAGTTTCAGTAGTGATTCAATTATGATATCAACATTCAGTGTTAAAAGCAATTTTACAGGTTTTTTTGGAGTCATAAATAAAAAAAATTGAAATTATTTCTAATTTGCATTTAAAAAAGGCATGGAATATTCCCCCAAAACTAAGTTTCCTTTGATTTGCAATCTTGCAGGATGAATTAATGATCTGTGCATTTCTTGTTTGCTCTCTAATTTGACTTAAATCTTTCTTGTCTTCAGATAACATAAAGCGCAAGTTGCGGCGGCGACCTATTTGGGGGCGGGGCATCATCAGGAAGAAAAAGATCTATAAAAAGGAGGAAGCGGAGGAAGATGATGAACCAGAAGAGGAGGAGGGAGCGGACGACTCTGCTGCAATGGTGCAAGGTGACGCTTGTCTCACCCAGGACGAGTCATCCTGTGATGCCATGGAGCTCCATCCTGACAAGCAACCACTCCAGGCCAACGGACACGTCCTCTCTACGGAGGAGGAGAATTCCTCTGAGCCGACGGCCACTCAGGACCCTCAGGGTGAGAAGGAGCCCATCAAGGCCCCATCAGAGGAGCCTTCTAGCAGTAAGGAGGCCACAACAGTCCCCGCTCCTCAAGAGTGTGTGAATGGAAATGAATCTATGGACAGCGTGTACAGTGAGGCTCTTGATAAAGAAACCGAGGTAGACTCTATTAATAAAGATACACTTGAAGCAGAGCATAAGGAGCCTTCTGCCCCAGAATGCAGTGCAGAGGAGAATGTGACAGTAGCGGAGGGGACGGCATCTGATGGCGACCATGAAACAGAAGGTATGGCGTGATAAGACTTCACAAATGCCAAAGTATTAACTAGGCATGTATTTTCATACATTTCAGATGTTAATGCACTGAATTTAGAGAAGCAGAACATGGCAATAAACATAATTATATATAATTCTCTCACGTATTTAAGTGTAATTAAATAAATAACTGCCCGAAATAAATAACATTTTAGTCTTACCAGATGTCCATAAACATGCAGGACAGATGAATAATTCCTAGTATTGATAGTCAACTGTACGGTTAATCACAGTTTGGAGAAAAATGCTCTGTTTTTGGACTTCAAAACACCATCTGTTTGAGAGCGTTTCTCCTGCCGAGAGTTAAATACACCAACAGAAACACCCTGTGGACTCGTCTCTTCATATACGTCTGCAGACATGCCTGTCCTTCACCAGGTGTTGTTCCTTTCTGGTGTGATGTGTGCTCGAGTTTGTTTTTTTCATAGTGTGACTTTGCTTAATTTTAATAGGTTCATCAAAAGGGAAGAAAAAGTCAGACGAGTTGGCCGTCGGACTCAAGGAGACTGTGGAACTTCCACCACCTCCGGCTATCGTGGTTGACCACCAGCGACTCAAGGTGAGATTAATATTATTGTTATGAGTCATTCTTAGGAACTAAAATGTGGTTTAATACTTCAGGAAATTGCAATGATTTTCTTTCCACCTCTGAAACCAATATCATAACCCACATCAAACTTTGGAAATGCGTTTTTCCGGTGTCTGTGATTATCTCCAGTAATTGTTCAGAAGTAACATACATCCATAAGCACATCCCATAAGCTCTCTGCGCACATTAGTGTACTGGAGCTGTGCTGTAATGTACTGATCTCAGAAGGAGGGAAATCACTCCAATCATCAAGTCATTTTGGAAAGAAACTCATCAGTGTGGAGACTGCTTCATCATCATCATCATTAGGCTGTTTAGGCCATTTTTGGAGGTATTCATTCACTCTCATTCGCTGAGTCATTCATTTCCATTTAATTATTTGCTATCAAGTTCATCAAATTAGGGCGGCAATCATCGATTTTGTTTCTCTTCTTACGCGCACATTTGTGCTTTTGTTCCTCTCTAGATGGCACCAGTGCATATTTTAACAAGTTCATCTTCAAAGGGTGTTTTTAGAAGGGAATACTAGTTTGCATACTACATACTGTACTTCTACAGTGTATACAGCCTATTTATTTATTTATTTATTTATAATAGAATTTATAATTGATTGAATATAATTGCAATCTCACAATTCTGACTTTTTCTTCAGTTTCCAAATTTTAACGTTTTTTTTTCTCAAATTTGTGTGATTTATAAACTCACAGTTGTGAGTTATAAAGTCTAAATTGTGTTGATATAACTCACAATTGTGAGTTACAGTCAGAATTGACATCATACCTAAAAAACAGCTGAATTACTAGTTTGTATCACCCAATTCTGACTTTATAACATGCAACTGCGAGTTTATATATCAGTTCTGGGAAAATAAGTCAGAATTGCAGGATATAAACTAACAATTGCAAGAAAGTTAGAATTGTGTGTTTTTTTAAAAACCTGCAATTGCAAGAAAAAAAGTCAGAATTGCAAGATGCAAACTTTCAGTTGAGAAAAAAAAGCCAGAAATTGAGATGAAATCTCACAATTGTAAGAAGAATGTCAGAATTTCAAGATCACTCAGAATTGCAAGAAAATAAGAAGTCTTGAGTTTGAAAAAATTGCGAGATATAAATATGTACGATATAAACTCAGAATTACGAGGGGAAAATAAAAAAATAAAAAATCACAGTTACTTTTGTTGTTTTTATTATTACATTTATATATCTATTTATATATTACTATAATGGTATAATATTATTATTTAAATTGTATATGAACACCCTTAATGTGACTTAATATGCTGTGCATCCTGTTTGCTAACTAGCGAGTGAAATATGTGTGAGACTTACACTTTCAACACGGCAAATGGCAAGCGTGCTGAGTGTTCTTCTCACCAGGACCAGCGTGCCAACTGTAGTGTTCAGACTGGTGACCGCTGCATCTGAAGAAGAGACGTCCCAGTCGACTCTATCGCATGACGACACGCGACACACCCCGCCGCCACATCATCTATCACACCATCATCAATGAAACCCCCCCGAGTACTCCTTACACGGCTCGCTGGCCGCTGGGCTGTGCGAAGCGATGGGTGGCGAAGGCCCGGAAGCACGTGTGGCACTAATCCGCCAGCTTATTTGTTCATTTACCCAGAAAAGGCTGATATCTTTAAGAAACAGATCGTGAAGTGACGGATGCTGTGAATAATTGCTTTTTCATCCCTGGCTTATGGAACAAATTGAATTGCCGTTGAAGTGGGGTGAGAGTTGCCGTTTAAGCAGGTATCTCCTGTTTGGGGTGGCAAAATGCCTGACACATATTAGGAATGAAAAGTGGGCTGTTTTTCTGTGCTTCATTCATATTCATTGACTGGAGATGCGCTCATTACTATTGACATTTTTGCAGCGCAGCACGGCCCTCAAATAGGTTTGGAATTAAAGGGCCGTCACAGGAAACTATGAGCTTCATCTTGCCTTGGTGTTGTTGTTTTTTTTTTTTTTTTTTGCATCGTAAGAAGCCAGCATCACATCATGTGTCAGTGTGTGGATGCATAATAACGCTGAATTTAAAGACCGCAGAACAAGGAAAAACCACACAAGTTGAGCCTGGAGATTTGGAAGGGTTGTCTTCTCCCTGGATCTTTAATGTGATCATGGCCATTTGGCTCCATCGCTCAACTAGAAGACATGCTTGTCTAAATCTGTCTTTGCCTTGGACACAGCAGAAGGTTTTACGTTTAATGTTTTCTTAAAAGCATGCTTATTATAGCATGTCAAGCTTCATGTCTGCTGTTCTCATGACCAAAGAGATTGGTCCGTTTTCAGTCTGACATGTTCCCTGTTCGTTTTTCTAGCTGGGTGATTCTCAGGAAACCTGTCAAGAATATGTTTAATGCACATTTCATCACAACATCAAACAAAAGGAAATAAGAAATTTAGTATTAGTATTTTATTTTAATATTAAACCTTTTTAGGGGGAAAAACAATATATTATATGGTGTATACTATATTGACTCTTTTATAAGTCTTTTATGACATGCACCCAGTTAATTTATGTATTACTTTTCTTTTTGAGTTTTTATCATTAATATTAATAAGCTTTTAAAATTGTATTTTATTTATTTAATGCAATTGACTTTATTTTATGCATTTATGACTTGTTTGTAGGGAATACTGGACACTATAAATAACTAAATAACACATACTTTGTGTGAGTGAGTGAGATAGATAGATAGATAGATAGATAGATAGATAGATAGATAGATAGATAGATAGATAGATAGATAGATAGAACAAAACGCAAAAAAAGTAAGAGAACAAAAACTTATGATGCAAAGTATTTTTATTATATAATTCTATAATATATTTAATGTATAATGTTTGTTTTGTTTTGTCTTTTGGTTTTACAGTGAAAAAAGGTCATTTTCCTGAGATTTACCCAGCTTCAGATGCAGGTTCAAATTGAATGCAAATTGACTAAATGAACTTCGTATTGTCAATATAATTAATTCAGTTAAATTTGATAATTGTGGATATTTATATTTACCTAATTTCAGCAGTTTATTCTTCAGAGAGCTTTTTCAGTCAGTTTTTACTTCTGCTCTATCAGCAACACCAAATGTTTAAGTGTGAAGAGAGCTAAAATAAATTAGTTCTCGACTGAACTGATGGAAAACACATGCCAGGAAATAGATCTTGCCAGCTTGCAACGCATACTTTGCTATGGTACAGCGCTAGCCAAACATAAACATGTGCTATGCTAGGATACCATTCGCCTAAACTTAAACGTGCTTGTGCATGTTTGATTATATTTGGCCAAACTTACCAAGCTGAGAATTACACCCAATCCAGATGGTTGAAAAAGGGTGTTTATAGAACGTCTGTCTTGGTATGTGAGAAATTATACTAGTCATCTTTTAGACATCATGATGACGAGGCGTTATGCCATTTATGTGCTAATGAGCCGTAGTGGGTCCGTTATTTCTGTTGTTTTGGTGCATTCTAGAACACAAAATAGATACACGACCATTACAAAGAAATCAAATGAAAATGTCACGCCAGATTGACGATATCTATGCTTTACTTCTGCTGTCACTGGAAATGACAACAGGAGAGGCAAACATGTAATTGGTTCTGATTGGCCAAACCCTAACCCTCGTTTTAGAACAAGAGTTAGAGATTTGACATTTTGGACAGCACATCAGACTTTTGAAGACATTATTATATTTGGCAGTTCAAAACTTAAGTCTGTGTTTTTAAACTTGTTTTTTTTTCTTCTTTTTTCAGTAGCTAGTTCTGGGCTAAATTTGTTTGATACGTCACATTAAGCCCAGAGGCAATTGATTTTATGTCGTACATGTCAGTTGCTCAAGCATCAGATGCACAGACTCTTAACCCTGCAAAGCCTGGTATATGAAATAATAGTCAGAATTTTTTTTTTTTTTTTTTTTTTTTTTTTTTCAAAGGGAGCAGTTTGCTGCGCTTTTAGACAAACTATTTTTAAAAATCTAAAAAAAAAAAAAGTTTGCATGCGTGTTTTTTGTTGAGTATCATTTGATACATCAAGGCTTCAATGGCTCATACACTATGATATAGTGGAAATGTGGAGCTCAAACTCAACTGTATTTATTTAAATGAGCAAAAATACTCTAATTTAACTCTAATTTCTAAATAATATTTTACATGGCTGAAAAGTAAGATGAAATTCTGAAGGCTTGTTGTTTCAGCAAAGTTTTAATCATGGATAGTTTAGAGGCCTTAGAAATTTGAGTATCAAACACGATGCAGTAGGTTTTATACGATTAACACAATAATGTTTTAGTCCTTAGCTTTTCAGCTGTATTCATTGTTTATTTTGATTTTATTTTTTTATTTTTGCTTTAGTTGGCAATGTGTATTTTGGTCATTTTGTCCACACTTGAGAGAGACATTAGAACCAGCGGTGCCATTTTTAGTGCTTTAGTAGTCCATTCATCTGTTTCTAACACAAAGCTTTCTTACACTATAACTTCAGAGGATGGTAATACATTGCATGGGTTGTTTGGACTTTTCATTTCTGGGTGAACTATTCTTTTAATATATATCTGTGCTCTAAAGTCTGCTTTGCTTTAGGAATACAAGAAAAATCTTTTCCATCACAGTGTGAAATAGTAATATTACCCAGTGCAGCACAATATAGCCTTATGTGTCTCAAATTGATCTCAAAGGTTTAATTTTACACAGTTCATCCTGTGGATCTTCCACAGCGGTTGCATCACTTCTTCCACTTTTCTAACTTGACCCTTTCAGCTTTCAGTTTGTCTTAATAGAATGTATTATACATGTTCTGCAGCTGGAGCACATGAGAGATTTGTATTAAAATTAAAAACAGGCGAGTGCGCTTCTTTCTCTGAAAATTCCTACCTTAATCACAGCCTGTCTGAATTTGGCTTGCGAAATCGGAATCTAGCTCAGAAAATCAGACTAAACTATTTAACAGTATTTATTATTTAACATTATTTATAACTTAATATAGCCCTCAATTTTATGAATAGTATTGGTTTTGTCAATGAATGATTTTAATACGGATGTTATTCAGATAAATTAAATAATGTGTGTATAATACGTTAATAATTTATTTGAATTACATCAGGTTTAAAAGCATTGTGTTCAGTGTTCATAAAACTAATAGTACATAGTATATCAAGTATTTTATTTTTCTTTGTGGCACAACTTTTCGCCCTTTTGTTTTTTGAGCAAAGAAGTTTTGAGAATCAACTTTTACTGCAACATGTCAATCTGTCTTGACCTTTCCTCAAGCAGACTAACAGTCTCCTTTCTCTTCATTTTTTTAAATTTAGTTTTTACATTGCAAAATATTTATAACTTGCTGACCTTTGTGTATCTGTGTAGGCTGGTGAACAATGCTTCATCCAGCAGTTACTATAATAATTGTACTTTTTAAATGCAATTTTAATATGGATATATCTCTGGGTGTTATTAGTATGTAGGGGAACCTGGAAATTTCTTGAATACTATATGGAATCCTTTTTTTTTTTTTTTTTGAGGCTTTAAATTGCTGTGAAAAATGTAAATCTTCCCATTATTTGACCGGCTTGTTCTCTGTATCACTCCATCTGTGGGATTGATGTCTGGGCCGGTCAGGTTATTACAAAACAAGTCTTCTAGCGAAAGTCAAATGGACTGTGTGAACAAGTCTTTTAAAGCTAGGATTACCGTTCTATTCAGGGTTGATGGAGGGAATCTGCCATCCATGACCGTTCTCCCACAGTCAGTGACACTGAGACGAAGCAACGACCCAGAGAAACAGCAAGCTCCACACCTAATCCCTGTAATTGACATGTTAGTCAAGTGTGATATTTACTAATTATTTAGCATTTTATCTCCTGTCATTCATAACGTCACCGTAATGCCATTGACTGTTTTAAGTTTTTGATCAAAATACTAAACATGTAAGTAATAAAGAATTCATATTGCATATAGTAATATAGAATTCAACAGTCAGTTCAAATTATTAATTTTATATAATATGCATTTTTTTTTATAACAATATTTTATATATATTTAGTCAGAAATGTAGTGGTACAAGATGCTGACAAATCTACTACTAAGTAATATAAAATTTTTACCACATTTTATGGATTAATAATGTAATGGTGAAAAAAATGTATTAAACACAATAACTTATGATAGCTAAGGACACAATTGCATGACTACTGATTCTACACTATTTACTTTTTTCAATAGAGTTTGGGACTGACACTTCTGTCCATTCCAGCCAATTATTAGGGTTGCACCGAAATGAAAATTCTTGGCCAAACCCAAAGCCGAAACCAAACACGTTTTTTTTGCATTTTCCTCCCATATATTTTGCCCATTTGTTTTTTTCACCACTGCATAAATAGCCAAAATGTGCTTTTTTACTATTTTGTCTTGCTTTTCAAAGAAAAGATCAATTGCAAAACAACAATTTAAAAATATTTAAAAAAAAAAATAGAATAATAGTTAGAATAATATTTTGCGGCCGCTTCTTGAATCAGGCATGTATTTTTTTTTTTTTTTTTTTTTTTTTTTTACTGTACAAAAATGCAGCCTTGCTTGAGCAGAAGTGAGCTGTTGTAATTAATATTATCATTATAATTGTATTTCTTTTTAATGTTATTTTACAAAACAACAGTAAAATTACAATGCTAACATTTAAGTTAGTTCTTTGCTTTTTCTCAGCTTTTATTTTGGCGGAAACCCGTAGGAAGACCTCAGTGCTGCTTTTGTTGACAACAGCAGATTTATAAATGATTCTCAATTACGAATTTGGGAAGATGTTTGTCGCATATATTGCATTGTCAAAAATACTACTGAGCAACTGACAAATAACTTTTTCAGCGCAGATTTTCCTCACGCTTTGGCTAAAAAGCAGATAGTGCTGCGAGCTCGTGGTAACAGTAATCAGCAACCACCACTTCCTCTTCTCATCGAAGACATGTGATGCAGTACTAAACAGCCTCTCGCAGTCAGTGCTTATGATTTTTGTGTCTTTCTCTGACACTTTTAAATGCTTCCACACTGTCGACATGTTTGCTGCAGAAAGCACCTCTTTCGGTTGCCAAACGTTCAGAGGATCTTTACCAATTATACATGATTATCTAACTAATAAAGTCACTGTGATCTGTATATTACAAACTTTAGTGGATTCTGAGGAGTGGGGTTGTTTTCTATTGTTGTGCTCTTCAGTATACTGATATTTACCTTCAATGTCCTCCAGTGGTTTTTAATGAACACGTTTGGTTGTTTTTGTTGGTTCAGGGGCTGTCATTGTGCTGCAAAGATACGGTTTCAAACCTGTCCGCAGGGGAAGCGTTTTCTCATTAAATGTCTCCCCAAAACCTAAACCAGAGTCCTCAATTACTGCCGTCCATTGTTAATCTGGGCACACTTCTTGCGCTTTGTTCTATCGGGCTCCAACCTTATCAGAAAGCAGCACTGTTTATGTTGACTCGGACCAGTGCAGTCCGAGTAATAACTTGTCCCAGCGCGACTTGATGAGCTCACGATTGGCCGGAGGATCGTTGTGATGAACATGTCAATTGAAAGGCCACTGTGAAGTCTGAGGCGTTTTAATTAAACCCAGCACAAACAGTAAATACTCGCATTCTGGAGCTGCGCATGAAATGAAGGTAATTATGATGTGGCTTAATTAGCTGTCGCCGTGATCTTAATTGCTTTTGAAGATGGCTGACCTCCCTTCCTGGGTGTACGTGTTGAGAGCTCAATGTTGTCATAGTCGTTTCGTTTGCAGGTGTGCGTCTGGTCAAACTATCTTCTGGAGGTTACCCTCTCGGTTAATGTTCATTTATTTTTCCACTTTGTGTGTGTGTGTGTGTGTGTGTGTGTGTGTGTGTGCGCGCCCAGTTCTCATGTGTATATTTAACACGGCAACAGGTCTATTTTCCGTTCTGAATCCTTTCCATTTCTCTCTTTTTTTCAATCCTTTTGAGGTCCTGAAAGTTGAGTGGTTAATATACAGGTAAGGTTAGTCGATACAGTTAAAAAAGCTAAGGTTTTTCAGACTTGAAAAAATGAAATGAAATAATTTTTTTCCCAGTCAGAATAAACCCACTGTAGTCAAATGGATTCAACATTTTAAATATAAGATGTCTGTTTTTACGTAAGAAGTAAATTCAAATTCTATAATTCAATTTGACCACTTTTTTCACTGAATGAATTCAGTTAAAAGAAAAATAAATCTGTTAAAAATTGTGTATATATTCTACAGATATTTAATATTTAAAAATATATTTTTTTAATCTCATACTGTGTGTATATATATATATATATATATATATATATATATATATATATGTGTGTGTGTATATATATATATATATATATACACTCCCTTTGATATATATATATATATATATAATTTTTTTTTCTTTCTTTTTATAGGGAGTATAATTTAATTATAAATTATTTTCCAAGCCGGTAATTGCAATTTTTGTTTTATAAAATTACTATTAATTTTCCAGTAATCACAAACTAATTTGTTGGTCAGAAACTGAAAAACTAAAATGAATACGTTTACAAATGCTTTTGTGTCACCCATTCAGACAGTTGTTGTAATTTTACACACCTAAAGGGTCTGGAAATAATTGAAATGATAGTATTTTCTGGAGAAGCGTGGTTTTATTCTTAGGAGGCCGAGTTGTTTGCTGTGATGAGCTGGATTTGGCACCTGTGAGTTTCCCTCCACACCTGCCTCCACACTGCATTAGCTGTCAGCTCCCATTTCCTTCACTGCGTGTTTGTAGCACGGTCTCTGGAAACTAAAACAATGTCATTAAACTTCAGCTTCAAATTAAGCCTCTTCAAGACTGTTCCAGACGCCACAGTCATTTTCCAGCAGCGCAGCACACTGCAGGACGCACGTTCATCTGCGGCTTTAATGCTTGGCTGAAATGTTATTTGTTAGCAGGTGCAGGTCAAACTTCCCCACGAAAATCAGAAGAGAGACAGACTCTGCTGCTCGTATATCAGCATGAACCTTACAAAAATGCTTGATGCGTGTGTATTTGAGGATGATATGTGATTCATTCATTACCTCGCTTCCAGATGCCTGCTTTAGAGCCAGACCTTACTGGAACAAAAATGACTTGTTCAAGTGTAAGAGTGTAATGGCATTATTCCTGCCATTAACAAATCAAATACTAATAAGCACCGAGCTAAGAATATTACTTCTGCATTGGCAAATCTGGCAGTATGTTTCAAATGTACAATATGCTTCCTTTGTAAGGAGTAGTTCATCCAAAAATCAAAGTGGTCATTATTTACTCATACTCGTATTGTTCCAAACCACTTGATGTGGTTTTCCATGCAGTTACAATGAAGTTTTCAAGCACAAATAGACACATAAGCACTATTAAAGTTGTTCATAAAACTCAACTTTTGTAGCTTTGTGTGAAAAACAGATTAAAAATGAAGCTGTTTAATAGTGTTTTGTTGCTAACTGCTGTGAAGGGATGAAGCGGTGAGTTGGACTGAAGAACCAGATCAGTCCAATTCAAAAGAATCATTGGTTTTATGAACCTACTGCAATCAAATGATTCATTGAAAAGATTCAAAAGTTTCTTTTGTGAACTTCTCTTCTGAACTCATTTGAGTCTTTTCCTCACACAAAGCTGTCATATAACTTCAGATGACTTGAAGTAAGCTCATGAGTCATATAAACTGTGTTCTTGATGATTTTGTGTTGTTTTTGAGGTTTGAAAACTTCACTCCATGTTCATTGTAACTGGATGGAAAATAGCTTTAAAAAACAGTCTTCAAAATTTCCGCCACGCAGGTTTGGAATGACATTAACTGGAGTAAATTATGACAGAAATGTATTTTTTATTTTTATTTTTGTTTAATCATGTTTTATTTTCCTCTGTTTCAGGCTCTGTTGGAGAAGGTGGTTGTGAAAAGTGACGGCTTCAGTGTGGATCATCTGGAGAGAGTTTACTCCGTGCTCAGCCAGTGTATTTACCAGCACCGCAGAGACTATGACAAGACCCGTCTGATAGAGGTTGAGTGACGCACACACACACACACACACACAGAGATCAATATGTTGTTCAATGACTTCATGGCCCTGGTTTACTAAGATCTCATATAAAGTGCACTATTTTATCAGATTTCATGTGTTTCATGGGTGTATTGCAAGCGATTTACCCACTCAAGCACATGGATTATAAATGCACAGTTTAGAGAGGGTTTTGTGCAGTAATTGTACCACATGTTAGCAGGTTGCCCACTTTCACTAAATAATATTTTATTAACTATATTTATTTGATCTGATTTAAAAGCCCAGGCCACATTAAATTTTATTTTGTGTGCTAATGTAAAACATATAAATCCATCTATTTTATTTTATTTTATTTTTGTTTTTAGGGTTAGGGTTTAATATTTCTATAGTATGTTTGAATTTATGTGCATTTCTGATGACTGATGTGCTATAATTTGATTTCTTTTTTGTTATGTGCTTATTTCAAACTTCAGTTTTCAGTCAATCAGTTTTATTTTATTTAATTTATTTGATTTGAGAGACAAGCCCAAACCTTATTTTATTTACTATATTTTTATTATTATTTTTTTTTTTTAAATATTTCTAAAGCGTGTTTAATTTGATGGCTTTTATTTTATTTTATTTTTTAATTTTCTTGAAGGAAAATCAGTTATAAACTCTGGATTAGGCTATAAATATACTTAATATGTTTTAGTACCTCTGTATCTCCAATTATTTGTTGTAATAAATGCTGAGCCAGTAGAATACTAAATTAAAACGATCCCATTATTAACTAGTAGCTCTATACTGACTAATGACTCGTAATGTTCAGTTCAGTCATGTGTCGTGTGTGTGACAGCGGCTCAGAGGAGATGGATACACAGTGACTGAACACGGCACACTGAACAGCTGCTGTGTGTTTAAATTACGCCGGCGCACCGATGGTGGAGAGCTCTCGCACGGCCTCCTGGGAAATTATGTGCGCTGTTCTCAAATACAATAGTAATGGTAGCTGCCCAACAGAAACAGATTAGAATTGCTCTAAGGAATTATGGCCGCCGCGACTGAAGGCTAATTTGCATGTTGTGTACCAATTCCTCTTTGAGAGGACCCTAATGGTGTCGTATTTATTAATTCCAGGATGATTCGCAATCCAGACCATCTGGAAAAGCTGTATGCGTTTAGATTTTAATCCGCTGGTCTCCGTCAGATCATTGGATCTTTTGCAGCCGGTGGACTGGAGCTCAGATCCACAGAGGATAGCGGAAATTGAACATGATTTTGTTAATTGTTTGCACATTGCGCTGTGCCGAAAGAGTTTAATTGTTAGCCACACTTTGACCTGAATAAGAATTACTGTGTCAGATAAAGAGAGTCGTATTAAATCCTTGTATGTTTTGAAAGCAGAGTCCTAACTAGATGCAGTGTGATAAAGTCAGTTACTTGGGTTACTGTTTTTGTCATGTTGCACAGAGTAGCTCCGCCCACACCAAAAATGAAACCGTCAAATAATGTCATTATTTACTCAGCCTCATGTCTATCAAAACCTGATGTTCTCGCTGCTCTTTATAAAAGTTCCTTTGGCTGTCGAGCAAGTTTTAATGAATTTTATCAACACAGCTACTTTATGAATACAAATAATATGGACTACATGAATAAATTAACAATTTTCATAATAGGGTGAACAGTCCCTTTAAATACCGGTTATTTTTGGATTTTGTCACTGTGTGGAAGAAAAGATCATTTTATGTTGGAAACGTGACACATCGTTAGGACATGGTGTAAAAATAGACCAGCAACTTCTTTCCAAACCAAAATCTGATAGCTGATCGCCTTTGATGTGGTTTCTTTTTATATGAAATGACTTTGTCCTCCAACCTACATTTGACTGCTTCATGTTCTGCCATGATGATTTGAATTAATCATTGCATTTTACTGCTAGCATACCCATCTACCCATCTTGCCATGGAGCAGGAGGGGGAAAAAAACATATACAACACTGATGAGAAAATGAGAATGTTTTCTGAAGGATCATGTGACATTCAAAACTGGAGTAAAGGCTGCTTTTTAGCCTGTTAAAATAGAAAACAACTGCATGTTTTTACTTTATTTTTTATTTAAATAAATGCAGCCTTGGTGATGATAAGAGACTTTTCAAAAACAGTACAAAATCTTACTGACCCAAACTTTTGAACTGTAGTGTATAGAAAATATATTTCTTTAATATTTAAGATGAAAATCCAAATAATGACCTTCAAAACTTAAAAAAAATATCAATTAAAATGGTATATAATGACACGTGTTTAAAATAACCGTGTTATGTTTGATTTCACTCTCATTCAACGAAATATGCAATTAACAATGCTGCTGTCTGTCTTTTGATTTGCAGGCGATGGAAAGGCAAGTTGAACATTTCGAAACATTCCTGTGATGAATAGAGGGCTTTCAGAGAGAAACTTGATCGGAGACTCTTTTGATACAAGAGGGAGAGGCCGGCGTTCTGAGCCAAGTCCTTAACGTGGAGCAGGTCTGGACGCCTCGGTCTCAAATAACAGCAGGAAGGGAAAAAAAATGGTGCAGACATTAGAAACAAAGGCTTACAAAGGCGACCTTGGTGCTATCATCTCAGGTACCTGAAACAGAACCAGTCTACAGAACCAAACACAAAAACTCCTGGAGGTTTCCTTTTTATTCGTTTTGTTTTTTTGTAAACTCCCATACATGCCAGTTGCCGACGATCATTCTTGGTGCTATTGGGTGCTATTGTTTGTTTGTTTTTGTTTTTTTTCTTTTTTTGTTGTCTGCTGCTCCTTGTTCTCATAGATAAGCAAACAAAACACAAACAAACAGTACAAAATAAAAGATTGTGTGATGTCACAAAGCAACCTCAGCCTCCGTCTTCTGGAAGCAAACACACACACACACACACACACACACACACACACACAAATACACACATATACACACACACACAGATTCTCACCAGCAGTGGCAAACTGTATACGGACGGTGTGATGCCCTACAGCGCGAGTCAGCTGGTCATTTACTGTGGAAATAAACTACATCGCCCTCTTTCTACATCCACCCTGATGTCACCCTTTGTCACCACTGGGATTATCAACACTTTTTAGCCACATAGAGATACTCTTGCTGGGAAAAAACAAAACAAAAAAAACAACACATTTTTGTAGGGACGTCTAGAGTTGTTTTCTACTTGGTGTTAATTGTAAGATTTGCAAGGCCTCTGTATTGTAAACCAACTTTTCCTTGTGACAAATGAGACTGTGTTCTCCTTATTTAGACTATAATGTTTGCAGAAAACCAACGAAAAACAGACAGATTTTGGTTCAAATTTTAGGAGAGGAATGGTATTATTTTAGACCCATCGCATATTTCCCCCCCTGGAGTAGTTGAATTTTTGGGCTTTTTTCTGGTTTAACTTGATTTACGAGTAGATATCTGGAGATTGCACTGCCTAGCATGTGCCTTAACCTTTGAAATAGGCTAAAAACATAACTGAATATTGACTATCAATGTTAATGGACGAGCCCCGGGGCTACAAACCGATAAAAATATGTGGCGTATGTTGCAGTTAACTGTTTGCCAATCTCTTCTCGAGTCACCGAGCAACATCTTCATGGTTTGCTCCATCATACATTGTGGCTTTCTTTTGCCATCCATTTTTATTGTAACATAACATATTTGGAGTAAAAATAAGTGATGTTATGGAAGTTAAATTGGCAGTCTAGGCAGTGCTGATTTTTTTTTTTTTAACCTAAAGCATTACTATATATTTTTTTTTTTTGTATTTTTTTATATTTTTTGTTTGACCTTTTAGTGTTTCTATTGTATTCACTTGTGCTGTCTAATATTGTTAGCTGTCGCATTAACTTGATTTCTGTCAATTTTGGCATTGTCTAAGTAGCATTAACCGAGCTCTCCCTCTCATGCTTTCATTAACTCTCAGCTTTCATCGCTTTATAAAGAACGTTGATCCAAGTTCAAGAGTCTTCACGACCTTGTCTAGGATTCGGTGCTATAAAAACAGAAAAAAAAGAGGAAAAAAATAACACTTTTTTTAAGACATATGCAAAAGAAAGGGGAAAAAAAGAAAAAAAACCTAGGAGTTAGCTGTTAGCTTTGGACTACTGCAGTGCGTGTGAGAGACAGAACCACAGCTACCTCAGCAAGTTGTTTTCATGCGAAGAGACAAAAGTAATGACCTGTTTACTTACAAACAGTATTTGTTGACCTCTGTAATATCACTGCGCCCTTCAGAAATTCAAGCTAAGGTACTGGATCACCTCTCCGACATGAGCGCGTCATGTGGCTGCTGCAGTAATCCTCGGGTTTGTTCGCATTTTCGCGTTATATTTCATTTTTTGGGGGTTGTTCTGCATTTGAGCCAAGAAAAGAAATGGCATTGTAATATCGCTGAAATGTTATATACTGTATATTTCAGTTTTTCTACATGTGCATCCCATGTTTTACAGTTTATTGGCCATGTTTGTGAAACGCTTGCTTTCTGCAGTCCATTTCATGATCGTTTTTGATTTCGCAGTCGCATTTTCCTCCGTGCTATTGCCTGTCCATTTGTTATTTATTAAATTATTAAACGTCGTCATATGCTCAACATATTGTTCAACCGAAACTAATTGGAAAAGTTGTTACATGAAATTTGTGCCGAGACACGATGTAGCACATTTTTGTAGCAGGTGTTGCACGACGTTCAGAAACGGGGTTTACTGGTCTCAGGTCTCTGCTACATTAATATTTATTCCATAAGGGTGGAGATTATGGTGGTTATGCTTCTTTTTAATTTTTTAAAAATACCGTAGAGGATGAGGGGGAGGTTCGTGAGGCTAATGTGCATTTTCGGGTCCCTCTTCGTCACCTGTAGTACCATCGACTGGTGTAGAGTTGAAGAAACTACTGTAATGCTGAACACTTGTGCTTCTCACAAATTTATCTGGGGAAAAATGAGCTTTAGTTGACGCCAATTCATATAGCCTAAGACATACCCTGTTTTTCATGGCATAATGTAATTGGCCCTAAATTGAAAAACCAAACCTAGGTCAGTATGTAATGTGTAAAATGAAATTTCACATTTATCAACACCACTAATAAATTTTTTTTTTGAAAAAATTAACTCTTAAATCCTGCATTAAAAATGTACAATGTGGGCATGAAAGTCTATGTAGTTCTATGTGTTTTGACTACAAGTTAAAGTTCATTACCTTTAGTTGACCAGAGTCTAATTCAGATTATTTGACTGACGGTAGGAAGTCCATAGAACGATAGCATTTTGCTTTAGGTAGGTAAATAAAACCCACTAAACTCGGTTGTTTTTGGTGTAAAAGTCCAGGAGTTTCTCAAGTCAGTGCTCAGTGTTGGAGTTTTTTTTTGTTGTTGTTGTTGTGGCAACCAATGGTTTGTTTAGTTAATCCTATGTAATCAGTAGATTTATACCCCTTAATGATTAACAAGGTTGAGGCAATTTTATTTTTGAGTAATACCAGAATTGTGTCCCTTCTTACTACTATGAAGCAAATCAAAACCACACATATTGTTCTGTCCTTCCCTGCAATCCTTCTTTTGTGAAATGATATATTTACTGTAATTTCTGAAATAAACTGCTGTGATATACTTGAATAAAAGGTGCAAATTGAAGTCTCTCTTGTGTTTCAATTTCAATCGGAGTCCTGTCTTGTTTTGTAATAAGGGTTACGGCACATTTTTGATAGTGTGCTGCATTCATAAATTGGAAAATTTAAATGGCATATAGCAAACTGTTCTGGATGAGTGCAAGCTTGACCAATAATAAAAAAACAAAAAGCACATTTTCATTCACAAATAACTTGCATTTGTTGACTTACAAAAGCATTCAGCTTTGGCACTACGCTGCTAACGTTCCTCCAAATATATATTTTTTAATGGCTCCGTTTATCAGGCATTTTTCAAGGCTTTAAAGTTATAGAATGGCACAAGTTTTTTAAATGTTATGGAAAATGCAGGACTTCCTATAATGAATAGACATTCACTTGATAAGAAAGTAAAACATACCAATTAGCCAAAAATGGCGACTGATGAATGAACAAATGATTGAAATGTAAATAAACAGTCAATTTGTTTCTTTAGAATTCTGGATATGTATTTCAGCATTAATAACGTAAATTGTTCCGGTAGGGTACAGATTTACAGACATTGTCCGATCCAATGATTTTTTTTTTTTTTTCCTAAAAACATTTATACACAATTTTCATTGGTTTTTAAAATATACATATCTTCCCTATAATACAAAGTTTCTCCATCCATCTTGCTCCATCTGTATTCTGTCATGGCTGCAGGCTCGTGGATTGGAATAAAACACAAGAATAATACCCACAAAGAAAAGGTGGAATGATTTACACAGAACAAAATGAAATGAAACTCCTCTGGGCATCACAGGTTCTGGTATTTTGTGCTTTAGAGTTCAAGAGGGCCTTCATTCAATCCCGGCTCTCTGCAGCGCTGACCCTCGCTGGAGGGCAACATGACTAGCATCGACGTCCTTTGGCTTCTTGCAGAAGTCCCTTCATGATGCAACTGATCTTTATATATGACACACAATCCAATGAAATGACTACCAATGAAAAACGTGGTTTGACCGAAATCTTATCAAAGAAACATGGTGTGAGAGAAGAACAACTCAAACATTTGAAGGGGAGTCGAAAAAAAAAAAATTGCATTTGGCTGACCTAGAACACCGTTCCAATGGCACGACACCTGGGGGGGGGGCTACGCTACGGATCCCTTGTTAAATCTTGACTGCGACGGTCCGACCGCGTTCCACCCAGGCTGGCTGGTTGGAGCTCGATGGGCTAGTTTAGGCCAGTTCGTGACATTAGAGAAGTCCAGAGTCGAGCTCGTCGTCAGCCGCTCTGAATGTACTTCTTTATAACCACGCATCCGTGTCTGAAAAGCGGACACGGCAGATTCTGCAGCAGCGTCCACGTGTTCGTGCAAGGGTCGAAGGTCTCCATGTTTCCCAGCGCCGGTCCCTCGCTGCTCACGATCCCTCCTGTTGCATAGATCTTGCCATCTAGGATCGCCGCGCTGGGGGAGGAACAACAAGAGACCATTTGTAATCGTTTATTGCATCGTGTAGCGCAAACTACTGTTCATTAGACCAACCTGCAGAACTGCCTGGAGTGATTCATGTTGGGGCCGGCTTTGATGTTGCCCTTGTCTGGGTCGTAGATAGTGGTGGCTCGGGCGTAGGCTCCTCCCAGGATGAAGATAAAACCATTGAGGCTCACAGCAGGAGCGTACTTGTTATCTAAATAAGCCCGAAAGGAGCACAGGAGGACAGAGAACAACAGATAGAAGTTACTTCAATGATGTATGTTGATGAATTTTTGCCTTGGAATAAAGGCACTGTTTTGCCGTTATCTTACACATTGTGCTCAATGCAAGATGTGTGGTGCTTTTTGGAGCTATGAGTAAATCATACAGCTTCTGGGATGCCTACATCCTTATCGGCACGACTTGTAATGTTCTTTCGGGAAGATTCCAGTGGAACGTCGGATAATTAATGAGGTAGATTACCGAGTACGGTACGATTGCGTCAGTCCACAATCTTTCGAAATCGGGTTTGAAGCACCATTCGTAATGCATTTATGATTTTCCCAGCCTGTTTCCTGCCACATTCCATTTCCCACGTCCCTGTATCCTTTACGCTTTACGTTATTAAGCGGAGAATGATAAATAACAGCAAACAGATATATGGTGCCTGTTTCGTCTAATGATTCCATACAGAGGAAATTACCTCTGTAATATCCAAAGACCCTTCACAACGTGACAGGTTTTACTCACTCTATCCTTCTTCACACGGGGTAAATGGCCAAGAAACAGAAATAATCACATCTTTTCATGAGCGGGCAAATGACTGACAGCCTGACGCACGGTCGTGAACACGGAAAAGGTCGTTGAGCCGAATGCAAGAGAGAGGCTATCAGCCTTCGCTCTTTCTGACAGAGAAATTGTCTCCCAAACGATTACAGCTGGGCCAATTTATTACACCTATGAATAATTCACGTGGCTGCGTTCAAGGTTTTGTTTTGTTTTTTTCCCGCACCTTCGACTGACGCTTGAGAAGCCGTGCACAGAAGCGATCTGTAAAACAGCGGCTGGATTTAATGGTTGAAAAGGAAGTGCGAGATGGGCTCTCGCTCGGCGGCGTGACTGCCAGGTGCTTCTCATTAAAACCCCCCACTGCTCGACTCTGAGTGACGGTCCAGATAACGCCCTCTTTTTATAGCACTCCAGTCACAGCAAGCGTCGGAATAACCCAGGGGGAGGCGTCATCTTCTGGTTCTGGTGTCCCTCTCTTTATTCCCCTCACAAAAAACGACTGCCACTTCACATTCAGCCTCCCCGAGTGCTGTGTTTGCGTCACGAGCGCATGCATCTCACCATAGGATCAGCTCCGTTAAGTCCTAATCTCACCCTACGCAATGCTCTGTTTATGTGTTTGTTGTCTTGTTTTCAAACCCAACGCTGATGCTATCAGCAGAGCTCATTGTTGGGTTTGGCCCACGTTCTCGCTACTCGAGGGGCTCAAATGTGACGCCAAAGCTCGGTCTGCTTCTTTGATGCTGAATTCTCGCCACCGGCAAGACATCTCAAGGTTTCGATCAAATGGGGTACCTGTATCTGGCACAATGGAGACATGAGAGATTCAGCTTTTTGAGAGTGAAACAAGACAACAACAACAGTTCGCGCCACCAATTTGCAGAGGTGTCTCGCTCAATTTTCGAGAAGGGTGAAATGCGGCAGAGAAAAGCTATTAGAAGCAAAAGAAAGGGGAAAGGAGTTGTTTGAATAGCAGGATTCCCAGAGAGTTGGGGTGAGAACGCTGGGAATAACCTTCTGTCCGCAATAAACAAGTTGAAGCGCTTTAAGCGAGACTACTTCAGTCAAACCCATCTCACACTCTGACGGACGTCTCAATGTACCGCCTGGCCAATTGACATGCTTTAAATGTGTTTTATAAACACTGGCTACCCTTAGTTTCGAGACTGAGGGATGTCTGTCGAAGAGGCAGCTCGAGGCGGCCCGACACGGTCTAACAGAGTCCAGCGGTGAGCGCTCGTCGAGTGGCTGGGAGCCAGTTCAGTGATAACTCATCAGACTGTCCAGAGGCTCCCTGAATCACTTTTTAATGTGCCTGTACTCTAAAGACGCCCTGCAATCCTGTGTAATTTGTACAAGCAATTGTTTGCAATCAATTCCCCACCGTCCACGTGGCTTCATGCACTTCCAGTGGCACTTTGCCTGCTCGACCTTCACTGACAGCTTGTCTTGTTGGCACTGGCTGAACTAGTGTTTGCTCAGTAGTGTTTACTACTGACTGCAGGTCTTCAAACAACACAATCACACAGGGACTTTGAAGAAATGAACCTGTTAAAAGCCTTGAGCGCAAGGCCATCGCCTCTGTGGACACGGCAAGGGAAATATGCAACGGTAGACTGACATTCATTCTGGGTTAAATACCATGTTAGTATTTATTGCAAGAGTAATATCTTACATTATTATATTATAATTTATATAAATATTATCACTGGTAATACTGAGATGCACACATGCATTAGTATTTGAAGTAACATAAATGGGTTTTTACAGCATTCATTACCGATAAATATATAATAGAAATATTTAAATAATATATAAATAAACTACATTAAATTATTGATATAATTTATATATAAATTGGAATGTTAAAAAATGTATTGGTATTTGAAATAACGTGAACCAAAATCAATAAATGTTTTTGTCCATTTCTGTTTAACATTGGATAGCATGAACAATTTTTGAATATTTTTTTAAAAATATAAAGAAATGTTATATAAAATATGTAATATAATGTTTAATATTATATATATATATATATATATATTATTATTTAAATGTTCTAATACTTAAATAATGTGTGACCCCTGGACGACAAAACCAGTCAAAGGGTCATTTTTTCGAAATTGAGATTTATTTATCAGAATAAATATGCTTTCCATTGATGTATGGTTTGTTAGGATCGGTCAATATTTGGCCGAGATACAGCTATTTGAAAATCTGGAATCTGAGGGTGCAAAAAAATCTAAATACTGAGAAAATTGCCTTTAAAGTTGTCCAAATTAAGTTATTAGCAATGCATATTACTAATCAAAAATGACGTTTTTATACATTTACAGTAAGAAATTTACAAAATATCTTCATGGAACATGATCTTTACTTAATATCCTAATGATTTTTGGCATAAAAGAAAAATCAATCATTTTGACCCAAACAATGTATTTTTGGCTAATGCTACAAATATACCCCAGCAACTTAAGACTGGTTTTGTGCTCCAGGGTCACATATATAAATAAAAATAAAAATACAATTGCAACTTGATTATTATTGTTTCACTTTTGCTACTGCATTAGCTAAATATTCAAATATAAAACCTTATTGTACTGTCTTACTGACGCATCTTCAGTGCAAGTGGAAAGTCTAATCTGGTTTCATTTTCAGTGGTGAACTCTGCACTTACAACTTCACCTACAAATACCAGCCTGTTCTGTGGAAATTTACTCAAGTGTCTGAACAATCATTACAACAAGTAAAGATGATCACATGATTAGACAAATGAAGAGATTATTCTTCACGTTTATCTAGTTCTATGTACTGAATGCAACTTAATTTAATTACCAAGTTAATTTAGTTTATGAAATGGCTTTTATGATGCCATAGCACAGCAATCACTGAGCTAATTGAAGCCTGAAAACCTCCTACTGCAAGTAAAGATGGTGAGTCCCAATCTGCCGTATCAGTCCTGCTGTTCTTCTGCTACGATTGAGCCCCTGAGCAAAGCAAACAACCTCATAAAAGCCTTTCACCATGGCAGACCACAAATACTCCACCACCTCCTGGCGCCATATTGACAAATACATGTTTTTAAATCGTCTTTGGGTGGAAATTTAGATGCACAAATGACCAATTTTCATTTTCCATTAACAAACTGGTGTTCAAACGAAGTACCTACCGATCATGGGGGACTCTATAAAGCTCCAGGTGTTGGTCTGAGGGACGTAAGACTGTAACACACCAGCCGAGCGTCCGGCCTCGTTCACACCGCCGAACACGTAGATCTTCCCTCCGCACACGGTGGCAGCCGCCGAGTGAACGGGCTTGGGCAGCGGAGACACCGTCTCCCACTGATTCGTGATGGTGTCGTACCTGAAGAAAACACAAGAGAGATTTTGTTTGCATTGCTGCTATAGTTCTGACTGCAACAGACACTTCTCGCCGTGTGTGCTAATGAAGACGCAGAGCCGCATGTAAAAACAACACCATATAACTGCAACAGCATCAGCAGAGTTGTACAAAATTCACAACTGAAGATGGAGCTCATTTAATTGAGGAGTGTGGATTTGCAGGAAGAGAAATAGAAATTTGAACTGGATTGAAATTAAAGGAAATTCCACACACACAATACATAGACAAAATAGGTGGTATTTCATACATTATATATATATATATATATATATATAAATTAAATATTAGATATGATGAAATATATAAATAAATGGTGATTCATTAAATGCGATTAAACATTTCAAATTTTGGTAAATGTAATGAAATGTATAAAAAATGAATTTATTCCGAATGATTAAATATATAAACTGGGTGCCATTTCGAACATCTAAAATTTAAAAAAAAAAAAAAATATGATGATGAAATATATAAACAAAAGTGAATTTATTAACAATGACTAAATATATAGACTAAATAGGTGGCATTTCTCAAACATTCTCTAAATATTTTGAAAATGTATTAAATATGATGAAATATATAAACAAAAGGGAATTGATTAAAAATACAGAGTAAATAAGTGGATAAATAAGTAAATAAATAATTTCAAACATTATCTAAAAATTTGAATTGATGTATAAAATATAATATATAAACAATAGTGAATTCATTAAAAGTAACGAATATTAATTAAAAAATAATAATAATTTAAAAACTAACACTAGCTTCTCTATTCTTTTTGTATTCTATCTATTTGTTTTCTTTTTATTTATTATACAATTAACAAAAACCTTGCTATGTGTTCTGTGTAAGGCTAACTGTCTTGTCGTAGCGCTGGCACATTTTGTTGATTTTGATGGCTTCTATTGTCCTCATTTGTAAGTTTCTTTGGATAAAAGCGTCTGCTAAATGACTAAATGTAATTATTAAAATAACAAATATTAATTATTAAAATGATTAAATATTTGGAATAAATAGATGGTATTTCACATTCTTTGTTAACAGAATATAAAAAAAATATTTCTTAGTTTAATATATTTAGAAATATTTGAACAAAAGGATGAAATATATAAACTACACAGGTGGCAATCTATCTGTCTATCTATCACATATACACATTTTTCATTTATACAAAATTTCCAAACAAGGCTGTCAAGTCAACATTTGAAACTGCATTTCTATTTAAAAACTAGTAGTAAAAGAATCTAAATTCTGCTTTAAGTCAAAAGTAATTCTGCATCCAGGTTGCTACTTCAATTCCAACATAATTCAAGTTGAAAAAGTAAAAATCCTCGTGAAGCACAGCCGTGGCTCCCAATGATGAAGCGTCTCTCAGCCCTTCTGCTGCCGAGTACGCTTCCTCAGAGGCCTGGACACACAGCCGTCCAGCTGGAGCGCTCATTCTTCTCAGCATCAGTCGCTCCTAATTGCTCTGAATGACGACTGAGAGAACTCCACCAGCGGCTGTCCGTGTTCATCTGTCTCCTGTCGGCCAAACATCACCCAAAAGGTCAGGCGAACAGCTGAGTCAGCTCGAGGGAACCTCAGAACGCCTCGAGTATAAGGAAATGCTTCGGCTCCTGCGGCTATTGATTAAGCATGTACTGAATCAAACACGTGAGGACACGGAACACAATTATGAAGAGAACGCAACTGATTACTAACCGCAGATACTTTCTGTATGATAAATGCATGAACAGCTTTGCCAATATTTCAATTCACTGCAGGCAACATTAGCGGAGGTATAAAGATGATGAGAAAAGGAATATAGCAAGCAGGAAGAGAAGCCTCGGGCTACAAATACATTAGCACCAGCTAGCACAAATCGAGTGAGACGCCGCAGCCATCAAATAATGCAAAAATGCTAAAAGTAATGGCAAGTGACTCGACTAGCTGAGTTTACCTTTGATAAGTTGTACTTTTTAAGCGCACGCTTGAATAAGATCGCCGTCTCTGCTGTTTTGACGCTACAAACTAGGTTTATTTCATCAGTCTTATTTATTGTGTGTAATTTACTGTTGTAGCTGCTCAAGATTTGTCTGTACCAGTGTTTCCTTGCTTCATTACTTTTAAAAATAATAAACCTGACATCACCTTTGACTCCATGAACTTAGTCAAAATTTTTACGGTTTAGTTTGTTTTTTTTTAAAGCTGGCTGCACAAATCCATGTTAGAATTATAAGGAATGTTTGACAGATTATTATATATATCATAGTTTTAGCCAAGCATGAAAAGTAGCTTGTTTAAAATGCATCAAATTTCATTTTAAGCCCTTAAAAAGGGATTTTGACCTGTTCAACCCTGCAACTCTGTCTTGACCTCAAATAGAATTAAAAACAGTAGGATTTATTTTATATTATTTTAAAATAGGTGTCATATGTCCGATACATTTTTGTATTTAACAGTAATGTTATTAATTCACCAATAACACAACATAATAAATGAATTAATACAAATATTTAGGTGTCCCACATTTTGCATGTCTCATTTCTCAATTTTTACACACAAACAGTAACACTGAAATTATATTCAATAATATTTTGTTATATTTAGTTTGACTTTATGAGGATTGATGATGACCTTAAGCACCTTAATCCATTAACAATGTGTTAAAAAGAAAAAAGTTTCAGGCCTTAATTATTTATTTTATTTTTAATTAATTCCTTCATTCATTCCTTCATTAATTTTTAGGCAACAAGCTTCAGCAGATTTTTGAGTTTTCTCAACTTGTCGTTTTAAGTTTATACAACACAAATTTGAGAATCTCCCACAAAAATAAGTTGAGCAAACTCAAAAATCTGCTGAAGCTGGAAATTTTTTTTTTTTTTTTTAAGTTCGCTCAACTTTTTTTTTTTTTTTTTTTTTTACAGTGCAATGCGGCATGTATTTGATTTTTTTTTTTTTTTAATAAAAACACTATTATTGTGAAATATAATTACAATTTAACATAACTGTTTTTTATTTGAGCATATTTTAAAAATGTAATTTATTCCTGTGATGCAAAGCTGAATTTTCAGCATCTCCAGTCTTCAATGTCACATGATCCTTTTAGAAATCATTGTGCTGATTTTTTTTTAACTTGATGAATATAAAATTCAAAAGAACAGCAGTTATTTAAAATAGAAATCTCTTGCAACTTTATAAATGCATTTACTGTTACTATTCTCATCAATTTAACGAATCCTTGCTGAATAAAAGTAATAATTTCTTTAAAAGAAGAAAAAAAAAATCTTACTGACCCCAAATGTTTGAACATTAGTGTATATTGTTCAAATACAGTCCAAGTGATTGCAAGTTTAAAAAAAACCCCTGACCTTTCTAGAGGCGACTGACAAGGGAATGAAACGAGAGTGAGATGGAGTGAATAAGGTATGAAGCACATAATAATGGATGTTACCCAGTCGGATGCGCCGGGGCCAATCTGTCCTCTATGACGATCTCATCAGTGCTCTTGTAATTATTAGAGCTACTGTACTGTGACCCACATTCACACCAGAGCCAGAGGGAGGGGAGGAGTCTCTGACTGGCTGCTTTGATAACCTGTGTCTGCAGGGAGCCAATGAGATCAGCCGGAGGAGGATGTGATGAGGGCTGTTAGGAAGCATGAATAGAAAATCTCCTCACGTTCGCTCTGATAAAGCCAGAGAATGGCACTTCTGAGCTCCTGTCTCACCTTATCGTTCCTCCCGTCCTTGACGAAGCGCTTTATCTGCTGTCCCTCTCAGGTATATCCTCGCGACACCATTGCGGTCAAGGGTCAAGTTCATTGTGCTTGCCGAGCCAGCGGCGTAAACACGCTCGGCTGGAATCGATACGTCTAGGCTAGGGTGTCATTATTTGAGGGATTTCTACAGCGTTAAGCAAATGATCTGTGTTAGATTTAACAGCATAACACTCCCCAGCGCTGGATGTTTCCTACGCACACCTGCAACTTGCAAATGAAACTCTGAGTTCATTAATCTGTTCACTGTGATTGTTATTACAAACTAAACCTCCTCAACGGCCGAGTCACCTGCAGAACTGCACAGCAACACTCTAAGATCTGTGTTACTTTAGTATTATTTCTTTAAACATTAGCTTTTATTTTTAGTTTTACAGTAGTTACTCTGTTTTGTCATTTTTAGATTTCTTTTTAGATTTGATTCAGTTTCAATAAATCTTAAATTAAATCATAAATTAGTTTTAATAATTTGAGTACTAACTCGTTTCAGTCAGTTTAGAATTTTCGCTCAATTTTTGTATTTTTTAAATTTGAGAGTTTTTGTGATTTTGTCATTTTTATTCATCTTTTTTTCCCATTTAGTTTTATTTTTATGTCAGTTTTAGTAAATGTAGCACTAAATTAAAGTAATATTTCAGTATTTTTTAAAATAATTTTAACATATAAACTAATATTATGTATTTTTCATTTCAGTTTTAGTTTCAGTAATTTTAGTACCAACAAACTCATTTTACTTTTTCAAATTTCAACATTTCTCATTTTTCCTTGAACATTTATATTTTATTTTAGCTTTATTTTAATGAGTAAAAACACATTTGATTAGTTTTAGATTTGGTTCTCAATAATAACACTGCTTGAGATCCATAGAACACTTTGGATTCTGCATAGCAACACTTGGCAACCGCACAGCAAGCACAGTTCACATAACTTTGTGGAAAAATACATTTTGAATACATTTAATTCATAATTATTACCATCTTTCATTTTACTGCTGTTGCCGTTTTATGAAAGAAATGAGCCCCGAGAGGCCATTCTAATGATTTTACAGCAGTTAAGAGGGTTTTCAGCTTCACGTCATGCCTAATTACACTCTTTTCTGGGGTAAAATCACTGTAACAGAGTCTCTCGTGGCTTATAGCTTTAATTCACATATATGGATGTAGAGTTCAACACATAGCTCATCATTTCAAAACTATTTCATTTACAGCAAGAATGTTTCTTTTTATTTTAGTCAATAAAACAAGATTCATCTCAACTCGTCAAGGATAACACACTTTTCATTGCCGTCATTCTTATTAGAAAATAATACATGGCATCTAGCGTGTACATAAAAACAAATAGAGAGAACATAAAAGGAGTTAATCTAACAAACGCATTTGTTAAATTTCTTATCAGAGATTAGCTGCAGTCAAAACAGCTGTGAATATATTATCATCCACATAATGCTCTGCTCTCATGTGGATTCTGATCAAATAAAGTAGATATTAAGATATTAAATTGTATAAATACAATTTCATTTATATAATAGTAATTATAATGTTTTGTTATTATTACTTAAGTATATGTGATTATACTGAATTATATAATATATATAAAAATAATTATATACAATTATAATATTGCAATTTTACTTTTAGCTTATATATATATATATATATATATATATATATATATATATATATATATATATATATATAGTTTTAATTTATTTTCATTTCAGTTTTAATAAATACAGCTCTAACCTAAACTCATTTTTATTTCAGTTATTTACCAAGGCAACATTTATAATTTTATTCAAGTTTTAGAATGTTTTTGTTCTAAGTTTTAATTTAAATTTTAGCTTAAGTAAATTTTATGTGTGCTGATCTTAATTTTTATTCCAAGTTTTAGTTTTAGTAATTCTAGAATTAATTCAGAATTGAATTATATTTTCAGAATTTTTGCCAAGACAACACTTTTTTTCCCCTTCGTTTTTTTTCTTTATTCCTTCATTTTCATTTAAATTTTAGTTTTAGTAATTTTGTTATGTACATCTGCCATTTATTTTTTTTTTATTTCTATTTAGCTTTAATTTGTTTATTTCGGTTTTAGCGATTTTTAGTACCAAGTTAAACTCTTTTATTTTATTTCAGGTAGTTGTCAAGCTAACTCCAAACAGCAATGAACATATATAAATAACTAGTTTCTCTGTTCTTATGTGGATTTTGATCAAATAATAAATTAAATCTGAAATATTAATATATTGTCATCTATATATATAATATAATGTTTCATGCTAGTTTTAATAACTTTTTAGTTCACTTGTATTTTACCATGTGTTATTAATTTTAGGCCTACAATTACTTTGCTTTAAACAATTTCAGCTAACCAAAATGTTTCAAAACAAGTTTCTTACTTTAAATGAACAATAACCCCCTGTTCTGTACAACGAATCTCCTGGCTGCAGGCGAACTACACTTTATTCTGAGAGGTAAATGCATTAAAACAGATGTGTGTTTTTTGAAAAGAAGCATTTTGATGGCAGAAAAAGACATTATCTCACCTTTTGTGGCCCGTCACAATAAATAAACAGCATTTGATGGACTCCATTTGCAGTCTGAATCTTGTTTCACGCACGCTAAAGCGGTTTGTAATTGAGGTTACGGCCCCTCGCAGAGACATCACTGAAGGCTTCAGCTTCCTCACACTGCAATTAAATTTCTGTATTATTTATTGCAAAGTAATCAGCACAGCAAATGCGTTAAGCAGCGAATGGCTGCAGTGTGAATGCATTGGGCTGCAGCGACGTCACAATCAAAGCGTGAATATCACTCACGGCACTGTCTGAACACGTTTGGCTTTAGTTTCTGCTGAGAACGGCTGGAGAAAGACTGGGTTGCATCTGCGTTCTGTGACAGGCTACAAACACTGCACCTGTCACCGGGATCAGAGGTTAATTGTGCGGAATGACAGCCTGCTCCTGCGACAATAAATACAACTCGCCAACTCTCTTTAGAAAAGAGGCGACCTTTGCTTCCTGAGGTCTTTATAAAGGTCATCCGGTTGGACAGTCTATAGATAAAGATCCTTTTTACAGGCCAGTTTGCCTGACTTGAGGAACTGCTGTGACACAAGCTATTAAAGATCTGGAGATGAATGCCAGGACCGAGTCCCTTGCTAGATGTGCAGTTGTTTATTGTAGGTTATCAGTGTCGTGTTTAGCACTGTCACTTTGTATATGACAGTTGTTCTAGGATGTTTCATCAGACTTAAATATGGTTGAAAAAATTGTAAACATATCAAAATAATAATAATAAGATATATAAAATATATTTTTTACAAATAAATAATATTTAGGGCTTTCTACCTCAAAATTAAATGTGAAATTTACTGAAAACTGTTTCTACACCAATTTTCTTTCAGTGTAATGCCAGAACTTGTATATAAAAATATATATATAATTATTCTGAGAATATTTAAAAGAGTATTTAACAAATATAAGATGACAAAAAAACAAAAAACATAAATAAATAAAAATATGAATATATACATTTTTTCACCAGGACAAACTGTAATTAAATTCTGCACAAATACTAAAAATAATATACTACATTGACAAAAAAAAAAAAAAAAAAAAATTAAATATATAAAAAAATAAAAATAATATTTATAAAATATCCTTTTTTTTTTTATAACAATACTAAATAGTAATAGATAGACAGACAGACTTCTGGAAACTGAAAAAAAAAAAAAAAAAAGGTAAATGGAAAACAGTCCATAAAACTAAAACCAAATGAATTTTAAAATGTGAAGGATATCAAGCCAAGCACAGAGCGTCTGTGAACATCTTAATTACGGTGCGTGTTATCTGCTGCGCTGCTAATAGCTTCATCAGTCTCCAAATTAATTCTTTAGAGCTTCTACACTTTGGTCAAGAATATTGACAGAAATCATTGTCATATCAATAAATTAACAGGCTCCAAAGGTGATATGTAACTTACATTGGTTCATTATTTAATTTATTTATACACTTTTTAATTATTCATCAGAGTTCAGGTTTAAATATCAAAATTACAAAAGCAAAATAAAAACTCCAGACAAAAGTAGCCTCTGTGCATACTTATTATTCTTACAGTATCACACTTACAGAAGCAAATAACCTTCAAACATAAACATGATCATGGGCCAGAAAAAAATGATTCTGAAAAATAACAGAACAACTCCTGTAATGCAACTTAGGGCATTTCATGCTTTGGCCGTTCAAATTATAGAGAGATAATCAAGGACGGAATGAACACTGAAATAAACACTGGAGCAATAGCCTATGCTCATTACTCAATGAAAGGTGAAGACGCTGATACCAACATTTCACCATTTACCAGCAAACTATTACATAACGGAGTCCCAAACATATTTACACCAATGAAAATCTATTACGTCAAATCATTTAAATTTCCTCAAAACACAAACTGAATTTTTCTCAATTTATTAGAAAGAAATGACACCTTTTTACTCACAAATCAAATAAAAAATAAAATATAAACTATTTTTAAATCAACATAATAATGGACATAGTAATGTTAACTCATAAATCAGCATATTCCTCCTGTCTAGACATAGTGATGTTTCTTTGAAAGACAAATATATGATGTCTTTAAAAGATACATAGCAAGTTCTTTGAAATGTTTAATCTATATAAGGGTAGTTGACCAATAAAAATTGGACTGTGTCCTCTGGTGTGAGATGTAGGAAAACAAACGATACAAATAACATATGAAAAATGTATCTTCATTCTTAGATTTACAAGTAGCATGAGAGAGGTTTATCTTCAACGTTAGAGTTTTTTTTTTTCCCCGTCACACCATAGGACACATTAATATGTCAACTACCCATAAATTAACGCAAAAAAAAAAAATGCTCTCAAGAACCTAGCATAGCTGATAGCTTAAGTCAAAGTAATTTAATTAAATGCATTTAAATTCAGCACGCACATACTATGTGCTTAAAAAAACTAACATTTTACAGATTAATATTCTATGTACTTAGAATTGTAGTTCCTGGTGAGTAACTGTGATTTTTCCTTGATTTTGCTGACGAGTGTTACATTTGGACTTGCCTTAATTAAGTGCTTCAAACAAAACTCATTATCTTTCCAAGCCTTGGTGTACAAACGTTAAATATCTCATCTTAACGTCTTTTAAACACTATATTGCGTCCTGGTGGATTAAAATCTGCTTTTTAGTTGTGTTTGCAGTACGCATGAGATGTTCATTTCATCTGACATTAGCTCTGTTAACTTCGTCTAATCTGCTCTTAAAGGGCCGGCACGATCAGCCCACACAGATATGTCTAATAATCTCTCTGATCTCACCAATTTGTGATGTGGCTCTTCCAGGCTTCCAGTGGCGTTTGCACACACAGTACCGCTGCAGAGGGCACCTTGAGCCTCCATCAGGAGAACTCGGCACAGCACTCCGACTTAATTGGATTTGTGCATCACACACAAATTGTGACATTACAACTCGACGGCGGAGTAGGTCATGTGCCAATTACCAAAGCTCACTGCGCGAGCGGTCGTGGCCACGGAAGCTCGCCTAAGACTTCATTACCATCCCTTTTCATTATGTACTGAATGAAGCGGTGCTTACCATACACCCAAGTGCTGCTGGCAGAGTCGGCACGGGATCCTCGGACGCAGACGACGGCGAAAGAACAGCATATGTCTTTAATGAGACACAGCCGTCTGTGGTCTGCTTTAAAGAAAGACTCAGCGGTACATTACTTCACTTTTATCTGTGACATAACTTCTCTCTTGGCAACATTACTGTCATCCATCTACTCATCACAGGTTCGAATGGTAATCACATCACAGTCAAAAGTTCAAAATTAGAACACTTGGCATATTTAAGGCCCTGTTTACACTAGTGCGTGTTTGTTTTAAAATGAAAACTATTCTCGTCTACAGTGGCGTTTCATTTCCATCCACACTACACAACCCGAAAATGCATATCACATGCAGGTACAACCATAGATATGTACAGGTAGAATCCATATTATTTAGAAAGCGGATGTGTCTATGTGCTTGGAGCGGTCAAATGGGGAATCTACCTATACATATCTGTGGGTACAACAATGAGCATGATGTTATTGTTTACACGGTCGTCAAGGATACGCAGAGCGAATGTGGGCAGCCACGCCATCGTTTTCGAAAGTCTTCGTTTTGGTCTGAAAACGCAACCCTGGAGTCTTCAAACTAACGGCAGCAAAAGTTACGCGTTTTAAAACGAAAACCCACTAGTGTAAACGTAGCCTTAGACGTTTCAGTTGTTTTTGTTGAACTGGCCATTACAATGCCCATCAAACAAACTACTGCCAGAACGACCTGCGACGGAAGGAATCTGCCGGAACGTTGAAAATGATGGACTGTCCCCCTCAAAGTCCGGACCTCAACCCCAACAAGCAAATTTGGGGCGAGTTGGAAAATAAACTCAACAGATCTATTGTACATTCAAAGGAGTTGTAGATGGCATGGGATAACATGGGATGTTTCCTAAGTTCTCAGGAAATATATTCATACTATTCCAGAGAGATGTGCTGCTGTAATTGCCGCAAAAGGTGGACCTACCAAAAATGAAAGTTAAAAGTGGATAAAAACAGTACAAAGCACTTCATCTGATATTTGTTGTGCTCAGAGCAACCATTTGCATATTTCATGAAAATTATGAAATTAAATGTTTTGGAGGTAAAAAAAAGGTCAATATTTTCAGATCTATAAAATTCAAAAGAACAGCATTTATTTAAAATAGAAATAACATTTGAAATGCCTTTACTGTGATTTTTGCTCAATTTATTGATTTATTGCATCCTTGCTGTACAAAATATTTTTTTTTCCTTTAAAAAATAAATAAAAACACCCAAGTTTCTCATATTTAAAGCAAAATCTGTCCCACAAGACTAACCAAGTCACGCTTGTCCACACAAAATCCCGCAAAATGAAACAATTAAACATGCCATTTAAGTTAATTCGAGCTCTTGAAATACTGAGAATAATTCTGTCAAAAAGCAGAAACTCAAAATCATTTTAAAACGAATGATTTTGAATAATTCAAATTTAATTTGAGCCAGAATTTCATGTAAATGAGCCAACGCTCCACTACAAGCCTGATCTCCACATCAATCCATCACACAAACTATTCATTTATTTATAAAAACAGCACAAATAATATTTCATGGCATCACAACCCGCATATCTCCCGGAGAAAATTGTGGATATTCCTAATCTCTCCCGCGGCTCCGTTCATCATTCTGTTGTCTCAGTCCCTGTTTCTCCAGCACGAGCCGTATCTTCCGTCAGCAAACCCTTGGCTTTCCACAGCTGGAGGGGCAGAGGGAAAGCAGGAAGGAACAAGAGAAATGAGTTGCCTGCCGGTGCAACTTGGAAATCTCCCAAACCATCAGCCAGTCATTTATCTGGCTGATGGTACACAGTTTCGCTCAGACATCCATTACTTCCACCAACCTAATACCCTCCTTGGGTGCAGCCGAAATATATCCCTGTCACCGCACACATGACTGCAGAAGTGACGGCTGATCTGGGGTCAGTGAACACTCGGGGCCTCTGTGAACACGCGCGAGGTCGTACTTTGAAAAAATACGGGAGCATGGTACGCTTTTTGAAACATTTGATCTGTTTTGTGTCGAATAAACTCGCAGTTTTACTGAGGTGAAAGCTAAAATGTTCCCACTAACCTCAGGCATGGCCAAATATTAGAATTTGCTCTGCTGTCAGACTCAAGAGTTTGGTTTGTCTGTGTCCAGTGTGAACTGTGCACTGATGAAAGTTTAATGTGAGCGACTCGTCGGCTGTTTCTGAGTTTGTTTAGAGGTAAACAGGCAGTTCTGCTTAGATAAAATAGAGTTTCTGGATTTGGCTGAGTTTGTGAGGTTGACATTTCACATTTCACAAGCACCACATTCCTCCAGTACGACTGTATATTCTGAGTTTCTGTGTCTATGTGCAATATCTGCTGCTTATTATCTGGATGGAAAGGAACTTTGACCACAAAGTCAACAAACGGGTTCAATGTTTTTGCTGTTGTCAATGCCAAGTCTCCAACTTCACTCAGAATCAGCTACAATATGACAATATGTAACGATGATATCAGCTGCATCATGATTTACAAAAACTGTTGAATATGAAATACTAGTAACATCAAACACAGACAATGCTGTTAACTCATTCATTCAAATATAGGCTATATAACTACTAATTAACCAACCAAATCAATCAATCAATCAATCAAATGTAGGTGTTCTGATAAATCAAATTAAATATATATTTTATATTTTACACACACTGATGTATGTTTGAACAAATGCCTGAACAAAATACTCCCCTTGCGATCTACAATCTCACTTAAGATGGCCGAATACTCTCCCAATCATAATTCAATGCCTCGAGAAATTTACAAGTTCCTCTTTTGGGATCCAACAAAAACATATTCCATGAGAGTCCCAGATTCCTCTCATTAGATACCCACCAGGACTAAATATGCCCCTTTCTGAGATGATGGAAGAAGATGAAGCTTTTTCTGGCCACAAACTCAGCGAACTGAGTCGGAGGGAGCGAGCCACCCCGCCGAGCGCTTCTCTCCAGGAGGCTGGCGATCGAACGCTGCCCACGGTCACGCGTATGGAGCCGGGGCTGAGGAGCCGGGAGAACGGGAGCAGAGAGGTTTGTAATTAGAGAAGGGGTTTAGGGAGGGTTTGGCTCCTCTTCATACTCATTTTCCACACCAGCAGAAGGAACGAGAGGCAGGGGACGGGGCAGAGTGAGCTGGAGGAAGGGGAGCGGGCGCAGCGGGTGATGGCGCTCTGAAGATTCTTAATCCCACCGTGTGCTGGATTATCACAGTGGGGTGTGAGGGAACGCAGCCCACGCTACAGGACAAGCACCCGCGGGCCCACCGCAGAACATGCCCCTCACACACACGGATCATAACTCTGATAATAAATGAGCAGCTACTATAAGAAAACTGGTGGAAAAGAGTTAAATATATATACACATATATATACACACACACACACACACACACACACATATATATATATGCACATTAGGTTTAATCTGAAGTACTAAAATAACTATTTAAATTTTACTAAATCTATAATTTTTTTTTAAATCAAATCATGATTCTTACATATATACATATTCTTTCTTTATATTTTTTATTTTCTTTAGTTTTAGTTATTTTAGAAATTCAACTGATAGATATTACAGTGTAACAGTATATATATATATATATATATATACACAGACAAATAAAAACTGGACTGTGTCTTATGGTGTGACATAGCAAAAATGTAGAAAAAAAAAACTTAACATACAAATAACATGAAAAAAAAATATCTTCATTCTTAGTTACAAATAGCATGAGAGAGGTTTATTTTCAATGTTAGAGTTTTTTTTGGGATTTTTTCCGTCACAACATAGGACACATTGATACGTCAACTACCCATATATATATATATATATATATTATATATATATGAAATAATAATATTGTTATATTGAAATATTAAAAATGGTTAAGTTTAAATTGAACAATAATAAACAATACAGACATTTAGTAACAATTAAAAATGCTAAATAATATAAAATATAAATAAATAAATCTAAATTCTTTATAAATGTGTGTGTGTGACTTTTAGAATGTTTTTAGTTTCTTTAGCTTTACCTTAGTTATTAATATTTAGTTTTATTTTACTTATATATGATTAATATAGGCGTATTATCTTTAACTACAAGCAAAACTACAACCACTAACTGAAAAATGCAACACTTCGCACAATCATAGTTTTTAAATTGAAATACTAAAAGTGTTCAAAATGTGCCCAAAGTCCAGTGTGCATCCACTTGTGTGGAATAAAGTGTTTCTAAGCTCAGTAGGGTGCACTGAAGGGCCTGACAGCTTCTTCAGGTTACAGGACAATAGGAACAGGATTACTGTCAAAGTGTTTCTGTGGAGGGACGCTGAGCATTGGCCGGGACAGACTGGAAGTGAATGGACCCTCGGGGGGGATCTCTCATCTCAGAGCATAAAGCTTTTCTGAGGCCAGCCGGCATGAGATGCCTGGCCATCCATTCATTTGTCACACCTGAGATGGTGTCTAATGGAGTACAGCCTTACTGTATATTTGTCATGGGACTACCAGTGAAGCGTCTCCCTCAACAAAACAACAACGTACACTTTACTGTGTGCACTACTGTAAATACACTTTGCAAAAACTCCTGTTCTTATTTGCTGTTAAACTGCCTCAAATCAAATGAAACGTGCATTAGAAACAAGGCAGCATACAATATGAAGATTTTAGAGTATCATTAAATCTGCCAGTGCAGGAAGACAAAATACACTTACATTCAAGATACAAGCTGTTCAAACAAATATTAATATGTTTTGATTTTCAGTATTGAAAAGGACTTCAGATTTTTTTTTTTTTTTTAACTAATTCATTAGGAACAAGTTCTAAATCCTATTTATTTATTTTCAGGATGCATGATTATAAATGCATATTTTAAACATTTTGTAAAAAATGTACTGGTAATTTTCTGCCAATACATAAAGTTATTAATTTCCAAGCAATTATTTTATCCAAACATGAATTTATTAATGTGCAAATTATGCAAAATTCAAGTTACAGGCAAAAAAAAAATCATATTGATCTATTAAATTGTGCCCTACTTTTAAGTAATATAATTAATTATTTTATATATAATTAATTCATCATATTTATTCATTTATCTAATGTCAGCATATTTCAAACACTTTATATTATATACACTTACACACATTATGTACAAAATTTTATACAAAAAAATACATAAATACAGATTTATTTATGAATTTAAATATATATTTATTTTTGTATAAATATATTTATAACAATATATATATATATATATATATATATATATATATATATATATATATATATATATATATATATATATATATATATATATATATATATTGTTGTTTTGTTGACCTTACTGTACAGTACATTATAAAGTTGACATATCCTGCGGTATGACAAGTTATACTCCATTTAAAACTACTACACAGTTTTGCTAATCATTTTATAATCATTATGAATGCAGTTTAATGACCTCATATTAATTTAGAAAGTACACGATATAATTGCACTTTAAAAATTCATTTATCACACTTCAGGACCATTTAAATGAGCTAGTGAAGGCTAAAAGGGTAAAGAAAAATCGAGAGCAGTTAAAGTAACTAAAGTATTCACATCAATTTAAACCTGAAATACTTACAATCTTTTTTATTTATTTATTTATTCATGCGTGTGTTATTTTAATATGAATGGTTCTTTATCTATTCGAGATTTCATCTAATTTCCATGAATTAAAATGACATAAAGCTCAAACAAAAGAACCACGAGGAAATATTAAACGCAAACCACGTAATAATGCGTAGCCTCAGCTGCACAAACAGCCCAGGAAATCAAGAAGCAGAGTTTGATTTTAATAGTGTTAGAAACAGCAGCACAGAGCATGTGAGGTCATGCTTTATGCACCGATCTCCGCTCTAATGCTCCGTGTTGTTGCTCCCATTATCTGAATGAACTCAGCAATTATATAAAATATTCCAGAGCTATTTGGCTGTATTATCTGTATGAGCTCATTAAACTCAAAATGGAGTTTAGGGGTGGGGAGGGAAGCATTGCTTTTATTTGTTTTAGAATAGCAATCAACTGCACTTAACAGTTTGCCTGTGCACAAACAAAAAGCAGAAATGAAATCTAAACACTGTTTCATGGCAACAACATAGCCAGTAGCGTGACCCTGGGACAGAAGCCGCCCGATGCGCTCATGCTGGGTGGCAGAACAGTCACAGTGAGAGAGGCCTTACTGAAGACATGCTTCTGAGTGTGAATGATTTCATGGCTCTGCGCATGAAAACGTACCGTAAGACAGATGGAGGGCGGGTTAGAGATCGAAGGAGGGCAAGAGAGATGGAACTAGACTTTGTAAGCTTTTCGTCAAAGATGGACTTAAAACATGGTATATGGACAAATTTGTCTCAGTAATGCAATGTTCAGCGGTGTGTCCGGACTGGAGATGGTTCATGCAGGTCACAGAAAGAAAAGGAAAATGATTTGTTCATAAAAAATTATATGAATATGTAATTCAATTATTTTATTAATAAAATTTTATAAAATTATTAATATTATAAAATTATTAATTTATTACAAAATAAATAAAATTATTAATTATTATAATTATTAAGACAATTATATTTATAAACATTAGAACAATTATCAATATAAATGAACAAATAATTTTAATAATTAAGCATGAATTAATGAATATATTTTTTAATTTTACATTTAATTTATATTTAATATACACATAAAATACACATATAAATCTATTGAATTTATATATTAATGTTTAAAATTATTTAGAAAGTTAAACGGATTTAACATTAATACATAACTTTAAAATTAATATATTATTAATTTATAAATTACAACTTCCATTATATATTTAACATTAATACATAAAAAAATGTTAACTTTCATTTTATATTTATATATAAAGTAATAATATATTTTTATATTTTATTATAAAATTATATTATCTATTTAAATATATTATAAAAATTAATATATACACTTAACAATAATGACATTAATTTATACATTTCAACTTTAATTATATATTTATATATGAATATATATATATTATATATATATTATTCATTCTAATTATAAACATTGATACAATTATCAGTTTAAATATAAAATAAAATATTAATTTATACATGTACCACAAATATATAAATTCCAACTTTAGTTTTACATTTATAGAAAGTAATGCATTAAATCTGCATTATAAATTATTAATTCTAATCAAACATGAATATAACTATCAATTTAAATATATAATCAAAATATGAATATATACATTTCAAATTAATCTAAATATTAATATATGCCATCAATGACAGCATCAGTAATGCATTGATGATTAACAGCGATAATGATAATTAACTGCAACATTCAGCATGTCCAAATGTTCACTCATATGCATGTAATTACTGTACTTGCATATTAAATTCTTTGAAGTGATATTGCTGATGGACATTCCTCATGCACAGTTCAAGTACTAATCGATAATGAAATTGGTCGCTGATCATTATTATCGATTATCAATTTTATCGATTAGTTATTGCAGCCCTATCCAACATCAAACCATCACACTTCTGATTATTTTATGCTAAACAGCCTTCATCACATTAATCAACATCCCAGTGTTAGTTTAGCGCCGACATGCCGTACATGACTTCATGACGGGGGAAGTAAAACGAGCTGGCGTGTAAAGAGTGTTCGTTCGTCTCTGGTGATCAAATTCTAGCATTCGCTCACATATAGTACAGACCCTACAACATAGCCCACCCGCAAAGCCCTGGATACAAACTCAAATCAAATATTCAAGGTGTTGAGGTTGTTAAAACTCAAATAGCATGCTATATGCTTGCAAAAGTAAGTGTTTATCCCTGTGGCGCTACTGAGTGCTGAGGTACGGCATGCAGTCGCTCAGCTAAACTCACAATAATGAGAATATAATGATGAGGAGTTGAGTTACCATATCGATTTCACCTGCAACACATACAGACTGAAGCGCTCCGCTGGGCGAAGGATGCTTATCAGCTGAACGCAGCGTACATACATACATACATACATACATGTCTGGCACGCTTCAGGGCTTTATACATAAACTAATCCATATAACATGAGCTTATGCAGCTCATTTCTGGCAGGGAAGGAAACCTTCATCTGAAGTTTTGGGTTATTAAGCTCAAAGGTGTCAGGGGGAAAGCCGCTGCGTCATAATATGATGGACATTAAAGAGAAATATCAAATTATAGGCTGGTTTTGACAGACTCATGCGCTGATGGGGACTCCTGAGCTCCTTTCAGACCGGTAATGAGCTGCGGCGGGCTCCTTTAATACCGGCCATAATGTTTTTTTGATTGCCCCGTTTAATCTTGCCCTCTCGTGCCGCCCGCAATTGGAGAATCAGACCGTTTCACAGTCTCACTCCAAGAGGTTAAACACATTCACATGAGCAGATATGAGCAGAGGAAGAGACCGTTGTGCACATATATTTCCCATAATGCAGTGCTTCAGATAGCCAGTTGGTTGTCTTGGTTTTGCGTCGCTCAAGTCATGTCAGAAAGATCGCATTCAGGAGTTCAGTGCATGAGCATGACTCTATGAGCTCATAATTACAAGAGGGAGACTTTGCATTTTCTTCAGGCTGGACTTTCCGAGTGTTAATTAAGGAATTATTGTGGAAGCAAACTGATATTGATCATAAGCTGTAATAATGAATGTTGACAGAGCAATTGATTATGATAATCAGGAACAGCAAGAAAGCTTGAAAGAAAATAACTTTTTCTTAAACTGAGAATTATACATATATATATATATATATATATATATATATATATATATATATATATATATATATATATATATATATATACACACACACACACACACACACACACAATTCAGTAATATAAATGTCAATATAAATATAGAAATAACAATATAAAGGAGTGATAATTAGAAAGCAACTTTTCTTAAACAGAGAATTTCCGAGTGTTAATTAAAGAATCACTGTGGAAGCTAACTGATATTGATCATAAGCTGTAATTATAATGTTGACAGCACAATTGATTTTGTACGCATTTTGTGTACTGCTAATGAGGAATAGCACAAAGACTTGCTAGAAAAAAACAACTAATTTAGCTGGTTCATAGGAGGATTGTTTGACTCTGTAACAGCACTAGAATGATAAAACATCAGTTAAACACCTAATGTTAATCCTTTGCTCTTCATTATGGTGATTTAGCACTAAAAAGCTTCATGTGTTCATCAAGAAGTTAAAAAAAGAGAGATAAGTAAATATTTTTTTCTACCCAAAATCACTAACAACACAAATTTCCAGGATGACATGAATGTCACGTTTATTATGGATGATATCTGATGTTGGGGAATCTGTTTTTGGCTTCAAGGTTAACAAGCAGGAATGGGAATATTTTAGGTACCACCTGATGCAGCTGATTTCATTTAGGAAGGTAAAATGCAATAAAGAAGAAATTGTAATTGCATCTAAATTTAAAAAAAAAAAAAAGACCCAGAATTGCATTAAAACATGCCACAGGTTTTTGATCCACCTCCATCTTTACAAAGTATGGAAACATATATACTTGCTAGTATCCAGGGTTGTTGTTATTATTATTATTAAATATATATCACTTGAAATAAAATAACTATAAAAATAACTAGCACATATTTAGGAAAGGTGATTTGCAAAGATTTATAAAAACCTTTACACTCACTTCTTCTGGAGAAGCTGGATCACAAATGATTTGTGCGAACATAGACACAGATCGGCGCATTCCCTTAAAAATGAAAGTAATGTTAATCCTCTGTGTCTTCAGCAGCTCAGATGTCGGGAGTTAATGACAACTGCTATATTCATGATCTCGCTTAATCGGAGACATCTTGTCTTCCCCTGCACCGGAGTCGACACAATGGCGGACAGCTCTCAGCTCACTCAGGGCGGGTCTAAGATAAGACGGCCTTGTCAATCAACTATCGTGGGAGGGGCCTGCGCAGAACTACGTCATTCTGATAGGATTCTCAGAACAGCCTGATTTGAGAAAGGGGATTTTAAGATAGGAATTAAAAAAAAAATACACTGGGTGGATTTTTATTATTATAGGATGGCCACACACTTCCAACACTCATTTGTATTCAAACAACATGTAAAGTGAATTTTGCATTTTGGAGTATTTTATAGTATTTAGTAACTAGTTTATGGAAGCTTACTAAAAATGATATATATATATATATATATATATATATATATATATATATAATGTTCATTTAGTTAACTAATTAAACTAATTCACTAATTCATATTTTTTTCAGCTATTTGCCAAAGCAGTATTTCCCATTTATGTTTAATTTGTTGAATACACACACACACACACACACACACACACACACACACACACACACACACACACATATCTATATACGCATATACATATGTACATATACATATATATGAGAGAGAGAGAGAGAGAGAGAGAGAGAGAGAGATGTGTACCTGTGTGCTGCGTCTCTCTCTACAAACAATTACTTCATCGTTGCTGAGGAAAATAATGTAGCGATCTAGTATCTAGGCTGTTTTATTAATAAAAATCATGGGGAAGCGTTGCCAACAAGTTTATGTGTGTGTGCAGCGCAATCAGCGCTCTCTCTCTCTCTCTCTCTGTGTGTGTGTGTGTGTGTGTGTGTGTGCGTGCGTGCGTGCGAGTGATGCGCGTTGGTTAGTGTGCATCAAAGCAGCGCATAATTATGGAATAGTGATTAAACTGACTTGGAACTACCTGTGCATTAAAGGGATCCCTGGGTATTAAGACTTGTATGGCTTAATATAACGTAAATGATGTCTCTTACTGAAATATGTAGCAGAAAACCCATTAAAGATTTATGTTATTTTAAAAAAATCACATCGTTTTATACATATTTTGGACTATAGGGGGCGCATTATTCTGATGACGTAAAATGGTTGCACTTGGTGAGCTAGCGCTGTTGCTATTTTTACCACAACACAAATAGACAACTAGGAAAATAAAATACTGATATGATGACCACAGCTACTGAAAGAGCTTACAGGTGATGATAGATATAAGTATAGGTTTAAACCAAATGCTGTACCATCGATTTTTCCCGACAAGGAGTCTGAGAAACTCCTCCAGTGGCCGCGCACCATGATTAGCGTCGGCATGTTTACATCCTAACAGATGGCATCTAGCGTTTTTTGTGACAGCTTTTGTAAGCTCTTTCAGTAGCTGTGGTCAACTAAAAGACTCAAAGGCATCAGGGCTAAAGTGGAGAGAAAAAAGAAGCGGGTCTTTAGGAAGTTTTATTCGTCCACAGGCATCTTCCCATTCTTCTCTCCTCTTCTTATCGCTAGGAAAGCAATGAAGTCTTACATCGCTTCTTTTGTTGCCCTTCGACTGAAAATTACAACCAAAAGCCACACAATGTGGTATTGTCTGAGTATTTTATTTTCTGAGTTGAAAAAAAGTGGTAAAAAGCGCCAGTAGCTCACCAAGTGCAACCATTTGACGTAATCGACGCAGAATGTACTGTGCACAAAAAAATAATAGCGTTATATTAAGCTATACATGTCTTAATACCCGGGGATCTCTTTAAACGGTTTTACTGCATACCTGCCAGCCAATCAGAATCCAGTATTCAGGCAGACAATGGAATAAATACATATATACATATATTAGTGCTGATTAATCGCAATTAAATCGCATCCAAAATAAAAGTACTATATGTATGTGCACTGTTTATTTATTATGTATATATAAATACACACATATGCAGTATATATTTTGAAAATATTTACATGTATGTACATTTATATATTTATATTACATATAAATATATTTAATATATAAACATAGCATATTTTTCTTAAATTTATGCATGCATGTGTTTGTATCTATACATACATAATACATATACACACTACACACTCATATATTAGTACATATATATATATATATATATATATATATATATATATACACATACATACACACACACACACACACACACATACATACATACACACACACCAACCACGACACTCCCAAACGCTACAGAATCACTAATACTTTAACTAAAATTAAAATGAAAACTCAAAATCTAATTCAAAATATTAACAAAAAACTATAACATGAATGATTTTAAAATAACACTAGCTACAACAGCTAGTTTCTAAGAATAGCCAAATCTCCTCCAGCTCTGAGTGTAAAAGCGCAATATTAATCACCTGAAAAAAATCGCAGTGCATCTGTGCATTCATTTTCCCCCGAGCTAGTTAACTTCAGGACAAATTACCTTTCCACATGGTCCAAGTTTCCAGCCACCCCAAGTCCTCCGATAGTGTAGAGTTTCCCATCGTACACCAAGCTGTTGTGCCTGCAGCGAGAGACAGTCATCCGGGACACCAGGTTCCAGTTGTCCAGAAGTGACATGTAGCACCACACATCTGCCACTGTCACCCCTGACTCCGTACCACCTGGAAACAAGACCACGCACCATCACGCCTTGACATTGCACAAAGTCAATGTTGAAAATTCTCTGAAAAAATTTGGGAATAAATTTACAACTGTTTACCGATGCCGCACGGACACCAACACTTGTAACACGACCTCAGAAAGTACCAAAATAAGCTGGACGGAAACGTGACCTTGATAAAGGATTTGTTGCATTTATCTGGCATGGAGACCAATAGATGTTTTGATATTATGGGTCGGTGGATGCAGATTAATGTAACCGCATTGGTGATCCTTCATCAGATCACTGCAAAAACAGTCTGGGACGTGACCGCGGAGTTGATATACGACCTTCCCTCCAAAATCTGACGTACCTGACAGGTAAATATTGTCCCCGGCGGAGATAACACTGAAGAATTCGCGGTCGTAGAACGGAAGGCTGGCTAGAGGATACCATTTGCTGTTCTGCGGGTTGAAGCAGGTGACGGCCGTCAGAGAGCGCTGGTTCATACCGATCGCCTGCCTTCCTCCCACCAACACGATCACCTCTGCTACACCTGCGGGTTAGACGGAGGATACAAATATATGAGTACTTGATGGCCCCTGTGGTGGCCGTGTCGATGTGTTGAAATAGAGAGCCTGACAAAGGCTGGGAGTGCAGTTATTCTTCATGGCGGATTGATGGACTGCAGGGACCCCCAAAGAAGATTGCTGCTCCTCCACGCCGTTTCACATTGCAGCTATCTTATGTGAGAATCTAAAACCCAGAGAGCTGCACTACAAAAATAAATAAAGGCACATTGGTAGAAGAAAAAAAACGGATTTTTGCCTTGTTTTCAAGTAAGAAATATCTAGACATCATTAAAACTGTAAAATTGTATAAGATATAAAGACTTGGGGGGAAAAAAAGTAATATATATATATATATATATATATATATATATATATATATATATATACATACACATATACACATACACACACACACACATACATACATACAGTATATATTACACATATAAAAAAAACAGAGCTTTATGCTTAAAACAAGAAGAAAATTTGTGGGAAATTAAATTTCATACTCAATGGCATTTTAAACATTTTATGAACTACCCATGTGCATTTCTGAAGCTGATTTCACAGCAGGCACTTTCAGTATCCTAAATACATATAATAATAATAATAATAATAATAATAATAATAATAATACTAAAACTTGATACAACACAAAAAGGCAAATATATTGGTGCCAAAATATTACGAAAATATATACACTATTATTAAAAGTGAGGGGTTATTTTTAAAAGAAATTAATGTAAGAATATACTTTATAGGACACGTTAAATTGATCAAAAGTCACAGAAAAGACTTTTGCTTTGTTACAAAAGTTTTTTTGTTGTTGTTGTTGTTTTTTTTTTTTTACTTACAAATAAATGCTGTTCTTTTAAACTCTCAATTAAATCAAACATTCCTGAACAAAATATTACAAATCCACAAAACTATTTAGCAGCACAACTGTGATAATAACGAGAAATGTTTCTTAAGCAGCAAATCAGTATATTAGAATGATTTCTGAAGGATCATGTGACACTAAAGAGTGAAGTAATGATGCTGTAAATTCAGCTTTTCATCACAGGAATAAATTACATTTTAAAATACATTCAAACAGAAAACTGCTATTTTAAATGATAATAATATTTCACAATATTACTGTTTTTAATGCATGTTTGATCAAACAAATGCATCTTTGGTGATCATAAGAGACTTCTTTCTAAAACAATAAAAAACTTTCTGACCCCAAACTTTTGAATGGCAGTATATGTAATATAAGTGAAACGAATATTAAAATATAGCACCTAATATGTTATATAAAAACTGGTATCCAGGTTACCCAACATCCCACATGAAGAGTCTGTCTGTGCATGTGTGTCCAATGAAGAGTGTAAGTGAATTATCAGAGCTTAACTAAACTCATAACCATCTGTTTGGCTGCATGCCCTCAAGAGTCTTACAGCCCTGGGCACATTGGCTTCGACACTACATGAAATGCATCATGGGCACCTGCGCACTCATCCGTGATCCTCTATTCTGCTACTCTCATTTTTGCAAAGTACTCAGATGAAATATGAGTGTTTAGCATTTGTAATAACAAATTCAGTTCTAACACACACACACACACACACACACACACACACACACACTGCTTTAAAATCCGATCAGATGAGCCAATATATGCACACCTGTGTCCACCATTGCATGCAAGTCTGTTTTTAGGAAACAAACACTGTAGTCATGCTAAAGAATTATATTACTAGAACTGCTTATTAATGGAGGCAGGTTTTATACTCAAATTTTGGTGCCACAGATCATGAAGTTGTCTAAGAAATTCTATATCAGTTGTAAGAATTGTAATCAAATGTTTATCAATGAGATTATCTCATTTAAATCAATATGATAAACAAGTTACGTCAAAAGTAATCAAAAATTAGTCCGATTATATGACCTCAAATGTGTAATATAATGGATTACGTTACTAACTACAATTTTCTGTCATGTATTCTGGAATCAGTAAATGGACTACAATTTGTAAATAATCTACCCAGCACTGCTAATGATATATATTTAAAAGCATATCAGAGTTGTGTCTGTTCTGTATGTGTGGTGCAAGAAATCAGAAGGTATGTTTTGATTCTTTATCGTTGCCAGATCTTGCTAGAATAATAAACAACAAACAAGAACAAGAGCAAGAAGTGACCTGCACCTGCCTACTTTATTAACTCCATAAACTGGATCAAGCCCAAATACCCCAAAGCCCAAAGGTGCTTAATAAGTGTCGCTTATAATAAGTGGCCATGGCAACCTTTCAAATGTGCACCGCTCCTTTGTCTTTGGTTGCTGTAATATTACTTTGGTAAAGAAATGCATATTTAAATGCAGTTGTCACAACTTTACTGTGCCCGTGGCCATAGAGACTTCAGGGCTCTGAATTGGATCAGTACAAGAAGACACCAAGAACCTCGCTGCATTTATCTTCAACAAACAAGGTCTAAATGTTCCCGCAGAAGGAAAATGAACGAACACCAGCATCATCCGGTGTAATTCTATCCAGGTTTACACTTAGAAAGCCTATTCTTGTGTGTGTAAGGGTTCGAGCACTCAGACTTCCTGCATCATGTCTACACCGGCGCAGGGCTTGTCATCAAATCGCCTCGCAGAGACCAGCTTTTGTTTAAGGTGCAGGAAGAAAGGCGGCGAGAGAGCAGAGGAAAGTGAGAGAGCGACGTGAAGACATCCTTGAGCTTCTTTTAACCGCTGGCTCATCTTTCCGAATCAATACTTCCCCTGCGCTCCCCTGACAACAGCCGCCTGCCTGATCCATGGGCTTCTCTCCGCTCCAGCATCCTTCTTTTACAATATTGTCATCTTTTTCTTCTTCTCCATTTCTCTCTCTCTCTTTCTAAATCTTGGCTTTTCTCTCCAGGGCAGGTAAAAACACAACTGGAGTGGAAAAGAGAGAGAGAGAAAAAAAAAAAGTAAAATCGAGAGGGAAAAAAATATACTGTGAAGGGGATTGTCTTAACTGAGACATGAGGAAGGGCCAGACTGCTGCTGAACCATATGCTGCCTGATCTGGTGGAAATGAAGCACTCAGCATCCTTCAGGCAAGCAGGTAGAGCAGACAGAATATGTGCAAATGAAGTGAAACGTCCCTCCTTCACTGTCTGCATTTTGTCAAATCAAAACAAATAAATACTCCATCCTATTTTTAACAACGGTATAACTGTAAAAAGCTCATTTACATTCATTCCTTTACAAAATACATATTGAAAATAGTGCGAAAAAAGGGAACAAAAAAGGAACCGCAAGGAATCATACAGACACAACTGGAAATTTTAAAAGTTAAAAATTAAAAGTGGGAATTTTAAATATTAGTATAAAGTTTGTGCACCCTTGATAAAATTATACGCTTTTCTAAACATTTTGCAGAAATAAGTAATATTATATTTCAGGACAAATTTGCTTTTAAAACCTATAAATAAAAATAAATAAACTATTAAAAAATAATAATATTAAATTAAACACACACACATGCATACATGTGTACACAAACACACACACACACATTATTTTTTTTAAATAATAATAGTAATAATAATAAATGTTAATGAATGAGTTAACCAGAAAAAAAGTGTCCTGAATGATTGTTTTGATTTATTATTTTGATTCATTACATAATTCTCATACTTCCAAGCATGTTATTTCATAATATTAGTAAATAGTAATAATAATAAATGAGTGGACGTGCCCAAACTGTTGACTGGTAGTGTATAACTGATGATGAATTTCTCTGTGTGAACACCTTATAATGAACTGAAATGCTAAAAAATATATGGCAGGTCCATCACTCCAGTTACTGTCACAGTGAGTATATTCATTTCACTGTGACCCCTAAAGGGCAACCACAGCCATTTCTTATTTCCTGTGAGATTTGAGTCTGTTCAAGCAGCAGGTGACCTTTTTCAGCCTTCAAAAGTGCTGCTGAAGCAACGTTTCATTCCTTAATGAGATGTGCTGATTTTAATCGAGTTACCTCCATTCAAACAGCCTAAATCTAGCTCAGCCATAGAAAAGCAAACAAAAACAGAAGGAGACAGGAAGTGAACCAGTAGGAGTTAAGCCAGCACCTGTCAATCAAGCTGGACGTGGGCGGGGCAAGCGCTTCCCACATCTACTTTTCCTCTTTGTCCGCTTCCCCCATTTCTGTCGACGCATTGAGCAGCGATCCACACCTTTGACAGGTGAGCTTCTCCTCGCTCGGCGTGCACAGCCTCCCACAGGACAATCACACCCGTCTCTTCCGCCTCACTTCCCCTTAATGAGTCCTATCTATGGCATTGACTCAGCGGCTGCCATCGGTAAATAACGGTTTGCCAGACGGGACGTCAGGGCGGCCAGGTAGCTCTCATCCCCCACCGAGCTAAAGAGCGATAATGATAACATCCAGAGTTGGGAACGACGGTAAATAACTGTCTCTTTTTCTCTCCTCCTGAGCTCAATCTCTCTTTCACAGTGGGAGGAAACCCAAACCTGCTCTAAACCGCCACCACCTTGGCCTAGAACAAGACCCCGGATCCCCCAGCTGAGACCGGGCTTGGTTTCCATCTAATTGCCCTCGTCCTGCTCTTCCTGACCATTAAAAGCTGGATGTGGAAGAGGTCTTTGAGTCCGGAGGAGAGGAAGTTCTCTCTCTCCTCCGAGACTCTCAGACGGTTGCGGTCGTGGGCAGAGATAAATTGCAGCTTTGAACCCGCTTGTCAGAAAGACGTGGCGGGCAGGTGACGCTGTGGGCGCGGGCGTCCCTGACCGTCTGAACTTTGTATGTGTGGGCTTTTACCCCTGTCATTTAACTGCCCTTCAATCCAGTCCCGCCGGAGCGAGCCAAAAAGCCTCGCAAATGAAAAGAGAGGATAAGTCGGGCCAGAAGAAGTTATTAAGTGCTCTACCTTGGAAATACATTTTCTGGGAATGATGATGATGATGATGTAGTTAGGGATAAAATGAAAATCATTTTGCTCACATAACAGTAATGCGCCGAATAAAATGCCCTTTAAAGCTGTCCGTCACCTTGCGATCTCTCACTCCTCCTCAGCTTTGATTGAATATCATGCATTTACTGGACAGTCCAACTGACCGTTTCAAGCTCAGGTACTGCAGTAGTTTAGTCTCATGTACCCAGACACTAATACTGGAATAAGAGACCCTTTGGTTACTGTTGCAAACTCAGACAAAGTGTATACATTGTAAAGAAACTGACTTGGGATTTCCTTTACCAACAGGATTTTCAGTAAAGTGTGCTCATGGTGGTGCAAATTGATTGATCTTGTATATAAAAAAGTCAACATTTTTTTCACAATAAAAATAAATGTTATATATAATGTTGATTTATATTGATATACACACACACACACACACACACACACACACACACACACACACACACACACACACACAGAAAACTGACGTTTTGACATATTGTTTAATCCAGATTAAGTCAATAAGTAAGCAAGCAAGCACATAAAATCAATCAAATCAATCAATCAATCCATCCATCAACCTTTGGTCAATTATCTTTTGCTTTTAAAACATTTATCAGGACACTGTGGTTTCTTGAAAAAGCTGAAAATATGGTTATTGACCCATCAAAATTGTGATCATTTATAGTGATTTATGGATATGGTATGGTAGTCTGTAATTTTGTTTCAATGTTCTTGGTTTATTTTTTTCTTCTGCTCTCAATTTTTTCTTCTTGTTCTTAATTTGGTGTATTAATATTTTTTGTTTATATTTTCTTCCTGTCCTTAACATCAACCTGCCAAAAGGGACTACGGATGAAAATTAGCCAGTGTTGGCTAAATCTGGTGCTTTTTACATATTGTATGTATTATTAATGTGCATTGTCCCTGATTGAATAAATGAAATGAAACCAACCAACCATATATTTTTTTAAATAATTTCCATAGAAAAACAAAACAAAACAAACAATTAAAAACACATTAAAAAATATCAGAGGCTTCTCTAAGAAATGGTGAATGACACCAGTTGCTAAGGATGGACTGGTAAGTAATGTTTTACAGGGATAGGGATAGCAAATGAAGTCATACAGGTTTGAAACGACATGAAGGAGAGTAAATGATAACAGAAACTTCATTTTGCGTGAACTATTCCATTCAGGCAGAGTATGTATACAGGTACAGTATAAAGTATAAAGGAAATACAAAGCAACCATGGTTTGCTTCTTCCATGTGACATTTACACGAGTAAAGGGGTACATCTGAAATAGATTATAACACTGAGAGCGAGCATATTCTACAGGTGCTCAAGGCTACTATAGTATGTGCCTCAAAAACCACTTGACTGTCTTGCTAAGATTTGATGCCACAAGCCTTGCCAACCTGGCAAATCAAAAGCCCTCATTGTAACAGTCTGGGAAATAAATGCAAAACACCTGGGAGCCAGGGAACTTAACATACTGTATTACCATAAACATGACTTTAATTCTCAGTGGACTCATATAACCTGCTTGACTAAAGCCAGCCAATCCAGTCAGAGAGCCGTTTTGAGAAACGCTTGTTATTTTCTCGTGCATATGAATCAGACTGAGAATTTTAACCAATCATTTAAGGCTTTAGGGAGACCAAATTAAATAATTTAAAAATCAATTATTGAAAATTGACTCATTCTAAGTACCAAGGGACAGATGTGCTCCTTCAACAGCCACTTTCACACATTTAATTTCAGTAAAACTGCAAAAAAGTTTTCCCTCTTTTATCTGTGCTACAGGAACATTCACACCGGAGCTGAAGAATTGGCTCTCTTTCCACTCAAGAGTGTGAATTTGTTTGGAATTGGCCATATTTAAAGGAAGACGTATTGGAATTTGAATTAGAATGACAGGTGGAAAAAAATTCTATGAAATACTGAGTGACTGATTACATTATTCAAAAAAAGAAAGGAATAAAATTTACCATCACTCCCTGGTATATATATATATATATATATATATATATATATATATATATATATATATATATATAAAGGGTCCACTGCATTTTTAAACACATAATGGGAACTGAAGTAACTCTTCAAAAAAGTTAATTTAAAAATTATAATGAAAGATATCAAATAAAATTCTATAGGTGGCATTTCAAACATCTTCGAAAACCTTCAACTTTTAAGCTAGCATACAACAACTGACTTTGCTTCAAATATTTAGTTATTCAAAAATAAATACTTAATTATATAGTATAATTATAACATTATAAATTTAGAAAAATAATATTAAATTTGAAATTTGAATTGCAATTCTGCACTCTGTCTGCTATCTCAATTTAAATTCAAATCAAAATCAGGGACTGAATTAGAATTCAAAAGGTGTCCGTAATTCAATACTGAATAGTGCATTGAGAACACCAAAATGCTGTTTAAGCTCAAACAAGAACTTTTCCTCCAACATTAAACTGCCGGAGCTGATTTTCCACAATGGGTCTTGTTCACAAATGAGCTCTAAATGGAAAAATGCTGTTAAATTTACAGTCCGCAGGCGTGCTGTCTAAAGCAGAGACTAAGAGCAGCTGCAACTCCAGGCACAATATCTGCACATAAACTCAAGAGTCCACCGCACTGCGAGCTGTCATTTACAAGGGACCCAAGCAGCAATCAAACGGCACGCTGCTGCCCTTTGCAACAAGAGAAATAGCTCCCGGACAGGAAGTAAGACATGATTCTGAGTGAGCTTTGTGCTCGGGAGAGAGAATTCCTCCCTGTAGAGCAGTGCCGCATATATTATCTATCCGTCTCTTAACAGCAGTATCTTATTTAATAGTTTATCAACCAAAAATGTTAGTCATACACGAATACGGTCACATTAAGTGTGACAAAAATTTCCTGACAGGGGAATTTAAAATACTGCAAGCCCACTGAGCCAAACACAGCCGCAAAATCATCCACTTCAAAATGTAAATTTCATCCAGCTACTGTAGATGACGGAAAAGCAATCAACAGCTGAAATGTACCGAGCGAAATGTTATGATTAGCGCTGACACATTTATAATTTCCATTCTCTAGGACGGATTAATCCAACAAAAGACATGTGAACAGGAAATTCAATTATTATGGTGGTTTGTAAAATGAACAAACCACCAATTTTGATGCAACAGTCACAGAGGGGTCAGGAATGATGATTAATTGCAGTAAAACTGCAAACGTTTTCTGTCTTTTATCTGTGCTACAGTTACATTCACACTAGAACTGTGCAAAATTGAAGAATTGGCTCTCTTTCAATTCATGAGTTTGAATTTCATTTTAAATTTGAATGGTCACACCTGGAAGTTGAATTGGAATGACAGGTAAAGTGCATTTTTAAAATTTAAATTCCATGTTGGTCTATAAAAACTCAATTTAACCCTTTGAAACTGGCTTTATCACCAACACGCAAACAAGCTGCATTCACGTTACTGTAACTCTTCAACCTTTGAGTTGAGCTCCATTTGAGTGCAAGAGTTTGTTCAAAAACATGGCAGAAGAGGCAATTGGGAGGATTTTTTGATGATACATGGAAGGAAGAAGCGGGATTTTTCAGAATAGCATATTATAATATACAGTGTGTGTCTATGCATCCACAAAAAAAGGCTTCTGGGTGAATACTGTGAAACCCAGTGTGAAAAAAAGACTTGTACTGTATGTATTATAGTCCAGTTTCCAAATGTTAGATTCTTTTGTTCATGGTTTCTGATTTTTAAACAGTAAAATTTATTCTAGGTTTTTTTTTTTTACACAACTGTAATTTATTGAAAGCCAACTGTGTTCTAAAAGAAAGAAAAAAACAACTCCTTGCACTTGAAGAGAGCTCACTGTTTAAGAATTTTACATACAAAAAAATAAATACAATAAAAAAGCAAAAGCGACCTATTTTAGATTATAGGAGGCCTACAAACCTTCAAACTTGGTAAAGCCAGCATTTATAAAATTATTATAATTATATATAAATGTAATACAATTAAATTCGACATCCTTACATTTTAATTGCCATTCTCCATCCTATTGGCAACCTTAATTCTACTTCAAATCCAGAAACTGAATTGGAATTTAAATTGCATTTGCAGTTTAGTTCTGAATAGTGTGTTCAACCCAGACTCACATACAGTGTGAACACAAAAATGCTGTTTAAGTGCTTTTCTACCAACAGTACAACTTCTTAAACTGCCGGAGCTGATTTTCCACAATGGGTCCTGTTCACAAAAGTGATACTAAATGGAAAAAATGTTATTAAACTTTAAGTGCTCCTGTTATGGATTTTTGAAAATGACCTTTCATGCAGTGTGTAACACAGTGTAACAGGTGAATGAAAACATCCTGCAAAGTTTTGAATCTGAAAGTGCACTGTGTATAAAGTTATTGTCTCTCAAAAGAAAGAGTCAACTCTGAATCATTGAAACGAGTCTTTTTTAAAACGAATCCCAAGCCGTTTCATGTTGACGTCAACAAGAAACATTAGCATATTGCCTGCCCACTTGTTGTGTGCGCAGACCTGGGAAAACTTGATTTTCGCGTTGGTCTGAATGAAAATGCAAATTCATTCTTTGCCACTAGGTGCCGCTTTTGGAGCGTTAAAAATAGCTGTTTCCCCGGTAACGGCTTTACTCAAAGCAGCACTGAGCTCACAAACACTGCTTTAAATGAAATCGAGCAATCACCGCAGATTAGCTTCATGCAAAGGAGGGCTTTGGAAAAATGAATCGTTGAGCGAATCGTTTGGAAGTCGTTGAGCAAATAAGGTAAAAATAAATGCATATTATAAGAAAATGAAAGTGTTTTTTGACCTTGCATGCATGTCAACCTATTGTTGGGGACTCCCAAAACCAAATTATGAACCTTTCATAACTCATAATAGGGGCACTTTAAGATTCATCAATAGGTGACGTATTAAACAATTACTCGGCAAACTGAACAAACCACCAATTTTGATGCAATAGACAGAGAGGGGTCGGGACTGACAATGGCTGAAATTCCCTCGCGATCCTGCTCAGTTCTTCAAATCCGCTTCAGTAACATCCACAGGCATCTGCAGAGACGCTGCGCTTTATCAGAGAAAGAGACTAATTAAACCGACTGGACCCTGCGCTGAAGGTGAGATGCAGAAAGCAATGAGGTTGGCCCTCCAGTCATCGCATGACTAAATCAATTAAACAAACGCAGACGTACTGCAAAACGTCGCCCTTCCGTCCTCACCTTCAAGCTGCTGCTTTGGCGATAAAAGCAGTTAGAGAAATGAGTCGGTAAAAGCGGTTTGTGGTCTGTAAAGGACTGGGCTGAGTGTCAAATCAGCACAATCCAATACCTTTGACTCCTCCTGCCGCACGCCAGCAGCCGATTGAATGTTGCACTTCGAAGAGGTGACCTCAATAAAGTGTGTCAAAGCTTTGTGAATGGCCGCCAAAAGGAAGGACGTATTCTGAAACGAGAGCTAATTAGTCGACAGCAGCAGCAGACGTACAGCACAGAAATGACATGACAGCACAAGAGAAATGCAACTCACTTAGTGACAGGGTTACCAGACGACTATAATAAAATATCACAAGTCCAAGATGCGGCCTGGAGGGTAACCTGCATACTGTGACTTGAATAATGCATTTAACAGTTTGCAAAGCATGTACACCACTAATCAAAAGTTTGGGGTCAGTAAGTTTTTAATTTTTTTTTTTTTTAAGAAATTAATATTTTCATTCAGCAAGGAGGCATTAAACTGATCAAAAAGTGATTTTTTTTTCTTTACAAAAGATTTCTATTTCAAATAAATGATGTTCTTTTGGATTTTATATTCAACAAGGATTCCTGAAAAAAAAAAAAGAAAAAAAAAAAAAGCAGTGACCGTTTTCACAAAAATATTAAATCGGCACAACTGTTTTCAACATGAATAATAATAAGAAATTTTTCTTCAGTAGCATATTAGAATTATTTCTGAAGGATCGTGTGACACTGAAGACTGGAGTAATGATGCTGAAAATTCAGCTTTGCATCACAGGAAGAAATCTAAAAAAAACCCCAGTTCTTTTAAATTGTAATATTTCATGTTTTTACAGCCTTTGAGAACATAAAGGACTTTTTACAAAAACATAAAACATCTTACACCCCCAAACTTTAAAACAGTAGTGTAAATGATTGAAAATGACTTCTGTAATGTCTAATCTTTAGACACAAAAAGAGTAAAACCCAAGCTAAAACTCTCAGCCCCTGTTTTACACTTCACACATAATCGGCTTATTTATTCTGGCATCCATATTAACAGGTTGCTGCATTCATATTTTACACAGCACAAGCACTGTGCCTGATTTCTCCACCTGTAGCGAGCTTAACTCAGCAGAAAACACAAATAAAATGCACTGTAAATCTTTGTATCGACACCATCTCTTGCAATACAGGCTTTTATGAAGCCACATAAAGTGATAGAGTGAAACTACTCTGCTATTGTTCGAAACAAGACTTACGGTGTGCTTGATGCAGTGATAAGACACATAAACAGCACTGTCTGTGCACTGAATCTGACTGAATCCAGATGATTTTGAATGTTTATACCTTTGCATTGGAGTTTGAGTTATGTTCTGTGTAGATTAATTACCATTTGGAAGTTAATATGGACGTCTTCCTCACATAAATTACAGTTCATGTTTACAATAGGTCACCACAGCTAGAAAACGCATGAATCACTATAAGGGCAAATCAAAAGACTAAGACTAATTATCAGAACAAATGGCATTCCAACTCCTAGTGAATGAGAATATGCATATAACCAGCTTTGGAATTAGACATTTATATATACACTTTCATCCAAAGCAAATTGCACTGCATTCAATATAAATAATAGGACAGCTCTTGGAAACCCATGAAATAATAGAAAATGTGCTGACTGTAAAATATTCATCAGAGAATGTAAAGTATACAGTATGTATTAGTATAGTATAGTTTAGACTAGAGAGTTGCTGTGTGGTTGCTTGAAAGTTGTGGCTGGTTTCTTAAATCAAAAATTCTCAAATCTCTATAATATTCTGGTCTCTAGATACGGCTCAGGTCCTTCCATCAACACATACGACACTAAAGTCTCATCATATACAGGATCATATACTGTAGAAAAGTAATAGTATTATACATTTTCCCTTACTATTAAACAAATGCCATTTTAAAAATGTCTGTGTTCTTGCATCTCCATCAATGTTGTTATTGTTAACTAAAACTAAAACTATTCAAAATCATTGTCCATAATGAAAAATAAAGCAGGAATAAAATAAAATAAAAATATTAGATGAAAAATTCAACTTTTGAAATGATGCCTTGGAACTGAAATGAATAAGTTGAACTACTAAAATTACTCAAAAACTGAAAAATTAATCAAAGCTATATAGAAATATTTAGAGATAATGCAAATTTAAAAAGCTAATTCAAATTTATAATAAAATGTGTGTGCAAATAAAAATACACACACAAAGAAAAAAAAATCTAAATAAAATGAAAAATAAATATAAAGCATTTGGTGACACAATACTACTAAATAAATAAATGTTTAAGTTTAAGCTAGAATAAAATAAAATATAAATATTAGAAGAAATAAATAAACAACTTTTTTGAAATGTTGCCTTGGAACTGAAATAAGTTGAAGTACTAAAACTACTAAAATAAAAACTGAAGTAAAAATAAATGAAACCTATATTATATATATATATAAAAACAGAAAAAAAAATGCAAACTAAAATTAAAATTAAAATAAAAGCTAAATAAAAACACAAATTTATACTACACTGATAGGCTACATAAAAATACTAAAATAATACTGTTCTCCATATATATATATAGCTTAAGTCAATGGGGTCCAAAGTATCTTCAAACAGGTTTAAAACAACATGAGAGTGAGTAAATAATGACAAAATTGTCATTTTTGTACGAGCCACTTTCTTCATGTTAATTCTCTCAAGGAGGGCCACAATATTAAGCTTCTGCTTTAGTAAAGCTGTTCAAACATCATATTATGTTCAGGGTCAGAGTTAAGCAGAACAGGATCACCTTTCACAGTCCTCGTCCCTTATGGTTCCTAATTACGCACCTGACCTACCCACGAGACCAGCGCTAATCAGCTACAAGTGTGGGCGAACTAGATTAACAAACACTTTGTTATTTGACGATAATTTGAGTTCTAGGTGCGACGGCAGTCCTTGCTGCCAGCACAGACTGCTGAAAGAGACTGTCGTGAGTTTAATTAGGACGGATAGCCCGTCTACACGAGTTACTGGGTGTGAGCCAGGTGTGCCGTCACCCTGATTTGCTCGGAGGATTTCCGTGCGGCAGAAGCGGAGGGAAGAGAAGGGCCCAGGTGAGTCCCATCAATCTGACGACAGCTGGCACTTTCCTGCAGCTCTGAGAGCACGAGCCGCGGGGCAATGCAAACCCACACGCTCTGATCGAGTGTATGCTCGGCAAGGAACCTTTCATGGGTGACATCACAGCACCTCTTCTGTGTCTTTTCATACATAAGAGACTTATCAGCCGAGCTCAGGTGGAAAGAGAATGCATTCAGCCGCACACAAACACACACACGGCAATTACAAACTCCTGGCAGCGCTTCCTCAATCTCTGTGGCTAAAAAGAAAGCAATTTAAGCTCCCCTTCGTCTTTGACTTCTACCCTAGTTTTCTCTCTCTTCGCCGTCTCTTTTTCATAAACAGGTCCTACAGGTGACAGGCCCTCACACGGTGTTTCATAACCTCCATCAGATGGCCCGCCAGATGGTCAAGCCAGCGACGAGTTCACTCAAGAGTTTTGTACACAGCCAAACAATCAAATACTTAATGGAAAAAAAAGCAGAAAGGAGACAAGTTCATCCTTCGTGAGCAAATCAGAGGCACAGACTTTGGAAGAAACACAGCGGACACGAGTCCACACAGCCTTACAGACAAAAAGAACTGGGTGGTACCATAAAAAAAAAAAAAGAGAGAAAAGCTAAGAGTAGGTCAACCAAATCAACAACAACATAAATAAATAAAGAAATACATAAATAAATAATTAAATAAATAAGAAAGAAAAAGAGGAAGAAATGTTGGCACTTCAAAGAATGACTAATTTGTTGTAATAAAAAATAATAAATATTATCTATATAAAATAATAATAATAATATATATTATATTATCAAAACACAAAAACAACAATAAAGTTGATTGCATGAATATAAAAAACTTGAAAAATCATTCAACTCAACTGTGCTCAACTGTAGAAAATCTTAAATCAAAATCTTTTAAATAATGATAATATATATATATATATATATATATATATATATATATATATATATATATATATATATATATATATATATACTGTATATATATTAAAAACTAAAATTATTAAAATAAAAACTGCAATAAAAATGAATTAAATCTATATAAAAATATATATTTAAAAAAAAACTAATTAAAAAAAAAAATAAAACGTAAACTAAAATTGAAATGAAACTGAAAATATAAAAATCAACAATAACAATTCACCCTATTTAGTTTGTCTTCAGGGTGTTTATTTACATTCAAGGTACATCAAAGAATACCATAGTGTTTTCAAGGTGCACGATAATAACAGTACTTTGTTAGGTATTGAATAAAGATTCTCAAAAATTACGTATAAAATGTATTGTAATTACATATCACAGCTCAAAACATTCAAGTATGTTCTTTTTGTGAGTTACTATCTCATAAACAATTCAAAATGATTCAAACTGGTAAAATCAGTCGTTAATCTACAATCTGGTGAAATCACAAAACCTTGTTCGTTTACCGGCTGTCACACCATAGAAACAAAACTCATTCAGCATCGTAAAATGACATTTGTTTACCAATTACTTTAACTCCTTCATGCAGAAAATAAGTTCTGCAGAGTGACATGACTTCCATGCACAGCTCGTAATACCTTTCAGACAATAATTAAACCTTGCTTTATTGAAAAGAGCCTCCGAGTCCTGGCCAGCGAGTAGGAAAAATCTCAGAGCCCGAGAGCAATTTGTTCCTCTGCCGAGGCTGCTTATTTCCATAAATATCTCATTTAATAGTAAAAACAAACAGGGTGATCTTAAAGGTTGGAAACTCTGCATCGTATTTACCACACATTTAAAGATGTTTATTAAGAAGAACTCTGGCGTATCTGGAGTCAGCTGGGATCAGACGGGCAGTGTGATGTTTTGGTGTGGCTGACTTTCCATTCCGCTCGACTGACGTGTTACAGTAGAAATCTCTGAGCTGATCTTTACTCAGAACTATTAGAATCACTTTTAATGCCAGAACAAATATCAGTGACGGGAAGGAACTAACTAAAAGTGATGATGGTACAAAACAGCTTTCACTTTTCAGTAGCGTGACAGTAGTTTTTAAAATAGAGCTGTGTCTACAGTAACAAACTACTTTTCCAAGAAGTGTAATGTGATAAAACACCAGCTTGAAGTAATCTTTAAGACTTGGGAAGTCTAACTCATTTTAGTGATTCGATACACTCTATAGAACAGATTCATTCTTGTGATTTGATTCATTCTACTCAACCCACTCCAGTGAACTGACTCATTCGAACAGTTCATGTAAACCAACACAAAAATAAATAAATAAATCCAGACTGTCTCTATGTGGTATTTTAACTTAATATTTTAGAATAGTTTATCAAAAAGTAGGGAGAGTTTACCAAAGTTATTTACTTAGCCTCATGTATGCTGTTATGCTATTTTTTCTTTAATGAAACATGTAAATGAGAATAAATTCTTAATTTAAAGAATCTTCACATATATTTCCATTTACCAAACGACAGTTCATTGTGGTCATGGGTTATCAAGCTCCTAAAAAGTATAAAATAGCACAACAAAAAGAAAAGCCCTTATGACTATATTCCAAAAAATTCATTGTTTACAAAAACTCTGCACATCTATTACAGCTCTCAAAAAAATATGGCATCTATAGAGCAATTTAAACATCAATAATAGTTTAATACAATTAATAAAAGTGTATTGCAACTAAATATCACGGCATCAAACCTGCATATATTTTCTTCCAATTATTTCCTGATCAGTTGTGGTATACATTTTTCCCCACTTAATTTCCAGCAAAAAACATTATTATATTGGCATTTACAAACCGTTAAAATAGCATAAAATTCCTTATTTTAGACTGTCATATAATGTTTTTCTCATAGTTTTGAGATATATATGTATATATAAATGTTATTTATACTGTGGTAGTAAAATAGTATGTCTAAATTAATTTATTTGATTCATTCACTTGCTTTTGTATTATTTTAAACGTTTTTTTTGCTAGATAAATCCTGTTCAAATCTTCAGATATGATATCTTTTAAATTATATTGGAATTTATATACCGTTACCATAACACACCAATTTTTGTACTGCCATATAACATTTTGTCATGGTTTTGACACACACACAGCATGGTAATAAAAGAGAATCATATTCATATTGCCACATAGGCTATTTACACTCATATGCCACTTCAGGAAATAGCATGGTAATTTCAAGGTACATGTCTAAATTAATTCATTTGATTCGTTCACTTGATGCTTTTCTATTAATTTAATGAGCATCTCAGCAAACTACAGTTTCAGAGTTTCAGGTAGCCTCAGTAATACTGATACATATTTATGGTAATTATGTTGTGTTTTGTGTGTGATATCTCTCCTAAGAGATTGATCTGGGTCCAGTGGGGGAGGGATTCAGCTCTTATACTGCAGTGGGCAGAGATCAATAAAACTCAGGGGCGAGAGAAAGAGAGCCACAGTATATCAAGATTAAATAAATGTACAGCTCACTCACGGGCTCACGCCTCGCTGAGGGAATCATGGGGGCTGGAGCGGCTGCGCGAGGAGAGAGCGAGAGTGATTCACAGCGCTGCATGAGGACAGCCTTATTGAACCATAAATTAGTTGGGTTGCATTTTTACAGCAGCCTGAGACTGACTTCAGATACAGTCAGAGAGACTCTGAGATGCACGGCTATCAGAATAACCACTGTGGCATTTGCTGATTCAAAAAGAGAGGATTTTGATACTTCAGAGGGTCAACGGCTTGTGTGGAAACTAATGATGCACCGGCATTTGAAAATATTTGACCTGAAGTGAATATTTGATTTTGGCTGAAACAGAAATCATTTAATTAACGCATCTCAGATGGCACATTTGGACTGAGAATAGTGTATATTTCATGCACTCAACATAACTAACCTATAACAGGTAAACATATCAGCTCTGTGGCAGCTAATTCTAGGTTGACAATATTGATTTGTCATTTTTAATCTTTGCTCGAACAAAACATCACTAAACATTTTTGAAACGTGCCTCCCATCCAATGATTCAATTCAGTTCAAGTTTATTTGTATAACGCTTTTCACGATGCAAATCATTGCAAAGAAGCTTTACAGAAAATTTAAGATTCTAATAACTTATCAGTGGTGACTATTTCAAGTTGATGTCCATATGGCAGAAATGTATGGTAAAAATCAAGCAGTTAGTTAATGTTATGTAATCAAACAGACGGTGAACACTATTACCAGCAATGATTATATGTTGCGATCAAATTTATAGCAAAATTTGGCAGTGATCACAATAAGCTTTGTGTTTTGTTACTTTTGATCTAAAATAAAGTCTCAGCTTTAAAATTTTGTCCATTTTATAACAAAATTTAATCAATAAATGTGGTGTTGATGCTCTTTATCATTTTAGCTGCCTCATTTCCAGCAGCACGTGAACAGAACATCTTTACTTCTTTACTACTAGTTATAGCACAAAATAGAGATGAATGAACATCATAAAAGTATGCTGAAAGAAACAGTACAACAGTACAAAAATGTCAATAAAACAGCTTGTAAACGTAAATGTTCATAAACTCAATTTGCTAAAAGATTACTGCTAAATTCTAATTATTGTATTGTTAAATTATTATGCTAAAAGCGTTTTGATAAATATATGAACTATATGACATTTTCATTATATTTCTACTTAACCTGTTGTCTTCATTATTTAACGCATGTCAGTCATTTCAGCTTTGGTTATTGGCTAAACGAAAACTTGAATGTTTGAAAAAAAAAAAAAAACACTTTAGTTTTGGGACCAATTCTCACTATTGCCTAACCATTAACCATTGCCTAAATAAACTCCTTATTTGGTGCTTATTTATAGTTAGTAATGTAAGACAAGGGATCTAAAATGTTGTCATGCAGTATAAAGCATTAATATGTGCTTTATAAGTATTAATAAACAGCTAATATGCTAGTAATATGTATGCTAATGTTAATAGTATGCAACCTGTTAATAATGAGAATTGGTCCCAAAACTAAAGTGTTACCAAACATTCCCGTGACGTCCCCAAACTTTTCCGTGCATCACTAGTGGGAACTTTATAATGACTCTTCAGCAGGTTAAATGTCTTAAAGGAACTTGCACAAGTAATCTTCCGGATGCAATCTGTTGAGTTTCAACATCAGCAACAGCATTCACGACCCATTTAACGTCCATAATGTGATGCATTTCTGAAAACTCTGGTAAAAAACAATAACATATTGTGGTATCATCTATTTCAGATGAACCTGCTCCTACACGGCTCATAAAAACAAAACAAACTGTGATTGATCGCTTTATATCTCAGCCAGACGGTCGCTTCCTGTAAGCGGCTGGTTCTCGAGCCAGAATAAGCTGCAGTGTGGAATAGACCTTTTGCAGTTCAGTCAAAGCTCTGGCTACAGTAACGTGAGACTAGTGAAAGACAGATGAGAATTAGAACGTGAAAGGTCTGACCTGCAGAGAGTCTCGGCCGCGTCCTGGGCGTCTGCATCTCCTGTCGCGCGTGAGGCAGCATGTGGTAGCGCTTGGCCTCGTTGACCAGATCTCGGCAAGCCTCCGACGATTTAATCAGCTCCTCATTGTCCACCACGTTCAGCAGGTAACTGGGGTGAATGAATGGAAGTCTAACGACGGCCAGCAACTCAGATATGTGCTGTAAGAGAGAGAGAAATAAATTCACCATGTGATTTCAGTCAGAGCTTCCCGTCTGCATTATATTGAAAGGATTTCAGTGATTCTGATTCAGTTCCACAAAATGATTCTTTTAGTACATGAAGAGTGAAGAGAAGTCCTACTAGGGTACAACGGGGCTAAAGGCGCCCTGGGGTAAAAGGCGCCTTTGATACTATTTTCCTCTAAACCACTAGAAGGCACAAAAACGTGGCGTAGCACTTTCCAAAACATTCGCTTTTCATATATACAGCACTATCAGTCGGTAAGATCTTTTTTTTTTTTTTTTTTTTTGGAGAAAAATTAATACTTGCTTTTATTCAGCAAGAAGGCATGAAATTGATCAAAGTTACAGTAAAGACATTTATAAGGTTACAAATTTTACAAAAAGTTCTATTTCAAATAAATGCTTAAACTTTCTATTCGCCAAAGAATCCTGGAAAAAATGTATCATGATCACCACGTGGTATTAAGCAGCACAACTGTCAACCTTTTTAATAATAATAAATGTTTCCTGAACAGAAAATCATCATATTAGAATGATTTCTCAAGGATCATGTGACACTGAAGACTGAAAATTCAGTTTTGGGTCACAGGAATAAATTCATTTAAAAATATATTAAAATAGAACAGTTATGTGTAGAACCTGGTCGAAATGGCCACATACATATAATCCCAACTCAGCACATTCCAAGGAGTCTACCCTCCATCGCTGAGTCGTAAAATTTACAAATGACCAACACAACGCCCAAGTATCTGACTAGCTTCCTGCCTGTTCTCCTTATCATCTCATGAGACCCATGAAGCTGGGAGGAGAACATCTGGCTACCCTTTGAAGAACAGAATCTTCAATGTTGTTCCTGACCGGTTTACCATAAATAAAGTCGAATTAACAGACAGTACAAAGCACGTTGGATCTGGACATGCTCCAGCACAGACTCTCCCTGAATCCCCTGACTGCCTTTGACCATAATTCAATGATGGTATCAACAAGAAAAGACAGATATACGTTGACCAGACGCTCACCAAACCTACATCACAGACATCCCCATCCCCAACTCCCTTTTCTTCACTGCATTACAAGAGAATGCGCACCTCTTTTTCTCTTACAACAAAAGAAACTCAACTTATATATATATATATATATATATATATATATATATATATATATATATATATATATATATATATGTATGTATATATACAGTATATATGATTGGTGTTTTACGTTATGCATGGTGTGTTTTAGTTTGATCTTTGCCTTATAACTGTCTTTTGAATAGAATGCAGGAAGTTGAAATGAATTATATGTCGATTTTCAGTCTCGTATGAATGATGAATACTTTTATAAGAAGTTATTAAGAAATATTCCTCACATGATGGATGAAGCATTAAGATAATATATGCACGGAAAGAAGCCGTGCTGGGCGGGGCTCCGCCCTACAGAGACAATGTGATTGAATCAAACAGTGAATGGGATGGACTCAAATCAGTCCGATAAAAACAGACACCCAGCTTTGCATAGTGCTGGAAAACTTGGCTGAAAACTTGGGCGCGCTGTTTTGAAAACTTGGGAGTTGCTTCCCCTGATCGCGCTTACATCAAGTTGATCATCTAAAAGAACTAAAAACTTCGTCAACTTCTCACTGAAGAAACTGTTAGAACCTGAAGCTACGCAAACGAACTCTGAGCAGAACTTCTAGTGAGCGCGTCACTTTCAACGTCACGAAGAAATCACCGAAAGGGGTTCCCCAGTGACGCCACACAAGGACCGCACCAGCAGCCATAACAGCCCCGGGATTCCCCGACCAGGAAGGAAAGGGAACCGGAGAACGAACAGCCTGCAACTCAACTCAAAGCAAGTAATCAAACAAACAATCTCCATGTCTTGCTGAGCTGGTTTGAATGAATCTTTAAGAGTAAAGTCAAAGCCGCTGTTTGTGACGTCCTCAGGTCGTCTTTATTCTTGGAAAAGAGTATAACTTTAAACTTTCTTCAAACTGCTTTCATCTTGCCAGAACGTGTGTATGTGTGTTGTTAGTATTGTATCATAGAATAGCAAATAAACTCTCGTTTCATTTATAATGAATGGTCTGGTGCCGTGATTTTCAAGTTTGAAATTATTTGCCAAAGATTTTGTTACCTGTGCTCTTTAATTTACACAACCAATTCTGTATTATTATCGTTGCCACGAAATAAACCGAATTGCTAAGATATACTGGGTTAACGCTCGCTGGACGAGTCATTAATAAGGTATAAATTATACATTTTGATTAATATCAATTAGTCAGATCAATATCGAATCTCTCTGATTTGATTTCCTAAAGCTAAAATTCAGAATAAAAACTAATTCTTTTACATATTTTATATTGTAAAAATATTTCAGAATATTACTGATTTTACTGTACTTTGATCAATTTAATGCAGCCTTTGTGAGCATAAGGGACTTCTTACAAAAACACTCAAACTGAGGACTCTCCGTGGCCAGCATGTTTGTTGAGAGTCATCCTCAGTGGGGCGTTTTGCTCACGTCAGCGTTAAATGCTGTAAACACGGGCTGACAGGGACAGCAGCCAACCCGACCCTCTCACCTCTGAGCTCACAACACATTACATAAACATCCGTAAGAAACACTGACACGGCCGGTGTGAACACCTGGGCTTCTGCTGGAGAGAGCTCATACCTGATCTGACCTTCACAAAGTCCTCTTACTAGCCATTCCTCATTAAAGGCGAAATTTCGTAGTGAAAGTGCATATTCAATAAGAAAAAGAAAAAAAAAAGAAAGTAGGACGAGACTTAATTTTATCTACTGGGAATTTAATGGATTGTGAAAAGTACGTAGAGACTGAAGGTCAAAATCACCCTCGAGAACACATCCATGTATCCTAATGCTAGAGCTTCTTTTTCAAATCTATCAGCATTTTCAATTATGGCTGTAACTTATTTTAAACATTAATTACTACATTTATTATTGGCAAGACATTAGAAAGGCTGCATTAACTACAACAAAAAGCCTAAAACATATTGAAAAGATATAACCTGTACCATCAGTTATTGGTTGATACTGAATTGTTTTTTTTTAAAGAAAGAAAGAAATAAAGAAAGAAACCTTACCATTACTACTATGTCTACTGTTTATTTATTTATTTGCTTATTTGTTTAGCAATATCAAAGTTGTATAAATATTAATTTATGGCTATTTATCTAAATAAAAAGAAAGAAGAAACAATATCAACAAATAACCAACATGGTAACAAGGTGCACATTAAATCCAGGGTTACACATTATTTTAAGTTACACTTGTTACAGTGTAATTATACACTGAAGTGCGGAGTCATTTTAATTAACTACATGCACTTACTATATGGTTAGGGTAAGGATTAGGGTTTGGCTTAGTGTTACTTGCATGTAATTATTCATAATTTATTGTTATTATAATAGTAAGTACATGTAACTTGTAACAATGACACCTTAAAATAAAGTCTTACCAAATTAATTTATAGTGTGAAAATTTAGCTATTATACTGAATGAATTAATATTACAATTAGTAATTAATATGTATTAATTAATTTAGTTAGTAAACTGGCTTTTTAACAATAAATAAATAAATATTAATCTACATAATTGTTTTTTATTTATAAAATAAAAAAAAACAAATTGCATTGTGATGTAATGTGTTTTTTTCTAGTTATATTGTGAATTATAATCTTGTCATATTGCATCCAATATATCAAGGTAATTAACAATATAATTAATATTTATTTATTTAGTTGGCTATTTAACTAGTATGAAAGTTGCATAAACTTAAATTAGTATTATATAAATTAATACATATTAATCTATGGTTTATATTTATTAAAATAAAAACATTAAAAACATATTGCATTGTGATGTAATGCGTTTTTAAAAAAAAGTGTACTTATATTGTGAAGTATAATCTGGTTATATTGTGAATAACAAATCAAGATAATTAACAATATAAATAATAATTAATATTTATGCATTTATTTAGTTAGTTGGCTACTTAACCAATACGAAAGTTGCATAAACAAACTTAAATCAGTATTAAATAAATAAACCTCTTGACATCCCTAAACAAAAACAGCTCGTTTAGCAAACATCTTCCCCAAACAATAGAAGGCAAGAGGCCAGATGCACACACACCGGCCGGAGAGAGATTTCAGACCCGTGTGCCAGCTCTCCACACGGCTTTACACGTACTTGGCTAAAACATCCAAAACGTGTGCCGGATCTGAACTTTTTTTACCTCACCGCACTGGCAAGCCTTCCACCTTTATGGATTGTTAATTACTCTGTGTTTACATGTCATATGTGCATCATTTGCATACTGATATAATAAGCAGAACGCTCGGTTTAGCATATGTCCCCTCGACAGGATCACGTATCGCCGAACCGTTCCTGCATCCCGACTGTGAGATCAGGGATTAACAGAACTGGCCTGATCCCGGTGAGGATCTGATCTAAAATAATGTCACGGCAGACGGACGATCCCTTCCCCCTCGCCACACTCAACCGACCCAGCCAAACCGCTTTGGACTGGTTAGAGAAAATAATCACGAGCTCCCGGCTCGGACCAGACGAGGGGGATTTCAGCTCCAGCTCATAAATCTGAACAACTAAATGCGTTGCTGGTGCTCGTAGGCTCCTGTCTTGCACCGGGCGATTAAATGATAGTGATAAAATATGCAACCCTCCAGAAGTAACGAAAGCAGCAGTAGCGGCTCGGCGGTGACACATTTCACACTGAAGGATGAAAAACGCAACAGAGGAAAGAAATTACGAACTCAGATGAAACTAAGATGAAGAATTTCACTGTGATCCACATCGTAATGTAGACAGCAGCCGTTAAAGGGGACAGAAACCCTGAAATCCACATATAAAATTCAGTCTAAGAGAATACAACTTAAAAATAAAAAATAAATAAAATTTGTGTAAAAAAAAAATATATATATATATATATATTTAATTTGCAGTACAGTGTTCATTAAGAGTTCATAAGTAGACCTTATTTAAAGTATATTAAGTATATAAGTGCATTAAGTAAATTAAAGTATATAATAATAATAACAATTATTATTATAGTGATTATAATGTTTAAATCTAAATTGAAACATTTTGTTGAAAGAATGTGAAAAAAACATATATTTTAATTACATATTATATAAATGTGTTAGATTTATGTATTGATTTATTTATTATTAATAATTTTAATAACAAAATATTACAATTTATTATATGTAATAAATTCAAATTTAATAAATATTATTTTATATTAATACAAAAAGTTAATACACCATTATATAACAATGTGATATATCGTTTGATATCTTGATATACAAATTTATATCATTATATATCATTTGATATCTTATTACAATAAATTATTTTTAATAATAAAATACAAATTTTAATAACTTTTAATTTTTAATATAATTTTTATAATATTTTTTCATAAAAAAATGTTTTTTATTTTTATTTTAACACACGCATCTCTAATTTACACACACATAAAATTGAATACTAATTTTACATTTTAATATTTTAAAAATTTAAATATAATATGTTGACGATGAAAAAATTAAGATTAATATAATACTCTGTAGGTTATGTAAATAGACAGGTTATTATGTAAATATACATAAATAACCTGTTATATATATATATATATATATATATATATATATATATATATATATATATATATATTTGTTTGTTTTAACTATATCACAACTTTACAATATTATAAATTTATTTTATACACTTAACAAGTATTTTGCTTTAATCTAAAATTCCAGCATCATCTGCTCACCTACATTGCTCTAAACTTGTAAGGCTCAATACTTTGACTAAACATGACAGATCGGTGTTTATTAAAAGACATATTATCAGAATAAGGCATTTTAGCTAGATTTGTGGGAAGAAGTCGTAAGCCCACAGATTGAAGAGCAGTCTTTTTTCAGCTGTGTTGGGCTGTATCACCCAGTCTGACCTGTAACCCAGCACACACTGCTGTAGAAGCGTACCCATCACATGCGGCTGTGTGAATTATTCAGTCATAAACAGCACAGGGAAACTCACGCTAAGGACATTAGCTGCACACACATCCCGTATCATCCACCTCATTTATATTCATGTATCCAGCACCTTTGCGCTTAGACTTCTTCCAATGCTAGGCTCAATTTGTCAATGAGCTTAACGACGCCAATTTCCAGCGCATTAAATCAATGCTAAAGGGAAGTGACACGCTGTGCTTAAGCTGGCCGTTTGGGTTGTGCCTGACGGACTTCATCAGGAGGGAGTGTCAGGGTCGCATCCGTGAATCAGCTCTAATTCACACACCTCAAACTCCCTATCCCCTCTCTGACGGCTCGTAGAGCTATTTGTCTTCGTGTCTAGGCATGCCTTTAGAGCATTTTCCTTCTGTCATACGGAACCTCTGGGGACAGAGGGTCCTTCTGCTCCTGTAATGTAATTGTCAGGTGTTGATCACCACAGAGAGAGAGGGGCGCATGTGACTGTGATGGGACGATGCACCGAATGCATGCATGATGAGAATGGAGATCACACGACATGATCAAAGCAGCAGACATGTCAATTAATAAACGCAGACTACTTCTCATATACACAAAAATGTGAATTTATATCAATTTGATGTGTGTGTGTGTATATATATATATATATATATATATATATATATATATATATATATATAGCAACAATACAAGTTAACATTACCAAGTTAACAAAGTAAATCAAACCTAGAATCAAAATAATGAATCAGAATATAAATGAATCAGTGTTTAAAATCTAGAATCATTGTGTAAATTTATCTCATACATAAGATGTCTAAATATTAAAATTTAAATAAATATTAAAAGATTTATTAAAATTCATATATTTAAATAATAATACTTAATATTTTCTTAATTCGATATCAAGACTACAGTATCAATCAATATTCAAATTATTGTTTTCTAGTAAAAGGAGAATCTAGGCTACATCTAGATATAAAATATCTAATATTAAAATTAATATTTTATTAATATAAAAAATATATTTCATTATCAAATATATGTAAAGAGTTGGGTAAATTACTTACAAATTGTAATCTGTTACTGATTCCAGATTACATGACAAAAATTGTAGTCAGTAACGTAATCCATTACATTTTCACATTTTAGGTAATATAATCAGATTACTTTTAGATTACTTTTGATTTAACTCATTTATCACATTGATTTAAGTAGCATTATCTTGTACCATAATGATGTAAAAAACTTGTTTCTTTCATTGTAATTTACAACATGAAGTGCATTAAACATTATATTACATCAAGGTTTCCCAAACTAGGGTTTGTAAAGGAACTGCAGGGGGTTGTGAGTTTAATGAAAAGCTGACAATTAATTAAATCATAAAAAAAATTAAATGAAAAAAAATCATTTTAAAACAAATTCCCTTTCGAGGAAAGTCTCTTCACTCGGCAGCCATATTTGCAACGCCTCTGGGCAGCTCATACAAGACCAATCTTAATGAATGGGGGAATCCTGAAATCTCAAAAACAGCTCGCTGAACTCACAATTAAATTACATGTGTCACATCGGCAACAAAAATCTGAAATGAATTGCCCCATGAACACTCTGTTCTGACGACGTAAGAGTTGCAACTATGGCAGCTGAGAAGGCCATTCTTTGTGTTCTTTTTGAAGAATTTTCGGAGCCTGATGAAATCGGTATAAATAAGTGTTTAATACTGCAAAATACGCTCGATGTTACAGTCACTGCCCTTGCCGTCCATTCTTATGTAAAGCACTTAATTACCATTTGCTGCCGTACAATGGCCGCAGCAGGCGCAATGATATTACGCAGCGCCTGAAAGTAGTCCCCAGCTAGGTACCTAGTTATAATATAGCTGGGGACTACTTTCAGACGCTACGTAATATCACTGCACCATGGTACGGCAGCAAAGTTCCTTGATTATTACGCCGGAATGAGAGTATAGTTCCTAGCCAAATCGGCCTAGAAAATCGCAACTTTTCATTTTCCGCCATAACTACAGAAGAGTCCAGTTTTAAATAGGACAAATATCGAAACTCTTTGGTCATTTTTGAACGCGATGCTACTGGTCTAATCGGATTCAATGATCTATGCTAAGCTATGCTAAAAGTGCTATCGGCAGATCCAGAGATCAGCTGAATGGATTCAAAAACGGTAAAACTCAACTTATTAACTCTGGGGGAGTTGGAGAATGAGCCTATTTCCAAAAAAAAGTGGAGTGTTCCTTTAATGCAGCCAATTCTATATAATTGCTTGTTTTGGGGAGTTTCTGCCTTTACTCTCCTCTTCAGCTGGTGAAATTCATGTTCAATCGGATTTAAATCTGGAGATGGACTTGGGCAATCTAAGACTTTCCATTTATTTGCCCTTATAAATTCCTTGACTGAACTGGCAGGGTGTTTTGGGTCATTGTCCTGATGCAATATGAAGCACTTCCCAATGAATCTGGTGGCATTTTCTTGAATATTGGTAGGCAAGATGGATTTGTACCCTTCCAAATTCAATCTGATACTGTCAACATACATTAAGTCATCAGTAAAGTTGAGAGGGCCTGTTCCAGAGGCTGCCATGCATGCCCATGCCATGACACCACCTCCACCATGCTTTACTGATCATTGCAGTTCCCTTTTTTTCTCAACATTTTTTCTTTCCCATCACTTCGATAAAGGTTCATCTTTGTCTCATCGGTCCATAAACACAGTTCCAAAACTCTTCTGGCTCACCTTTGTGCTTTTTTGCAAACTCTAATCTTGCCTTTCTATTTTTGGTGCTGGTCAGAGGTTTGCATCTCGCTGTGTAGCATCTGTAATTCTGTGTCAAAGTCTCCTGAGGACAGTAGATTGTCAGAGCATCACCCCAGCTTTCTGGGGTGTTGGTGATTTTACAGACACGTTTTTTAGGGTTCATTTTCACAGCTTTTATGATTTGTCTGTCATCAATTACTGTTGTTTTCTCAGCTGATCAGGTAGTTGTTGGTTGCTGGTGTCGCTGGTGGTTTCCAAACTCTTGATTTCTCCATGCCCTTTGCTTTTGCTATAGCTATAATTGACTTCCTCTTTTCTTTTCCAAATTGCTTGCTTTTCTCTCAAAGTCAGCTCCCTCATCTTCATCCTGGTTTGTGTGTGTCATCATCGAATGCAAGATTCAGAATGCAGAAGTAATGGATATAACTGACATGACATTCCCTGCTTTTAATATCTGAAGAATTAATGCAACAGGACACAGTTGATCACTTAGAAAAACCTGTGAGGCAACTGTTCCAATACTTATCAGGGGATGAAGCTCTAAAAGTGCTGAACTTCTTAGCTGGTAAAACAACTATGAGTTGAATCACCAAATAATAAAATGTGACATTCTGTAGTTTTGTCTCATATTCATCTTTTAATCATATTTGTAAATGTCTTGACTCCACAGCCAACAGAGCTTTACTTTTCTTTACTATTCCAATACTTTTGGAGGGCACTGTATATAATATGTATATAATCGGTAGGCTATTTTAGAAAGGAAAATTTAAAAGATGAAAAATAAATTAGGGAGAATCAATGAATTATGAATAATTTATTGCTATTGTGTGAATAATATGTAATCATGTAATCCATGTAACTGTAGTCTGATAACGAGTATTTTAAAATGTAACTTACTTGGAATCTGATTACGTGATCCAGATTACATGTAATCAGTTACTACCCAGCTCTGTATATGTATATATAAAAAATTAAAAACTTGTTTAAGCCCTAAGACTTGCAAGAGCAGATTCCAAATCTTCAATACTTATCTTGCTGGATCTGTCTGCTGCTTTTGACACGGTTAACCACCAGATCCTCCTGTCAACCCTATTGGTAAAGGGCATCTCAGGAACCGCACTCCAGTGGTTTGAGTCTTACCTCTCAGATAGGTCCTTCAAGGTATCTTGGAGAGGTAAGGTGTTCAAGTCACAACATCTAACTACTGGGGTGCCTCAGGGCTCAGTTCTTGGACCACTTCTCTTCTCTGTCAACATGGCATCACTAGGTTCTGTCATTAGGAAACATGGCTTTTCATATCACTGCTATGCTGGTGACACTCAACTCTACCTCTCATTCCATCCTGACTCAACCTTTGTGTTGTGTGTCACACTGAGCATGGAGAAAAGAAAGAAGTGTAAAGAGTTGTCTGTGGATTTGAGAGAAAAAATTGTGGAAAAAAACATGGACAATCTCAAGGCTACAAGTCCATCTCCAGAGATCTTAATGTTCCTGTGTCCACTGTGCGCAATATCATCAAGAGGTTTACAGCCCATGGCACTGTAGCTAACCTCCCTCGACATGGACAGAAGAGCAAAATTAATGAAAAATTACAACAAAGGATTGTTCGAATGGTGGATAAAGAACCCCGATTAACTTCCAAAAAAATTCAAGCTGATCTGTAGACACAGGGTACAACAGTGTCAGCTCGCACTATCTCGCACTGTCGCCATCTGAATGAAAAGGGACGCTATGGTAGGAGACCCAGGAGGACATCACTACTGACACAAAGGGATAAAAAAGCAAGATTGGAGTTTGCCAAAACTTAAGTGACAAAATCACAATCCTTTGGTAAAGGACATTATGGCACTGTTTACAGAAAAAGAAATGAGGCATTCAAAGAAAAGAAAACAGTCCCTACAGTTAAACATGGTGGAGGTTCAAAGATGTTTTGGGGTTGCTTTGCTGCTTCTGGCACTGGATGCCTGGACTGTGTGAATGGTATCATGAAATCTGATGATTACCAAAGAATTTTGGGGCGTAACGTAGTGGCCAGTATCAGAAAGCTGCGTCTCCACCAGAGGTCATGGGTCTTCCAGCAGGACAATGACCCGAATCACACTTCAAAAAGCACTCAGAAATGGTTACAAACAAAGTTCTGAAATGGCCAGCAATGAGTCCAGATCTGAGTCCCATAGAACACCTGTGGAGAGATCTCAGAACAGCAGCTGGGAGAAGGCATCCTTCAAATCTGAATGACCTGGAGCAGTTTGCAAAAGAAGAGTGGTCCAAAATTCCAGTAGAGAGGTGTAAGAAACTCATTCATGGTTACAGGAAGCGATTGATTTTAGTTATTTTTTTCCAAAGGGGGTGCTACCAAATATTAAGTTAAGGGTGCCAATAATTTTGTGGGTTCTGTGTGGAATTGTATCAGATTTTACTTTTCTTCTCTGTTTTTTTGTGTTGTTCCAATGCAAACAAAAAATACAAAAAAATAAACATGTGAGTACCAAAACATTTGCAACTGCGACAATTTTCTGAGAGAAAGGTTACATTTTCTGACAGAATTGCAAGGGTGCCGATATTTTTGGCCATGACTGTAGCTGCTCATATAAAATTCAAGGCATTAATGTTTGCCAACAAAACCACCACTGGCTCTGCAACCTTTTGCCTAAATTCATTACTTCAGACTTATGTTCTGTATAGCAGCTTACGTTCTGCAAGTGACTTTATTGTGCCGTCCCAAAGAGGTACAAAATCACTTTCACAGACTTTTAATTTAAATGTTCCCTCCTGGTGGAATGACCTGCCCTACTCAATCCGAGCAGCTGAGTCCTTAGCCATCTTCAAGAATCGGCTAAAAACACATCTCTTAGATTTTTATTTGACCCTCTAAGTCTAGCTCTTTCTATTCTAATTTTATTCTTAAAAAATGTAAAAAATAAAAAAAAATAAAAAAAAATAATAACACTAGCTTTTCTAATCTTTTTGTATTCTATCAATTTGTTTTCTTTTTATTTATTATAATTAACAAAAGCAAAAAAGGCCTCTAACACTAGCTTGCTCTATTCTTTTTCTATTCTATCTGTTTTCTTTTAAGTTATTATATAATACATATTTTTTTAAAACTTGAACTTGCATATCATTGCTCTTTGTTGATTTTGATTGATTCCATTGCCCTCATTTGTAAGTCGCTTTGGATAAAAGCGTCTGCTAAATGACAATGTAAATGTAAGAAATATTATTAATAAATCTTTATAAAATATAAATTAACATTTTATTAATATATTTACTATCTATCTGTACATTTATTTATGTATGTATGTATGTATGTATGTATGTATGATGTACGTAAAAAAAAAAAAAAAAAATGTTTTTTGTGTGTTTTTTTGCAAAGGTGAAACAATACACACTTCACCTAAGATCTTGAACTTGAACACAGTGCATAGCTAAAATGCACAGCTTCTTTCAAAAGTCAATTAGCAGAAACTTCTTTCTGAAATGACTTGCAGTTCACTTGTTAACAGAGAGGTTAAGTGTCTTGCTTAAGGGCACAATGGTGATCGTTCATCTATTACTCCTCACAGAGATCGAAGCAGCAAATGTCCACCTCCACACCGCAGCACTTAAAGTTTTATACATCCACTCAACTCATTCAGTATGCAAGAGGTATTGGCTTACCAGCAAGACATTGCACATTATCTCACCTTCCCGGCCCAGACACAATACTTACACACCTCAGCGGCCACATTAAACCTGCATACGCAACATCAGCTCCAAACCCATCCGAGCCACAGAGACAAAAGAAGTGAACGCATCAGAGCACAACACACACACACACACACACACACACTCTCATCTCACGTCAGAGCTAATCAGTCTGACGGCACGCTGGGCTTCAATGACAGAGTCTAGGTGTGAACCTGCTGGGGGGCGTGCGGTGACAAGAAGCGCACATGGAGCATTTTCCACTTCCTGCTGTCTGCTGGGTGTCTATTGCTCTGTTCTGAAACCTAGTGAGCTGCCTACATAGACAGCATCCTAGCAACCATGGAACCTCATAAATGACTGATTTGAAACTCTTTAAATTGGCACCAACTCTGTGTGCCTCACAAATAGCACTCCACATGAGACACGACACTATTTATTCTTATACAAGCTGCTATGCCAACACTGCAATACTCAAATCAGCATAAAAAGACACAGCATGCACAAATACTAGTCTGAGAAATAAAGGTTTCAAAGGAAGTTATCACAGTGATGTCATAAGAACCATTTTGGGTTCCTCTAAGAACCTTCTTCCACTACAAGGAACCTTTTGTAAACGGAATGATTCCATAGATGTTAAAGATTCTTAATAAAACCACAGATGCAAAAGAATTTATTTATTTTTTTAAAGTGTAGGTAAACATTTATTCAGTATTTTTCTCACTTTGTCTGCAATTTTGGATTTTCACTTTTCTCATTTTTTTCTTTTTTCTTTTTTTCTTAAAAAAGGCATCAAAATTAAGACACTTTAGTCTGTAAAACAAGAAAAAAATGTTTTAATTATATTCCAAATATATTTTGTAATATATTAACAAAAATAATATATATTTTAAAATGTGTTTTAATATATGTGTATTAACTCTAAAGATGTTATTTGTAATGGGGGAAACACTGCAAAAATATTTTCTTCCTCAGCATTTTTCATGTCAAGTCAAGTCGAGCTTTATTGTCATTCTGCTACATGTGTGGACATACAGTGGAACGAAATGTCGTGTCTTGCAGGACCACGGTACTACATAAATAAGCATAAATATAAACATACAACACTAGATGTAAGAACAGTTTTTAGACCTACATAGCTAACTTACTGAATCGGTAATCTGACTGTACATATACTATAAACAGTTGACTATACATACACATAACCTAAGACAGATTATACAATTACTTACATAATAACAACAACTGTACATTATATTGTGCAATAGAGGTATTTAAGGTTAAGAAGGAAGTAGTGCAATATGATTTGTGGTGCATTCACAAGTAAACATTTTGTATTATCTTATTAAGTCCTTGTAACATGGAGGGTTTTTAAGAAAGTGTCTGGAGCATATAGAGAGAGAGAGTATGTTTCCACAGGTGGTTTGTCCAGCCCACTCACCTGTGTGTAGCACACTCAGAATTGCACAGTGTTTTTCTTGAAACATGGAGTGTTTATAAAAAAGTGTCATGTGCGTATGGAGAAGAAAGAGTGTGTTTTTCCACAGGTGGTTTGTATAGCCCACTCACCTGTGTGTAGCACACTCAGAATTGCATAATGTTTTTGAGGTTTCCAACAGTTTTCTAGTAGTGCGTGTGGTGTAGTGTTGTAGGATGGGGGGAGAGAGGATCCTGGTTTCAGGAGCTAGAGTTATGGATGAGGTTTCAGAGGGTGGTGAGGTGATTGGAATTGAGGGCTCTCACAGCCTGGGGGAAAAAGCTGTTGAGCAGTCTGGCAGAGCGGGCTCTGATGCTCCGGTACCGTCTTCCTGATGGCAAGAGCTGGAAGAGACTGTGGGAGGGATGGGTGGGGTCTTTCACGATACTGGTAGATTTACTGGAGCATCATGCATGGAAAATGTCCAGAATGGAGGGGAGAGGGGCACCGATGATCTTTGCAGCTGGGTTCACTGTCCGCTGTAGGGTCTTGCGGTCAGCAGCACTGCAGTTCCCGTACCAGACAGTGATGCAGCTGGTCAGCACACTCTCAATTGTTCCCCTATAGAATGTGGTGAGGATGGGTGGAGGGAGACTTGCTCTTTTAAGTCGGCGCAGGAAGTGGAGCCGCTGTTGCACCTTCTTGGAGAGTGAGGTAGTGTTGATGGTCCAGGTGAGGTCTTCTGTTATGTGCACCCCCAGGAATTTAGTGCTGCTGACTCTCTCCTCCTGAAGTCCATCACAACCTCCTTTGTCTTACTCACATTGAGGGACAGATTGTTTGCACTACACCATTCAACCAGTTGTGCCATTTCCTCTCTGTAGGGTGTTTCATCATTTTTGCTGATGAGACCTACAACAGTTGTGTCGTCAGCAAACTTGATGATGTGGTTGGAGCTGAACTTGGCAGTGCAGTCGTGGGTCAGCAGCGTGAAGAGCAGCGGGGCACCTGTGCTCAGTGTGGTAGTGCTCGAGGTGTTGTGGCCGACACGGACTGACTGAGGTCTTCCAGTTAGAAAGTCCAGGATCCAATTACAGAGGGAGACATTTAGGCCCAGCAGGTTTAGTTTGTTGATGAGCTGTTGTGGGATTATTGTGTCGATGAACAGCATTCTAACATAAGAGTCTTTGTTTTCTAAGTGGGTAAGAGCCAGGTGGAGGGTGGAGGAAATAGTATCGTCCATGGAGCGGTTTGGACGGTATGCAAACTGTAGCGGGTCAAGTGTGTTGGGGAGATTTGATTTGATATGGTGCATGACTAACCTCTCAAAGCACTTCATCATGATTGGGGTCAGTGCTATGGGACGATAGTCATTCAGGCAGGACACAGGTGACTTCTTTGGTACTGGGGTGATGGTGGTGGACTTAAAACATGTGGGGACAACTGCTTGGCTTAGCGAGATGTTAAAGATGTCTGTTAAGACATCTGCCAGCTGTTCAGCACAGTCTCTCAGTACACAGCCTGGTATGTTGTCGGGACCTGCAGCCTTGCGTGGGTTAACCCTAGATAGGGTCTTCCTTACATTGACTGGAGACAGACAGAGCACCTGGTCGTTGGGAGGTGTGGGTAGTTTTTGTGCAGGTTTGTCATTCTGCATTTCAAACCGTGCATAAAACTCATTAAGTGCATCTAGGAGGGATGTGTCATCATCACAGGCCTGTGGCAGGGGTTTGTAGTCTGTGATGGTCTGAATAGCTTGCCACAGACTCTGTGTGTCTTTGCTGTCAGTGAAGTGATTATTGATTTTTTGTGCATATAACCGTTTTGCTTTCTTGATACCATGGGACAGGTTGGCTCTTGCTGTTTTGAGGAATGCTTTGTCTCCCGATCTGAATGCATCATCACGGGTCTTTAGCAGTCCACAAACCTCTACTGTCATCCATGGCTTCTGACTGGCACGTGGTCATGGTAGGTGGCTGCCTCTTTAAACATGTTCCAGTCTGTGTCCTGGAAGCAGTCCTGTAGTGCTGAGGTAGCATCGTCTGGCCATACTGTGATCTGCTTTTGGACCGGTTTGGCAAGTTTGAGAAGTGGTTTGTATGCTGGAATTAGCATAACAGAGATGTGGTCCGAGTACCCGAGATGGGGGCGGGGTGAAGCTTTGTACGCATTTTCTTCTGTTGTGTAAACCAAGTCCAATGTGCTGTTTTCTCTTGTTGCAAAGTTCACGTGTTGGTAGAACTTTGGCAAAACTTCTTTAAGTTTGTGTGATTAAAGTCACCGGATATTATGAAAAAGCCATCAGGGTTATTTGTTTGTTGCTCGCTGATAGCGCTGTACAGCTCGCGAAGTGCATCCTTAGCGTTTGCACACGGGGGTATATACACAGCAACGATAACAATGGCCGTGAACTCCCTCGGCAGATAGAAGGGGTTGGCACGTTACAATTATAAACTCCACCAGCGACGAGCAGTGTCTTGACACTAACACAGCATTGTTGCACCGTTCTTTGTTAATATGCACACACAAGCCGCCACCACAGTGCTGTATATCTGTCCGCTCGATAGCAGGTTAGCCCATGCAGCTGAATGGCGGAGTCCGGGATGTTGTTGTTTAGCCACGTTTCGGTAAAAACAGACATATATATTAAACAGTTTTAAAACAGTTTTAAAACCGTTAAAAACTGTTTTAAAACAGGGAAAAACAGTTTATATATCTTCCTGCAGAAATATATAAACATTCTTAAATCAAGACACAATGACATAAGATAAGAAGTCTTGTTTTCTGAAAAAAAAAAGTATCAAAATTAAGCAATTTTATGTTTAAAATAATAAAAAACAAAATAGCCAATACAAAGATGAGAAAAGATGTACTGTATTAAAGTAATCAAAAATAATATTTCATTGAATATTCCAAAATATTTTCTAATAAATATACATATGTACTAATTCTAAAGACTTTAGTTTCAGTGATAGATACACACACTCACACACACACACACAATTGTCTTGTTTTCCAGTACAATTGTCTAAACATTCTTAAATCAAGATAAACAAAAATAAATTTACCCTTTACATTAGGTTTATTTTTGTTCCCTTGTTGGCAAATATTTCTTTTTATTTCAAGCATACAGTCACTGATTTTGTATCTTTTTTTTTTTTCAGAAAATTTACATTATGCATTTAGCAAGTGACTTACAAAAGTGAAACAAAGGCTTAATTACATCAAATGTCTAATATCTTAAGTATTTTGCTCCTCAGGTGAATGTATCTTGATTTAAGAATGATTAGAATGAAGATAAAAATACCGAACAGGAAAAAAAAAAAAAAAAAAAACTCTCTTTTTTTTTTTTTTTTTGGCAGTGTACATAAAATCTGGCCAATACAATGCATCTTAATTGCCGATACTTTTCCAAAAGCCTTTGAGTCAGCAGCGTCGAGTCTGGTGTCTGAAAACACTGCCTCCACAGGCAGCTCAGGTTTAGAAACAGAGCAAATGTGTGTGAGAGGCCTCATGTTGTTTTTATGCAGAAGATACCGAGTGTGGAGAAACTTTATTTAGTCTCCCTTAAATATAACATCAGCCAGGCAGAAAGAAATGAGCCACTGAAATATTCTCTCAAACACAAAACAGAGGAGTTCAGCCGGGGGGTATCCCTTCCTGAGAGAGAGAAAGAGAGACCGAGAGAAACACAAGCGAAGAGAGGGAAAACTCTGTGCGCACTGAAGCGAGATTCAGCTGGCCTTACGCCTAGCTTTCAGCTTTTGAAAGAGTGAACACAACAGAGATGTATGCATAGGAGCCGAAGCTGACTCACCGTCTCAATAAAACGCAACAGTGGCTGGCCGTTTTCTCAGCAGTCTCAGTTCCTCAAGCATTTTTCTCATTCATTTCCTTCATACTGCTGGCATTTCACAAATGCTTTTAATAAATGGATTTAAGACGTGAACCAAACCAACTAGCACTGAGATTTACGGTCCTGAATCGATTCACAAAAAAGAGCTATGTATGAATGAAGGACCCCACTAAGCATTTAAAAAGACATTACAGTGTAAATCTATTGACTTATGGTGATTCAATCAATATATTTGAACTTTATTGTAAAATAGTGCTATAATACTTTTACACTAAAAAAGACTGCTTTTCATTGTAACAAGTCAAAACACAGATTTTCACATTGTAATACATTTGCACAGCGAACTGAAGTAATAAACATGCTTTGAGAAATTTTAGTGCATTGATTCATTCAAATTATTCATGTACAGTAAATGAACCAATTCAAAAAACTATTCAAAGATTTATTGCTATGTGCTTCTGTGATGAAACATTTAGTATACAAAATCCTGCAGTTCCTCACTGTTTTAACTCAAATTAGTGTGTTTTTTTCTAGTCAAATGATTAATTGCTATTAATCGCATCCAAAATAAAAGTTTTTGTTTTACATAATATATGTACGTGTACTCTGTATATTTATTATGTATATATAAAGACAAACACATACAGCATATATTTTGAAAATATTTACATGTATTTGCATCTATATATTTATATTCATATAAATTCTATCATGTATAAATATATTAAATATATAAACGTAACATTTTTCTTAAATAAATACATGCATGTGTGTGTATTTATATATACACATAATAAATATACAGTACACACATATGTAAACAAAAACGTTTAATTTGGATGCGATTAATCATTTTACAGCACTTGCTTTTACATTTATTAGTAAATAAAAAAATAAAAAATTCAATTGTAACTAAAATGCTGACTAATTGATAAATAAATACTGCTCTGACAAAATATAATTTTCAAGCTCCTCCAAAACTGATTAAATAAGCTGATTTTGTTTCTACTGTACAATTAAAATGTTTATATGTACAGTATATAGCACACATAAATATCTGTTATTACCATAAGCCGAACTATTGTAGTTTGAAGCCTTGTAACACGGCAAAACACTGTTTTGACACTGTATTGAATGCTAAATGTTACAAGCATGGCAAAATGAAATAATTAAACATAATCCATAATGCTGTCTTATTGAGATTTGCGGTAAATGTGTGGTCTGTGACTCTCATTGAGATTCACTTATGCGCTGTCAGTTTATAGAAGAATTTTGGTTTTGTGGTAGATAAATAAATTTAAAAATAAATCACCTATAGTAAAAACTGCAGTGTAAATACTTCTTTAAATAACTTTACATATTCACTTTCAAAGTAGCTCCTCCATCACTGATTACACAGGCTGTTTTTCTTTCTACTGTATCTTTAAGACAGCTATATGTTTATAATACACAGAGATATGTCCAGTAAAAATGAATCATTCAAATGATCTGACTCACTGAAATGAATCAAACTTCCCAGTTCAACATAATGAGTTTAGAAGAGTGTGTTTGATTATTGGAGGCATGAATGAACGAATGATAGAATTAAGCATTACCAAATGAACAATAAATGACTGTACAATGTAAAATTATCAGCTTACGGTGAATAAAATACATATATATATTTAAAGTTTATGGCAAAATAGTACTATAATACTGTCTTTTTCACTATTTCCCCAACAAATACAGGACGAGACACTGTTTTCACACTGTATTACATGCTCAACTTTACAGTAATAATTAAACAGCAACATCTGCCCAGAAATATTTTTTTGAACCGATTCATGTATATCTTAAATGAGTCTAAACGTCCCAGTGCAGCGTAATGACAGAGTTTAGAAGAGCGTGTTTGATTACTGACTAACACCTTCGCGTTGTAAACTTTAGAGTACGTCTGTATAGTAGATTGAACTCTTATTTCCACCGAGCCAGAAAGATCCAGGTATTTTATGATGCGAAATTAAGCACAGATCAATAACATAAAAATAAACAGACCAATAACCACCCAGCGATACGATAATAAACTCCTGCACTTCTCTGCTATATATTTACTTTACAGTTTTAATTTAGACTAAATGGTCATCGCGAATCTGTAATAGTCCAGCCGCCACATCTTTATACTAGGACTGAATGAGGGGTGAGATTGAAGTCCTCAGTAACATCTGCAAATTCAAGAAGTTCTGATCTCATTAAAAGGCTGAAATGGGAAGATTCTCCTCTATGCCCTCAAGTCAAACATGACCCCGGCAGCTAATGAGTACTGTCTGCCAGGCCCGAGCATCAACGCCGCCACATCCATTGTTATTTTCTGACTGCTGAATTAGATATCCCTGCCGAGGGTGAATGCAGATTGCCCCCTTGTGCAAAAACCATCATTAAGCATTCTTTTCAGCTGCATATTAGTTCTCTCCTCAAAGGAGATGCAATTAATCAACCTTCTTTGTCAGCCGGCCTCACCGGTCACGATAAAGTGCTGTATGAATTCGTCCGGGGCGTTTCTTTAATGGTTCCGCTGAGCAGGGCTTGGCAGGATTGTAAGGCTCTAATTGAAAGCGTGCGGGCTGGGCTCCGGACGTGTCGTGGAAAGGGTTTGGATTTTGACTTGTGCTCGGCAGGACAAGGGCCTGATCTTTGGCGGCTGCAGAGCCGTGCTGTTAGCAATCTCGGGAAGTTTAGTCTGCGTTTGAGTGACAGTGTGACTGCTGCTCGGTCCCGGCAGGTGGACGCGTGGCACAGAGGCCAAGGTTTATCAAAGCTGATTTTTGTGCTCGCACATGATATTTGAGTCACTGGAGGCGGTTTGCTTATGAAGTTTGCTTTCTCTTTTGAACGACTGAATCTCAGGCTACGCTATTAGACTGTCTGAAGCACATTGGATGCAGAACAAAACAATTACTGGGAATCAGGATGCACATTACAACTGGTGTGTCTAATAAGAAAGGACATAAGAACGATGAAAAAAGCAGTGGCGACTCGTCAGGGGAGGCACAGCTTCCCCAAAATATTGAGGTGAAAATGGGAGGACGACGATTTAATGTTAAAATTCACAATTCATTTTAGTTCATGTCTCAGAATGTGTATTTTTTGTTTGCATTTTCACAGCTGTAATACCATAAAATGTAACTGAAGTTGGAAAGCGCCACTTTTCTATGGCAAATGTGCTGAATCTGCTGTAATTACAACTGCTAAGTGTTAGAGAAGGGGAGGGGGAGGCCGGGGGAGCGCTGGTCACACTTTATATTAGGTGGCCTTAACTACTGTGTACTTGCATGAAAAAATTTACTTATTGTGGTCATATTGTATTGCAAAACACTTTTGCTGCTATTGAGGTGGGATACAGGTAAGGTTAGGGACAGGTTTGGTGGTATGGGTTGGTTTAAGGGTGGGTTAAGGTGTAAGGGATGGGTCAACAGTGTAATTATAAATGTAATTGCAGAAATTAATTACAAATGTAATTACATATAGGTATTTTTAAAAATATAAGTACAATGTAAAACATGTATGTACACAAGTGCATTGTATCAAATGATTAATTTAAATGTAAAGTGGGACCAATTAGCCAATCAGCATCAAGGGTTCACTTTCAGCGCTGAGGAGTGTTGAGAAAAGAAACCTCACAAGGGAGGCTAGCCTCCCTTCTGATATCAACAAATCATCATAGAGATGCAAGTTATGTGATATTAGTTTGAACGTCTCCTGCTGCGTTGATAATGTATCAAGTACTTATGATGAGTAGCGATACTGAATATTTGATCGCCAACATTCATTCAAACAGTATATATACAAATTAAAAATAAAGGGAGAACACGCCTAAGCTGGATATAGGCTACAGCAGTCGCGGCTTAATTAAATAGCACAACAGGCAATTAACACAGACTTTTAAAAAAGGATGGAAGTTTGGTTCAAGTGATAGGCCAGGTAAGCAAAATGATATTATCTTGCTGTATGTGTGTCGTTTTCTGACTAAAAGCAACCAAAAAGCCATTTTAAAGTGGTTAAGCAAATAATAATAATAATAATAATATTTTAAAACCCACAAGCCGTCACTTGAAAAAAAGTGGTGGGGCACATTAGAAACTTCATCAGCCTGGCTTATGCATATTAAGTAGTTGATGTAATGTTTGCCCAGTAATTGTAATTTACCGATAGTAATCAGATTGCCATAATTAATAGATTTGGAAGAAAGTAGGCACTTAATTTGAGTGACTCATACGTTCAATGGAGAGCAACAGTTACTGCCCACTGTTAAAACCACCTTGGATCTGAAAATAAAATAAAATAAATTTAAAAAAGACAAATGATTCAAAGTCTTTCACAAGCGAATGAAGATGAAGCATTGAAAGTCATGTAACTCAATTAAACTAGTTATATACACTAATGTTCAAAAGTTTGAGGTCGATAAAATTTTAAAATGCTTTTGAAAGAAGTCTCACAGAAGGAGCAAAGAAGTCTGTTTTCTATTTAAACATTTTTAAATTATTTATGGCATTACTTCAGCCTTCAATGTCACATGATCCTTCACTAATCATTCTAATATGCTGTAATTATTCTTATTACAGCATTATAAACCAAAAAGCATTAGAAAAATAAATATTTTGTAACATTATAAATGTCGTCACAGTCACTTCTGATCAATTCAATGCATCCTTGTTTAATAAAAAGAAAATTTACTGACCCCAAACTTTTCAATGCACACTTTAAAATATATATTGAAAAGTGTGTGTATAATGTACAAGTAGTTTGAGCATGTAGGGAGACTGTTCACAATGCTTCACTGGAGTGACTCTCTGATTGTCGTATCGTTCCTTTCATAATTCATGGGTAGCCAAGACCAGGGGTACTCAACAGGAGGCCTGTCTGCATTCATTTTGTGGCCTGCGTCATGCTGAAGATTAATGAATGTTTATTACAATTTGCGCTCAAAATATTAGGCAGTTAGATTTTTTTTAATTAAATGTATACAATCGATGTAGTAAAAGCTGCTCAATCTCTGCGTGCGCTTTAACTAACGTGCAATTAAAAAGCAACAAGCGGCACGCCCCAAACAACTTAAAATACGAGTGTTTGAAATAACTTCATTTTGTGAGCTGATGTGCAGTTTTTGTCACAGAACGAGGCAGATAATATATTCTATACGGTAATAATGGCTATGTCGATTAGCATTGGATTATAAATATAGGCTACTTTATTATTATGAAAATACCAGAGATGGCTTGAAGAACACAGATAAACCATATTGTTGTGTTGTATCTTTACTGTCGTATATGTCACCCACGCAATCTTGTTAATAAATGACAGGATTGTCCATTAAAGCCTTAATCACACTCTGTGACATTCAAATCTGCGCTCGCGCTGCCGCTGATCCAGAGAAAGCAGTTTACGTAAATGAAACATCTTTACAAAGTCTTTTGTATCGTTATTTTTGTGTTACAGACATTCAAATAATCACAGAAGTACTGGAATAAAAGTTTATAGCTCGGATATAAACACTGCTGTCTATAGAAGCGATCAAAATAGAATAAATCACCTTCGATTCTTCAAATAAATATTGTATCAATAACAACGTACTGCCAGCAGGTGGAGACAAGTGACTTAAAATGAGATTCATTCAAAAAACAATGATTCATTCAGGAATGAAACAAGTGAAATCTTTATGAGCAAGTCATGAAGGTGTGAGTTATGAGTCATTTGTTTAACTTTTTTAATCAATTCGTTGAATATTGTATTCTATATATAGACTGCAGCAATTTTCTCTAGAACCTCTAGTAAATTGTTATTTTTAGCTGTCTGTTTTTTTTTTTTTTTCAGAATCATTGTGGGAGGAAAGTGATATCTATTTTAAAAATAAAATATTGATAGAATAACATAAAAATAATACTGCTTTCTAAAGAAATTTGTGAACTATATTTGCTCAAGAATGTTTTTAGTTTTAGCATTTTGAGTTTGTTCAATATGCATTTTTTTGCATCAATATAGCAAAGCAAACTTTTAATCCAGATTTTTACTCTTAAAAATATATTATTATTATTATTATTATTATTAAAATTTATTTGAAAAGGGACCATGTACAATTTTAACATAAATGTTTCCATTTCATGCATTGTACCGAATTTACCCGATGGCTAGTTTTCATCCGCGGTCCCTTGGCAGGTAATCATAATCACAATTAAACATAAAAAAAAAAACAAAAAAAAAAACATACAGTATAGTACAGGCCCTATATATATATATATATATATATATATATATATATATATATATATTCATGCTATGTGTTATTTTAAATAGGAAAAGGACAAGCAAGACTTAGATAAGTAATGATCTGTATTTCTAAATCAGTAAATATGCAAATATTGTCTTGAAGTCCGATGAAGCAAATTGTAATTTGTGGCCCTTCGCATTTTATGTAGTTTAAATGCGGCCTGCTTGGCCTCTGAACTTGAGTACTCCTGGCCTAGACGTTCCCTAGGAACTGCACTGCTAAACACAATTAAAAAAAAAAAAAATAAGTTATTGAGGTATAAAAATAGAAATAAAGCTTAATAATGGCTCCATCAGAAGCATCGATTAACAACTGCAAAGAGCTCACTGTAGTGTTAAAAATCAATTCCACTACGGAAGAAATAAATGAGATTTTTGTCAAGCAAATGGACCAAGCAAAATAAAAGCTCTTAAAATATTATAATTATTGCACCAAGAAGTGAGGGAAATGATTTATAAAATGTCTAAATGGTTGCTACATCAGATGCCTTCCTGTCAATTTTTAGTCATAATGATCTGCAAAGCGGACTGCATTTATGATGACAGTCCAAATCTGGTTGCGTGAGACTAGATCTGTGTGTTCTGAACGCTTCAGTAAACCCGGCTGATCTTTCACACTCGTTAAGCAAGTGATAAAACAAGCGTCTAGGTACTTTTATCCCTCTGAATGACATATTCTCAATCCAATTTCTTCCCACAGTTTCTCACACACCAATCCAGATTGGAATGAGTCACCATAAATCACCCAGTCCATCTAGATGTATGACTACTGGACCAAGGACAAAGTAAGGATCATTTACTAACATTAGGACAGGGCTGATCATTCACATCTCATGCAGGGGCTCGTTCCGGTCCCAGGTGTGCCGTAAGAGGCTCTATTTAAAGCTCGGCTCCTTCCCCAGCGGCTCGCGCAGGCCCTTGTGTTACAAGCACATAAAAAGCATGTTGACTCACTGTAATAAACTAATGCAAATTGTGCAGCGGCGTGAAGGATTGCACAATAAAGATCCATACATCACTGCGCACGGAGGTCTGGCGGCTGCATGCAGCCCACACGCACAATGCGCCGCCCGCTAATTTACCACTAATTCACCGTGAAGCATAAAAGTTGTTATTTTTTCATTATCTATACTTTCGGCCAAAAACGATCCCCATCTCGGACTGCCGAGACGCTCTCACGAACAAACGTTTGCTCAGAGCAACAACAAACATTTGCCTTTGCGTTTGTGCATCGACTGTGACAATTGCAGCTGATATATCCTTAGGAAATGTCAGTGGATTCAATCAAAATCCTTCCATCAGAGTCTGGAAGCGGGTGAAATTCAGAAAGAGAGAAAGAGAGACGGAGAGAAAGATTGTAAAAAAATGCATCCATGGCTCAATGTTCCAGAGTTGTTTATGAACTCTGCTCAGTGGCGGGCCGTTTTATAGCGGAGAGAAACTTGTGGCGGTGCATGAGGGGGTTTTTAAGCAGCAGCACTGTCACACATGGCTCATCCATTTCAGACAGTCACTGCACCCCATCAGTGCTCCAAAGGGTCCAATGTCATGCCACACGGCCCCTGAATATCTGATCTCGGCCCCCGGCTTCTGCACGGCTCTCTGCTCCGCGCTCTCTTATTTATGTTTTCTGCGACTTGCCTGAATGTATTCTTCAGGGTAACAGAAATGGAAGTGCAAGGCCAGCAAAATGGTGTTGACCTCTTGTTCTCAGGGCTCCGGGAAGCCAAAACTTCTTCAATGTGAAGTGAGATTTGAGGAAGCCCTATTGAATTGTCTAGCCCACCGCAGACAGGTCTTTTGATCCATAAAGAAACAAAGGCACTTCAGGGGGCCTGAACTCTTGCTGTGTCTCAACAAAAAGAGGCAAAATTCAGCTTTCAGACAAAACTACGAAACAGAAAGCAGTCACAGCGCTAAATAAAACAGTTTTAAGACTCAATGTGAAAAAACAGACACTAAAAATTGATTAAGAACAGACTTTGGGAATTTATGAGACCACTTTTTTTTTTTTCTTTTGAAAGATGAAATACCTGTATGCTGGGTCAAAAATATATATTTTTTATTTTTATTGTATGTGCTGATTCACTAAAACTGGTTCCAAAGGGTCATTCATTTGGGAAACATACTACGTTTACAGGGTTAGATTTGTTGCTTATTTCCAAACAAATTGTCACAAACACAACTGTGACTGCCATTCATTTGTGGATTAAAATAATTTATGATTCAATAAAAAGAATTAGCTCAATTCATTGAGGAATTTGTGCTATGTTTGAATCACTAAAAATAACGGTTTCATAAGAGTCATTCATTCAGGATCAGGAATATAGGACACTGTGTTTTTGATTTATTAACTAAACAGGTTTAAACAGTAATTTGCCCAAGAATAAGAATACAAAGGTCACTCCGTATGTTTTTAAAAAGAACCAGCTTATCATTAATTCGGATATCAGAATAGATAGTTTTACTATGATTTTGATTCACTAAAAGAATCGGCTCATGAGAGTCGTTGTTCAGGAATCAGACTACATCTGTCATGCTGTACGTTTTTGATTGATTCACAAAAAGAATCATTTGTTTGGGAACTGGAGACATTCATTTATTCAGGAATCAGACTACACAGTTTGTGCTATATTTTTTGAAACACTTAAAAAGAACTGTTTCATGATCATATTTGTGATACGATTTCAGTTCACTTACAAAAGTGTATTGTTCAAGATTGAGGCTATGTTGGTCATGCTTTATGTTTTTGATTGATTCACCAAAAAGGAATCCTTCATAAGTATACTTTGTTCAGGAATCAGATTACATTGGTTGAAAATGAAAATGAAAAATGAGTCATTTGTCCAGGAATCAGACTACACAGCTGATTCACTAAAAAGAACCAGTTCATAAGAGTCATTAATCCAAGAATTGTACTACAATGGTTCAGCTGTATGTTTATGATTCAATAAAAAAGAACCAGCTAATTAAAGACATTCATAAAGGAATTTTGTGTTGAAAAGATATAAAAGTAAGTAATGACCAATACTGTATTTTCATTGTTTCACTTGAAGGGATAGTTCACCCAATAATGCAAAATTCTGTCATCATTCACACTTCCTCGTGTCGTTCCAAAACGGTATGAACTTCTTTCTTTTGTTAAACATAGAAGATATTTTGAAGAACGTGGGTAACCAAACAGTTGACGGTAGCCATCGACTTCCATGGTATTTGTTCTATACAATGGAACTCAATGGCTACTGTCAACTTGTTAGGATTACCCAAATTCTTCAAAATACTATTTTCATTTTTGGATGTACTACTATATATTGTAGACAAGGCACAGATTTGAAGCAGCTTCTTCAACAAGCCCATGTGAACGTCTTTGCTGATCTCACCTGTACTCTACTGACTGGGTCCTTCTTGATCCACTTGATGACGGTCTCATAAACCAGCTCCTCAGCCTTGGTGTTCAGGCTGTCATTGGACAGGTAGTTAATGAGGTCTTCTTTGGAGATGCTGAGGATCTCGTCTTGTCCCGCCACATCAGGGAAGTTCTGCAGGGCGAAGGCCTTGGCCATGTTGTGGAGCTCCGTGCAGCACATGGCCTCGGCCATGGCCAGAACCCCCAGGCAGTTTGCTGCAGTCAGCTGCTTTCCTGAAGAAGAGAACAAGAGAGAGAGACACATCCATAAAAGATCACAGCAACAGCACCGAGGGGATGAGGCTCTAGCAAAGCTATCTGTGCTGTATATCTGGGAAGCTCCAGAGAAGGGCCCCTGCTTAAGGCGCTCTGGAGAAAAACAACAGAACAAATCAATTGAGCTCAGAGCAGCGGGTTGGGACGCTGTCCTGCGGATTAGAATGGCAAGGTGAAGCTCACATTTAGTCCCGCTGAGTCACATCTGAAGGTATTTGACCAAGCGGGTGCAAAGGTCCACGTTTTAAACAAGGCAAGAGTCTTTTTGTAGGTGGAGAGCCCTATTTTACACTGCAAGAGCTGAATATGAGTCTGACACTCGTGCCGTGGTGAATGAATCTAAGCCTGGATTGCCAGTCTGAGTGGTTTCTTAAGAGTCTCTTTCTAATTCAAATATGAAAAGCATAATAAGAAAAGCTAAAGTACACATCTATGGTGAAATACTATTAAAAAAAAACTAGAGTGCTTTTATACATAAATATAGACATGCAGCTCCGATCAAAGTTAAGGATAAATTAAATTGATCAAAATTAATGGTAAGATCATGTGACACTGAAGACTGGCGTAATGATGCTGAAAATTCAGCTTTAAATCACAGGAATAAATTACATTTTAAATTATATTTAAATAGAAAACAGTTATTTTAAATTGCAATAATATTTCATAATATTACTATTACGTATAATGCATTTTAAAGGGTTATTAAAGGGTATAATGCATTATAATCATTCGTAATGTGCGTTGTAATACATTATATCTTGTTGTAAATAATTATAAACAAATTTAAAATGCATAGTGTAACAATGAATTGATAAGTGTTGTAATGTATTAATTGTGGTTATAATTATTCATATAGGATGTCTGTATTATGTTTATTCATGAGCTTTTCTCATCAAACACTGAGATATATGAGGAAAAATGATCAATTTTATGAATTAATAAGAATATAGCATTGTCAATCAATTAAAATGACAAAAAATAAAAATATAAAATGCTATATAAATGTACAATTTTCAAAATGCATATTATATAATTGTAAAAAAGATTGTTTTTTGTAATTATATAAAAAAATGTAAATATACAAATTTGAAAATAAATAAATAAATAAGTTGGTATGTAACTGACATTGAAACCCATGCTTGCTGCAATACAAAATGCTCGTCTCTGACAATCTGTTGACCAAAATCCAAAAAACAAATACCTCCAAGACTGCAAACAATAAGGACAGCAGATCTAAATCACTCCGTAACAGACGCAAGCTGATTCGGATAAATATAATAAATGTGGACCGCACAAAACCCCTGTGACATCGGCAGGTCTTACGCAACCCAATTTGTCTCCAATATAAAACAGAAGAGTACAAATTGTTGTAAAAATGGTTCAGTGAGCGCCTGGTGGAGGCAGATGGGCTTTTATTATGTCTGGGTCTTTGGAGGCTGGCCTGTAGCGTGCCATCGCCAATAAGCCATCAGGCCACTTGTCTTCTTCCACTCTCGCAGGAAGGAAAAAGAATTTCTTTTTAGGTGAGGTTTGTGCCAGAGGCTGTAAATGGCATGCCGCAGACAGACCGCAGAGCGAGGCTTATGCTCGGCGCTGGCATGAGTTTATAGACACGCTCTGAAGTTTCTGAGTCGACGGTGCTGTGTGTGGCATTACAAACAGAGCGCCCACCACTAACACATGGCCTGCACCTCGCTACCAACAGAACTTCAGCTGCTCTAACCTCTTTTTCTTAAACCTACTTTAAAGCACGCTCTGGTAATATGTGGTCCTTGAATTCCCAGACTGTGTACCGTGTAGTTTGACATTGAAATATATTTCCAAACCTATGTTCCCCTCATTTCAACACACCCTCGCTGGACTTAATCAATTGTTTTGTACTTTGCAACTTTGACATGCAATCAGATTTTCTGCCCAAAGGCACAAACCAATCCTCAACCTGATGTTTCTGAATGCATTACACTGACTTTCATTTGCTGGGGTCTTATAGGCACTTGCAAACATACTGGAGCACTTCTGCAGACTAGAAAGAAACAAATCAATAGCTTTTGGTGGTATATCTTTACTGCCCGATCAACTGACCTTTTAAACCAGAAGTTTGACTTCGTCCACATTCTCGGTGCATATAGTATATCAATGGTATCACAAACCTCAGCAGCATGACTTTTTGATAAGGTAGTATCACTGCTGAAGCTTTCTGAGATGTTACACCAGCATTATATATGACTGTTTCTTCAAATAAGAGCACTGAGTTGAATTTCTATTTTTATTACAGATTATGATTTAGAACAGAACAGATTTCTTTTCTGTTTATTACAATGATGGTCACATTAAATATGTCCGGAAAACTTTTTACTAAGTCTTCATTATTATTTTTTTTAATATTATTTATTTTTATTTTTTTTCAAATGCCTTTTTATGCAAAGATTTTATTGTTTTACCCTTGTCCCAACCTTCAAATAGAGTTGCATATTTTAAGACTGGGACAAGGGTCAAACAACAAAATCATTTTTCAAAAGTTTGAAGTTGGTAGGTGGTAAAAAAAAAAATCGAGATTGAAAGTAATCTCTCATGCTCACTCTGACTGCATTTATTTGATATAAAATACAGTAAAAACAGTAATATTGTGAAATATTTTTTACAGTTTTACAAATCTGTTTTCTATTTGAATATACAGTATATTAAAATGTTATTTATTCCTGTGATTCAAAGCAATTTTTAGCGTCATTGCTCCAGTCTTCAGTGTCACATGATCCTTCAGAAATCATACTAATATGCTGATTTGCTGCTCAAGAAACATCTATTATCAATGTTGTAAACAGTTGTTCTGCTGTACATTTTTTTAAAAACTGTATTTAAGATTCTTTGATTAATAGAAAGTTCAAAAGAACAGTATTTATGTGAAATAGAAATGTTCTGTAACATTATAAACGTCTTTACTGTGACTTTTGATCAATTTAATGTGTCCGTGCTGAATAAAAATATGTGAACAGAATACATTTTATTGTGTGACATTTCCAATATAATTTAGTGATATTATTTAAAAAGAGTGAAAATATGGCACATAAACATCTATGAAATTAGCTTTAGCAAGACAAAGGAGTCAGACATTTGAATCTAGAAACTGCTAGTTCTATACTCTCACTAGTTTAATTTAATAACTAGTTAGTTTTTGTCGTTTAAAAGTTCACAAGTCCAAAGGTGCTCATAGCTGAAGAAACACTGTACTTCCTCAGCCTAAATTTTTCCTCATCAGATCTTTCCTCACTCTGGTGGTCATCTGAACCTCCTCTATATTTGGTATTGATCGGAATAATCAGTGCTGGATGAGATTGTGACATCGGGTTTGACATTTCAATGCAATTGTTCTCTGACCTTTATACAAATGAAAGAATGCATCATACAGTTTGTACATGACTCCATCTGATGGACGCTAGGATCTTGTGAGTTGCGTACCTAAGAAAGACACGCAGACTTTGCAGAAGGTGTTGAACTGAAACTTGTTGGCGGCCTCCAGCAGGGTTTTGGCATTGGCCGAGTGAATGACCAGCGAGCCGGTGTAGACGAACTCCAGCAGCAGCTCCAGCACATCTGCACCGATGTTAGTCATCTTCAGCTCCAGCTTCTCTCCACTGCCCGTGTCTCGTGATGACCTGACCACACACACACACACACACACACACACACACAAACGTACACCAAACACACAAACACAGAGCTCATGACCACAGGGAAAGTCATATGACCACATCATGTTCCAAACACATCCAAAATCCATTACAGGATTGTTCTATCAAACGGCTGCCTTTTTCCGGTTTGATAAAGTGATTTTTTAAAAGCAAACTCGGTAAGATTTTAAACATTATAATGTGTTTAAAGGAACACTCCACTTTTTTTGGAAATAGGCTCATTCTCCAACTCCCCCAGAGTTAATAAGTTGAGTTTTACCGTTTTTGAATCCATTCAGCCGATCTCCGGATCTGGCGATAGCACTTTTAGCATAGCTTAGCATAGATAATTGAATCCGATTAGACCAGTAGCATCGCGTTCAAAAACGATCAAAGAGTTTCGATATTTGTCCTATTTAAAACTTGACTCTTCTGTAGTTATATCGTGTACTAAGATCGGTGGAAAATGAAAAGTTGCGATTTTCTAGGCTGATATGATTAGGAACTACTCTCATTCCGGCGTAATAATCAAGGAACTTTGCTGCCGTAACATGGCCGCTGTACGCAGCGCCTGAAAGTAGTCCCCAGCTATATTATAACTAGTTACCTAGCTGGGGACTACTTTCAGGCTCTGCGTAATATCACTGCTGGTCTAATCCGATTCAATGATCTATGCTAAGCTAAGCTAAAAGTGCTATCGCCAGACCCGGAGATCAGCTGAATGGATTCAAAAACGGTAAAACTCAGCTTATTAACTCTGGGGGAGTTGGAGAATGAGCCTATTTCCAAAAAAAGTGGAGTGTTCCTTTAAAGAGACTTCACTCAGAAATTGCTACTAAACTTCACATACAATTACAAAGAAATAGCATACGACACAATTAAATGTAAAAAACGGAAATAGTATTTTCTCGTAAAAAAAATGCTCAAATAATCTTTGTTTTATTTATAACTTGAACAAATAAAAAAAAAAATCTTGTGCAGTGTAGTAATACACTGTTCAACTAAAATAAAAAAGTGCTAGCTTTTATTTTCATGTATTCCAATTTGTTTTCATCAAAATCTGCATGCTATATAGAAAGTAGAAACACGGCATTCATGCCACAAAAATGGATTAAATAATGAATGTCTCTAATTAACAGTAAAATTTGGCACTAGTTATGCATAATTTCTCTGCTTTTCTATTATATTTTTTACAGACAAAAGGCATCCGTTTTGTAGAAGAACCCTACAGGAAAAGCATAAAGTACAGACTCAGTACATTTTGATTCTTGAATCTGAAATTAAACTCAATCTGAATGAAAGAAAGAAGTGAAACACTTTTTATGAAACATAAGCATGGCATGCTTTGAGGATGGGCGCAGGTGGCACACAAATGCACAGAGAGACTGACAGGGGGAAGAAAGACATGGAAGGAGAGGAGGACTGACACTGCAATCTGTCCGTCCACATGGAGCGATCGCACAGTAAAGCGGCCGAGATGGAAGCGTTTCATTACGTTAATAAGATTTCTACAGCACCCCGAGCACATCCACAGCACAGCAGCTCTCCAGATCTGCATGTGAGACTCTTACAGTTACCTGCCCGCTTGTGTCTTTCACATGCAGTCGTCCTGATCACTTCAAATGTGACAATTCCCAGGGGTGGATGGGAAATGTGAATAATGAGCAGCGTCAGTGGTTTTATGCTCTGAGAGGAACGATAATCCCCTGAAGGTCAAGGGCAGGAGGAGTGAAATTAATAGCCAAGCAGCCGTTGATTGTGTTTTAGTGTGGGCTGAAGATAGCACTGATGTGTACAGTCACCAGATAAGTGCCAAGCTACCAGACGGAAAGCCGATATACACGAAGAGGCCATTAAGGTGAAAATGAGGTGATTCTAGATATTTTTCTCGGCCTGTGTGATAATCCACACGCCAGTTTTTGGCCAAATATTTTCCAGCTAATTTATTGATTAAACCACTGGACGTTCGATCTAGCTCTACAAATCGGCTTTAAACGCAATAGTGAGCTGTCTAAGTTTCATGCAACTCTGAAATCACGTTCCCACGGACCCAGCTGAGTGAAAACTGGCTGTAAAGTGATGCAATGCTGAAAAACATCAAGTGTCTAAATGCTACAGCATTCAAAACAAGCAGACGGGAATGCCGGTGTGTTCGAAAGTAAAATATTTCATCACATTTTCACCTTCTTACATGGTTCTTGAACAGAAAACATTTTCTGGATAAACTAGCGTTTTAGTCTGCAGCTGAAGGCAGTGCATATTGAGACACAGCATCTGAAAAAACTTCCGTAAATCCACTTTCGTGTGTTTAAAACTTTTGGATTTTGCCTCAAATATCAAAACAAGAATAGATTTAAAGATTTAAAAATCAAACACAACTTCACTATAGCCATAATCCAACAGAACGGTGCTTTTGGGAAGCAATAATACAAAGATAATTTACTTAATATAGCTATACTGACTAGCTACTTTGTTGTTAAATAATAATATACTATACTATACTATACTATACTATACTATACTATACTATACTATACTATAAAAGTAAAATTAAGACAATTATTTATTCTTTTCATTCATTTGCGTACAGGGGGAAACAATGTAATATAATATAATTATTACAAAGTAATTATTTTTTATGAAATTCATTAGTTTAAAGGCAGAAAAATGTGATCACAAAAACAACTTCAAGCATTTTAGTAATACACTGTCTGTAATAAATCAATAAAAAAATACAGAGTATATATATATATATATAATATATAAAGTGTTTAGACATGCCTTGCATTATAACTATACTAACTAGTTTGTTGTTTAACAATATAATAATATAATACAATATAATATAATCAAATTATGCTATTGTTTTTTTTTATGAAATTCATTAAAGGCAGACATATTCAATTCATTAAGTATGATTGCAAAAACAACTTCAAACCTTTTAGTACTACACTGTCAACAATAAAATAAAATAAAAAAATACAGAGTATACTGCATATAAATATATAAAGTGCATAGAAATGTCTTGATAAATCTTGTGAAATAATGTTAGGCAAAACCCAAAAACCTTATAAAGGTCTTCTAAAAATGAACCATTTACGTTGTTCCAACCAGGAATTATATTCTTTTTTATTAAACATAAAAGGAGAAAAGAGTCTCTGTTATCTACACAAAGAAAACGGATAATGATTTCTACCATCAAGCATACAACTCACTGCACTATATTCCAAGCTTTATGAAGCCATACATTAGCTTTGTGTGATGAACGCACCAAAACTAGCTACCGGAGCTCTCAAAACACATTTACACTTATTCAATTCAAATCCCGACGCAAAATACAACCATAAATGCTATTTCAATCTGTAAACAAAAAGATTTCGGTACGTTTCTCTCAGAAAACTACTGCATGGCTTCAGAAGACTTAGAACATAGTGCAGTCAAATGGAGCAGTTCCACAGAGCCTGGCAGTTTAAATCATCCACTTTCCCTGCGACGAAAACATCGATCCTTGCTGAAAACAAGCTCGGAGTTTCTGGCGAAGATCTCCTTTTGTGTTTCCCGACAGAAAGAAAATAACACCGAGACATAGGGGTAGTAAACGACGAACTTGTGGAACGCGTGTCTGAGAGGATCCCATCGTCTTGCACTACAGGCTGCGTTTTAACACAACACTTTTTGGCAACAATTATTTCGACACCGCACGTAACCTGTTGAAGTTGACTAAGGGAGGCGGGAGGAGCCGAGGACATGCCGACGGACAGGGTGAAGATGTGTGGAGGAGGGTTGGAGTGAAGAAGACAGAGTCAGAGTGAGAGAAGAAAAAGTGAGGCAAGGGGACGTTAGTTCTGCCACAGGAAGCCAGCAGCCATTCTTCAGGACCATGACTGGATCTTTGAGCGTGACCCCCCACCAAACCTAAACAAAGACCCCGTGGCCCTGTGCATGAACATAGGAGTGCGTAGGGTGTCATTAGTCTCCACTGATTGAGTACTTGAGGGGGGAGAAGGACAACTCAAGAGGACAATGTGCAATTACGTCCCTGGAACTACAGCTGAAAAGATTAAGAAACGCCACTCCCTCCTGAAAAGCAAAAAAAGCCAGAGTTTGTTATTTTTGTCCTCTCTAATTGCCTTGGCGGTAGGTTTTAAGATAATAGAATGGGATGTAGTCCTGGGTTAAGTTATGGAGGTGATAGAGAAGAGAAAAGGGGGTACAATAAGAACGGAAAAAGACAGAGGAAGAAATAAAACAAAAGCATGTTCATCAACCAGGTCAATTAGTGCAATCTGAATCGGCTGGAGTAGCAATTTGCTTTGTCTGAGCACTTTTATTATGGAAATCACTCTGGCTTTGGAGAGAGGTGCATATTTATGGAGCTGCTGATTGCAAGCGTTGTTTTTCAGCAAGATGGAGAGAGCGAGAGACAGCAAGCGAGGCAGAGAGAGAGAGAGACAGCATGTCTGTGAGAGATAGAGCAGAGAATGTGTTTACAAAAATGAGCATCTATTATTTTTCTCACTTAAAGTGCCATTTTTTCAGCATTAGCAGCCAACATGAGGATGAGGATGATGGGAGATGGCCACATGGTGCATGTGTGTGCAAACGGAGATTATAAATTAGCTGGGGACATCCAAAAAAACTGCTGGCCACTGTTGACTAACACATTCAAACACACACACACACACACACACAGAAAAAAATAAATTAAAAATATCTGGAGCTCATTTTCTCTGTCCGTTGCCAGTAAAGCATGATCAAACATGAAAATAAAAAGCATGCTTGATTGACCATAATTATCCTCGTACATGTATGTTTCCAGACAGAAATGGCTACAGCAGCATGCTGGCATCCGAGGTATAGGGGAGTGGGGTAAGTTCACTTAATAAAGTACACCATGCATTATTTTTGCATGTCAAAATTCTTTTTCTATAAGCCAGGTAAAATAAATTTTATGCAAAAGCAAATGTAAGCAGATCTTCCAGTAATTAATAAATAAACAAATATATTAAATAATAAAAAAATATTAAATATATACATAAATTCAATACAATGATGTATAATAATACATCATATATATACACACTGCATATAATTCAAATATTATACCACATTTTATTATTTTATATTAAAAACCATATTTTAAGACCTGCATATTTATTATACATCATTAAAACTATATTATTAAAATGATTAAAAATTATAATAACTATTACGAATATATTAAACATATATATCATTTTATAATATGTTTTACAAATTATATAATTTTTTTTTTAAGACCTGCATAAATCTGCAGCAAAATAAGACTTCAAGACTTAAGATTCAGGATTTGATTGTGAGGAAATCTGATTCATATTTCTCTAGCTGTGTGCTACAGATCATTTCAGCTGACAGCAAACATCCTGCAATATAATTATGAGTATTAGTTATACCTCATTTCATCCCATTTCTGCTTGCCTACATGACAACTCAAGTAAAATATGACACAGCTTACCCCACTCTCTCCTATTTCGGCATAACACTGATCCAAAACTAATACAAAGTCTGGAAGAAAAATCTACAGATACGACCAAAAAGCATGAAGGGGAAAAGGGAATAAATAAAAAAATAAGCCTTTTTTTTTTTTTTTTTAGTGGTTTGGAGAGAAAATTGTGCCAACGAATCATTACAGCATGAAATATGAATGAAGGAGCACACTGTGGAACTTCATTACTGTATATAAACTTCAACCCTCCGCGCAAAAACAGCCAGAAAGTGACTTTCCTCTAGTGCAGGAGGTAATTGTGCATTCATAGAAGTCGACTGTCACATCCCACGGGATTAATGATCTCCCACTGTTTTCCGAATGAAACCTTACTACTTCCTCGCACTTGTAATGCCACATCTACTGTAAAACAAACGTGCGGTCTTATATAAATAAATAAATCAGAGCGCGGTGTCAAAGCTACTTTAAGCTAGCCAAGTTTCACGTTCCGCACATACGCTGACGGCTTGCCGCAGTTGCACTACCCATAAATTAAAGTGGCACCGAGTATACTTATTGAAAATCCGGAGGGGAAAATGGAATTACTGAGGGCAATCCGTCTCTGCGCTCCACACGGCAGACGCTAAAGGGGAGGGTAATGGCTTTTTTTTCCCCGTGGCCGAGGGGAAGCGTGTGTGCACATTTAGGAGGTGCATTATATCCTTCAGGTGGCATGTTCTCTCCTGCACCCCTCAGATGAGCTTAATGCGCGAGCGTAAAAATAGCATGTGGCTCAGGCAATAGCAAGGCGCAAATTTTCAGCCAAGACAAGGAAACATTGTTCAAACCCGTAAATGAGGGCATGGTGAATTCATGCGATGCGATTGACTAGATGCTTATATCAAATTGTGTAAACAGGATTTCGAAATCTTCCAACCAAAATCATGCTAACTGACACGCAAAAATGAGAATTTGAAATGAATTGGCCACACCCTACAGGAATCTGGTATGACAGGAAGTTAATCTTTTTAAGCCAATAAAACATTATTAGTGTACGTTTACAAGAAAACGCTGTTAAGAGTGTCTTTTATCTCCCTCGCCTATTTGAATGAGCAGCTGAAAATAGTAAAGCGTAGACATTTCAAAATAAGAGACCTGGTGTATTATAAAATGTGTTTAGAAATTAAAGTCCCACATTATTTAAATTTAATTAAATTTTATTTAATTTTATTGAATTGAATAAAAAATTTTCTATTTTGTTTTATTTAATATTTTATATATATTTGATTTAAAAACGGTGTTTTGCTGACAAACTATTTCTGGAATTTAATTGAACAAAACTCAGAAAGGGAAGAACAAGAATTTCTATCTATCTATCTATCTATCTATCTATCTATCTATCTATCTATCTATCTATCTATCTATCTATCTATCTATCTATCGTTCTATCTATCGTTCTATCTATCGTTCTATCTATCGTTCTATCTATCGTTCTACCTACCTACCTAGTCGTTATAACTTTTGTTTTCCTGTTTAAAAAAATACAGTTTAAATGTATCTGAATTTCAAATTATTTAAATTCTTTAACCTTCATACATTGCAAAATGAAACTTAAGGTCGACCTGGACTTTATTATCTAACATTTTGCTCACACTAGACTTTGTGTCATTTCATTTCCATTCATATGCATGCTAACATGGGAGAATGAAAACGCAAGCATGTTCAGAAACGTTTTATACTGACAAAGTTTGATGGCCTTTAATTATTTTAACCTTGAACTTTGATCTGTAATTATTATATTAAAAAATACCTAATATAAAAGTGTCACAGACTGATTCAATACAAGCAATAGAAACCTCAAAGCTACTATAAAACAACACTAAAACTGTATATTTTCACATTTTTCAAACCCTTCCCTTTCACCACCTATCATTAAGAAACATCTTTTGCCAATCCAAACAATTCCCACCCAACATTTTTAGTCTTTTTCCTTTGGAAAATACACCATATTATGCATTTAAATTGCCGTTTCATGTTGACCTTAAGGAATTGGGCTTTAAACTCGGTGGGTTCATGCTCAGGTGAGGGTGACCCAGATCCTGGAGACGTACTGAGATCACAAATCTGCTCTTTTACTACTTTGCCCTTGAGCAAGGCACTTAACCCAAGGATGCTTCAGGGAAACTGTTCTTGCCATTAGCATGGTTTGGATGAAATGCATCTGTGCAATGACAAAAACACTGACAGACACTGACTATTGATGTATGCAAGTTACAGAAACAATAATGTTTTCAGTGCAGGTCCCCTAAGCGGAGCTACAACAAAAAGCAGCATGTGATTTTGTGAAGCAATGAAATCCTCTATGAATTTCAGCACTGGAGAGGCCAATCTGTGGACATCGCCTGCCAAAACATGTCTCCTTCAGTCTAATATCACCAAACAATCACGCAAGGTCCTCTGTCAAGCGCAAGGTCTTAAAGGGACGCTTGTGTGCGCACGACTACACGGGTCCGATGTTTACGAGGACACTCGTATCTTTGCCTAAGCAGCGAGCTCCTCTGTCATCTAGAGTCCCTATAAGTGTTCTGATGAGTTGGCTGCTCAGGTTTTTCTGTAAGGCGACTGGCGTCTATCCAGAGTACCTGCGCGAGAGTTTCTGCATTCAGTTGAATAGAAGGAGACAGGCGACTCTGAGACAGAAAGTGCAGGGACGACGAGTCCTGCCCACTGGACTGAGCTTATGAATTGTGAATGTGAAAAACTATCAACTGTGCCAAGAAGAACAAAGGGCATCTGAGGACAGTCACTCACAGCTCAGACTAGCTAATGTATAGTGAGTGTCAGGTAGACTAACAGGCTTAAATCAGCCAAGCTACTAACTACATTTTTTAATACTGTGACAGTAGTGCAAATGTTTACAAAAAGTTCAAAGTTTTTGTGGTTAATATATTTTGGAGGTAATTGTTCTAAGCTAAGCTATATTTTGGATAACTGTTGTAATTACATTACACTGTTTTATCTAAGAACCAAGAAAGCTAATGAAATGAGATTGGATAGATTTTGGTCAAATACATTTCACATCTTTTCTGCAGTAAAATAAATACAGAAAAATACTTTCAATTTATATATATATATTTATATATATATATATATATATATATATATATATATATATATATATATATATAAATTAAAAAACACTGTTTGAGTGTTATTGCTTAAATTTAGTTGCTCAAATGTATTAAATGTTTCAAATTTTATATATATAAAATTTATATATAATATATATATATATGTGTGTGTGTGTGTGTGTGTGTGTGTGTAAATATATATATCACATTTAAGCAATAAAACAGACCATTCAAATGTCTGAGGTCAGTAAAATGTATTTAATAAAAATACAATAAAAGCATTCCGTCCTCTGCTTCCGTCATCCACACTGTAAAAACAAATAGTTGTTTCAACTTAAAATAATTTGTTACCACGCTGACTTAGAATTTTTAGTTTAGTCAACTTTTTACAGTGCATCTCTTTCTTCTTGAGCACTCATACAAACCCTTATCTATTACAACTGTTTGGACTAAGGATGAGGAAGTGTAGGTTTTATTTTCGGATCAGGTATGGGGTCTTCTAAAAACCCTAATCTCCAACTGATTCATTGGAAACTGCTGCATAGTCACTCCAATGAAACATTTTTATATGAATCGGTCATCTTCTCCTAAGTATAATCTCTGTACCCAAGGAGTTTTAGGCACGTTTTTGGGAGTGCCCCCCTCTCTCTCACCTTTTTGGACTCAACTCTAACAGAACTGTTATATTTGTTGGGTACTGAGATATGTTTGACTCCGCGCCATTTTTTCAAGAATGATTTTTGGGACGTCACCTTGTCCGTCCAACAAAGATGTTTACTGTTAGCTGATCAAATTGCTAGTCAACCGTTGGAGTCTAGTCAACAATGGACAGACGAACCTGGACGGTGTATTTTTTGGACGTTATCTTGATGGAACTCTCAGCTTCTCGTACACATGGATCTAATGTGGAAACTGTAAATTCATGGCATTCAGCTTTTAATGTTGTCATATCTTTTCTAAAATCCTTTTAAAAATTATTTTATTGTTATTTATTTATCTATTAATATAAATTATTTTTTTTTATTTATTTATTTATTTTATTTTATTTTACTTTATTATTTTTTTTAAGTCTACCAGGGGGTGGGATGGGTTGGGGTGGGTTCTAAATTTGTACAGCTGCTTTTTGTTTTCTATTACTGTTCCCTGAGAGGGGAAAAAAAATAGTTGTTAACAACAACAACAAAAAAAAAATACAATAAAACCATTAATATTGTGAAATATTACAATTTCAAATAACTGTATAACTTGAGTATATATTAAGATTTTAAGAATTTATTTCTGTGATGCAAAGCTAAATTGTTCAGAAATCATTCTAATATGATGATTTTCTGCATAATAAATATTTATTATTATCATCATCATCAATTAACACTTTTTTTTAATCCATGTTTTAAAACAGCTTTACAAAAAAAAAATCATGCTTTCATGCTTTACTGGGAAAAAAATGTGGGTTGTCATTTGTTATAATAATTTCTCTCTCTCTAAATATATATATATAAACATTAAAATATTGATGAATAAGATCTCTTGCACTTCAAAGATTTTTATAAAAGCTGTTGCAGTGACAACTACGTTTACTATTTTAACAAAACCACAACACCTCCAATAATTTTTAATTTTGAAATTATTTTCAAATGTGTCAAAAAGTCAGAATTTTGTGGGCTCTTTAAATAAAGAGTAGCTTGTCGTTCATAGCTTCACCAACAATGATAATGAGATTCAAAAACACACACTAAAAAAATGACAATGAGAGCATGGATGTGCTGAAAATGCGCGCACACACACACACACACACACACACACACACACACACACACACACACACAATAAATCTATCTGCAATGCTGCCAAAAATATTTTAATAATAAATATCTCAAAAAGTGATCTGGCAATGGATGTAAAAGAGTGTAATTTGGAAAAGCGCAGCAGCTCGTAGAGAGTAAATACAGTAAATGGCTCTGACCTGTGAAGGTAACGATTCTAGAGAAATTTGCTCAGCTCATCTCATTGTTTGCGACTCTGAATGCGGCTCCTACCATTCAATGCGCCCACCGTGAATGTTTAACATATGAATGGGAAACTTTTATGCCCTATGAAGACCATACGCTTGCTGATAAAATGGCTGACAAAGCTCATCCCATAGTCAAAATGACAGATACCACATTGCTTTTGGAGCACACTTTCCAGAATGCACAACATGGTATTTTTGGGGGATGATTTGAATGTCTATTGTGATTTCTTTTTAAGATCCCTCAATCATGGAACACATTCTCTGCTTTTAAAAATGGAAATTAATGTTAATGTGTTCTAAAAAGGGGGGAAGAAAAGGTAAAAAAAAAAAAAAAAGACAGAAAGAAAAGAAAAGGGTTGACCTTTTTCCCCAATTTAAGATACATTCATTTGAGCGAAACAGTGAATGGCTGCTGGCCCTGTGATAGAAACCAAAGTCTTCCTACAAACCTGCAAGAGAGAAACAGAGGGAGGGAAAAAAATGACACAAATGCGCCCTACGAAAAGAACAGATTGGATCAACGGCTGGTGGGAAGGGAGGAAGGCAAACCTTTTCACCAGGTCCTTGAAATACAAGCTGCAGGAAGCTAGAACATTTTGGTGGACTTCAAACTCTTTGCCTTCAACTATAATTTTCAGGTCTGTAAACTCTTTCTCTCTGCGCTGCTGGTTCAACTCCTTCAACATCTCTGTAGAACAAAGAAGAAACAGACAATGCCAAACACGTGTTTAGAATTCAGCTTTTTTTGGAACAGATGCAACAACAAAAGCAGACAGTGGCAAATATCACCACAGTGGCATAGATCAAAATCGGCATCGAGTAAAAATGCAACACTTTACGGACACATTAGAAGCAAAATAAACAATGCACATTAGACATATAGCAAAAATGATTCCGATTTGACGATGCAAACACACAGAAAGAATAAAAATACCCAGACATGAGCTGGAGAGGAACTTACTGACCAATATGGGCCAGAATCAGTGTGCACAATACTGGCAAAAATTAAAAATACATTTCCAGCACAAACTATTGATTTATTATCATATTCCTCGGGCTACGGTGGCTTTTTTTAACAATACTGTATTTTAGGACAAAGAAAAAAAAGAAAAAAAACACAAAGCTAGCAGAAATGATGATTAATGTGCGTCAAAAACCTAACTGGATCATTCTTTGTATTTCAGAATATATTACATTTTCTATTCAACAACCTGGAAGCAACAGAAAAGCTCTTATGCTCTCCGATTTCTGAATTATAAAAAAGGAAAACAAATACAATGTTTAAAACATGATTTTAAATACTGCCGTATGGTATTTCGTTCCAAATAAATGCAGTTTATATTCATTGACAAACACCAGCACTGAGAGTTTAAGACCATAAAATATCAGCAAAACAGGCCAAACATCTTGTAAACAAACAGAAAGCTTCAAAGAGAGAGACAAACCTCAGCAGACACAGTGCACAGTGCTTTAAATTCACAAATAGTTTCATCAATACCCGTAATTCCTTAAAAAAATATCTGTGTTCTCTGATCTTCATTATCAAAAACAAGAAAACAAAAGAAAAGCTCGTTTGAAATCGCCCGGGGGGGAAAACATTGCACTGGTAAAAAAAGGATGTATATATATATATAGAGAGAGAGAGAGAGATTGAAATTAAAACATAAAACGTTCGAAACATATGTACAGTATGTAAAGATTTGCAAGGAAAATCACATTTTAGTTTTAAATTGATACAGATCTGCAGATCTCGTCGCCTATTTGAATCATGGGAATATTCGCGCACAATCAAGTCTGAAGGCAGAGAAAACGAGCAGCAGATGTAGATGTGGTGGACGCATATGTAAATAGACAGAAGTCCAAGGAGACCAGCAACGGAAACGAGCCCCTTATAATGAGGATCTATAAAGCGATTCTGACAAGCGGACCTTGCAAAGCAACTCCAACAGAGAGCCAGCGTAAGGTCAAAACACTTGAGGCAGCCATCTTGTCTCTTTATCAAAACCAGCGGCTTTCTGTTTCACAATTCGTGACAGCTACTGTACAACATATTTCAGCTGTTAATTACAATCCAAAAATATTCCCCGTTTTGACACGCTGTATTGACAACACATTACACAACTCCTCGTGCTAAATATTCTCAGCTGATTCACGCCACTTCCTCAGCACTGCCGACTGTTCATTTCTACAGCCTAATGGTCCAAATCTGTGATATTTTTATCGTACTGAGTGAATGTGTCTCTTGGTTGATTTTACAGCGTATACAAGCCAGTTTATTTGATCTGGCAAAGCAAGATTTTAGTCAAAATGCATCATGTAGTCATCATTTGGGAACAAAGGCTGGTGGAGTCGTTCTGACTGTAAATATAGAAAATTTCCTCAAATTTCATTCTAACGTTTCTGATATAGACCATAAAGACAGCAAGCATCAATTTAAACAATTTAAAGCATTTTTACTAAACAAAGCCATGTTCTACAGTATATGGATGCAATATAATTCATATTCGTTTAACTACTTATCTGAATTACTCATAAAATCACGGGATGACTGTGAAGATCCCACAGCAGGGAGAACGAATCAAATTATTAGAAACAATGCGCTATTTCAGAAATCAATTTGATCTGCAGCGCTAAAGCAAATGGAACAGCATTGTAAACACATCACCGAAATCAACAACTACATTAACGCAGCACGCACACAAACCCACACACACACACACACACACACACACACACGCACACACAGAACGATAATGAGAGCCTTGAGCCACAGCGGCCACTTCAGCAATACAAAACCAAACACAATGAATCTCAGGGCCGTCTAAAATTACACTGAAATTACAAAGAAAGCTGCTGATTTACTGATACTCCAGTACTGAGGCCTGGCTGTTTATGGTTCAGAATGAATCAATAAATAAAGAAATAAAGAAAAAAATAAATTAAAAAATGTTTTAAATGGAATTTTAATTGCTAAAAAGCAATTAAAAGCCCACAGTATATTACAGTCTGAATTATAGTTGACATGCAAAACATTTTGAACAATTTGCAAATTTCTCGGGATTTATCTGACAATTTAAGCTATATTAACTAAATGCATAAATACACAAATTGATTTCATTTTAAATTCTGAAAAAAAAACAAAAACAAACTAAAAAATCTCCTTTTAGTGTGTTTAAAAGCACAAGTTTTTTTTAAGATATAACCATTATTACATTTTTATAACAGTTGTTTACGTAAGAAAAAAACAGCTAAATGGAATTTATATCACTAAAAAGCTATTAAAAACTCATTATATTTTACAGTGTGAATTATATATGACATGCAAAACATTTCATAATATAAAGCCATTCTGAATATTTAGCAAATTGGTCTGTATTTATCTGACGATTTAAGCAATTAACAATGCTAAAACTTAATGCAAACCTGCAAAAATGTCAATGTAACAATTTACATTTTGACTTGAAAAAAAATTCACATCACACATTAACAGATCAGAATTAATTGATGAACATATATAGAAATATATGCTATATTATGCACTATATAATAGCTGGATTTTCTGTGCATTCAAATAAACACAAAAAGAGTTTTTTAATACGATATAAACATAGATGCATTATGAAATGTTGTAAACAACGTCAAAAACCAGGGCTAAACCCTTCCTCTGTTAATTAGCAATGCCAAAGCTGACAGCAGTTCTCTAAAAAAAAAAAAATCTTTGAATAATGTAACTGCATGTGCTCCATATTACACAGGTTTTATTTAGAAGATTTAAATGCGGTGCAGCGACGGTTTGTGAATCATTGTTGAACGGCATGGCTTTCACCTCCAATCTCCTGCTCCGCACACGACACTCAATTCACCAAAGAACGCCGGCGAACGAGCTAGATGGGACCAACTATAGTTGTCAGTAAACAATGGTTCACCCACAAGGTCGCTGGATGCGGCAGAAAAGCTGATGGAAAAGCTAATTATGCGGTGCGGCCCGGGGTCAAGGCTCACCGAGAAACAGCGATCATTAGCAAGGGCCACCAAACATCACATGGCAGGTGAATTCCGAGCTCCTCTGCCCAACCTGAGAGGGACACGGAGCTAGTGGAGATGATTACGTGTGATTTGATGGTTTGAACACACGCTGGAAATTACAGAGTGTGTTGTGCATGTAATGGGAAAATAATTGGCTGTCTTGCACAAAATGGTGCAACAGTAACCTACTTTCTTTGTTGGTGCTGAACTAATGCTAAAATCTCCATCCAGCCCACATGTGGATGTTTCTGTAGGTGTGTGTCTACTGTAGCATGCGGCGGTCATGTGGAGGGAGGAGGAAACTAATGTAGCATGAAAAACAATCCTGAGAGACAACATTAACACGTCTCATAAACGTATAGGGTTCACGGTCAGGCATGTCTCACTCGCAGGTCATTAGCCGTGCCTCTCTCACCTCTCACCTGATTGGCCTCTCAGCGGACTTAAACAGCCAATCAGCAGGTTTCAGTCCATTAACCACAAATAAACAGAGAAAGTTCAATAATCCAATAATGCACTGTGGAGAAAAACACAGACTCTGAGCCATTAATTCATTGGGATGTCTGTCTGTTTGCTGCTAAGACAAATAGCTTCAAAAGAAAATATCAAACTAAAACAGACGATAATAATAATAAAATATAAAATAATACAAATACAAATAATAATAATAGATTATTTTGGATCACTGGTGAATAAAAGTATTCATAAAATAAGTATTTATTAAAAAATGTGTATCACAGTTTCCACAAAAATAAACAAATGAATAATAATAATAATGATAATATTAATATTTTTATTATTATTATTCTTTGATGAACATTGATAAACACTGATGCACAAAAAGAACAGCAAAAGAACAGCATTTATATTTAATTCAAATCTTTTGTAATATTATAAATGTTTTAATGTTACTTAATGAAAACATGCATTCATAAAAAAAAAAGTGTATTACGGTTTCCATAAAAATAGTAATCAGCAAAAACGTTGATAATAAGGTTTCGTAAGCACCAAATCAGCATAATTTATTAATAAATGTATGCCTCTTCATAAAAAATCCAAATCTAAATCCACATTTAATTTCTAAATGTTTATTATTAATCTCTCCAGTAGCGCAGATGATTATAAAGTGTGCAGAATTTAAGTTTGCAATTTATTTGCCACAATATAAATAAAACTATACACTGAAAGAAAAATATTTTTTGTTAATTAGAAAATTAATTGCATTCATTTCATAATTAAACTCATTTAGTGTCATCTTCGAACAGATTTGAATGACCATGATCTGATATAATAAGTGCAGCAAATAATTCAGTTTGGAAATGGTAAGGTCACTGCTTTGAGCAACAGCAAAGATCTAGAATTCAGTCCGGATATCAATGATTTTGTCTGTGATTAATTTTTTAGAAATGCAGAAAGCACAGAATCTTTTGTATTAAAAGCAAAGATCCTCAAAGTCCTTCTTTTCAGGCTTCAAGAGTCCAGCGTGTGAGAGCGGACTAATTGCAAGGCCGAGACGGGAGAGAGAGCTTACTGTACACAGCTTTCACTGACACAAAGACTCTCCAGCGCAAACACAGAGGCGCTTCAATTCAATTCAGCTGTGCTGGACGATGAATGGACGAGATGAAAGGGGTAAGTAATATAATGGCCATTTAAGAGCGTTGGAAAGATGGACATGAAATGGTCCTACAATAACCTTTTGATGAGTTTTTCAGCTGTATTATTGAGCTAAATGTCTAAGGTTCACTGGGCAGCTCATGTTTTCCAAAATGGCAGCTGATGAACACGTGGATTGACTCGTTACATCGGTACGCTGGACCGATCCAAGCGTCGCCACCGCCGTCACCGCGGGGGTGTGTAAGGAGGATAAAAACGACGTGAAAGCAATAGGTAAACATTTATTCCTGTTATCCACGGTGTAATAGGGCATGTCAGAGCCATTTCTATGGCAGATACTGAGGGAGTGAATAAAGAAAAAAAAAAGACATCCAATCAGAAGCCGGTAAAGTGTGTCACCATTACAAATAATACAAAAACAACAACATTCGGGGAAGAATCCATTTGCGAATGCATGGGAGGGGAGGACGATTTATGAAGCACTGCAAAACAATCCTACTGAAACCAAGCCTGGAGAAAACATATAACATCAGCAAAACATGCGATTTACTTTTGAATATAACATCAGAAAAAATATCTGCGATTTGTTATTGAATATATTTATGTAAAGTGTAAAAATTGTAACATATTTGCTTTGTTACGTTTATGTTTTATGAAGCATATATTGTAAGCCAACTAAATTATCAGTAATTGCATAAAGCTTTAATAATAAAATAAAATAAGTTAATGCTCTACATTAACATGATGAAAATTGCCTAGTTTTAACTTACTCAATGTAAAATTTATTTTATTACATTTTCTTTTAAAAATGTAATAAAATAAAATAAAAAAATGTTAATCCTCTACATTAATATTAAATTAAGCAATTTTACCTTCTTACATTTAAAATTTACTTAGAAAAAAAACAACACAAAATAAAATAAAATAATAAAAATTTGCTCTACATTAACATGTTAAATTGACAGCCCTATAGTTTTAACTTATTCAATGTCAAATTTAATTAGAGAAACACACAAATAAAAATAAAAAATGAAAAATACAATAAAATTAAATCAAATAAATCAGGTTAGAGGTTGAGAATCCCTATTCGTTTTCCCTTCTTCTTTCTGCTTTGAATAGCAGCAGATTCATGCAGCTCAGTGGACTACTCCTGTTTCTTTCCAGTTGACTATCCAGGGACATGTTACCAGCGATACTGAGGCAGTGAATCTGTGCTGTATGCCTCACTGGACAAATGATCCTTGGCCTCGTCTTATACAGGAGGAGATGCCTGTCAGGAGTCTTTGCTCTCGTCTCTAAAACCCAGAGTCCAAGACCAGCACAGCACAGTGTCACTTCATGCTGCACGCTGACACACACACACACACACACACACACACACACACACACACAGATGGCCTTACAAAAACAAATCTCCAGCGGGCTAACAGAACAGAGGTGGCAAAGGCCACCAATAAAATCCATCAAGGTTACTGTGGCAGAAGCAGGGTTGTCAGTGCGAGTTCAAAGATCACGATCTGATATACTATCTGACTCGCAGAGCTGTAATGTGCGATATATTCCCTGACTGCTCAGAATAATGACAAACTGCTTCTAAAGCTACAATCTCCATAAATACAGCCATGGACATACTAAATAAATATACTCTGGTAAAAACCCAGTATATAAAATAAATGAACCAGGACTCCAGGCTCAACTCTAAGCACATTTTATTACGTTTCGTCTTTACAGATAAATAGAAGCACTCAATATACTTAAGTCAAATATTATCTAATCAACCGATATTAAAACAAGAAGAATCTCTGGCATTGGAAAATTACTGAAACCACAAATGCAAGAGGCCTGATGGGTAATTTAAAGCGCTTCTGCAAACTCGTTTGAATTCATCTCGTTTAAATGGGGTTATTTCCATCTGTCACAGCTGATCTGCTTTTCCTGTCGGATTAAACTTTATAGATTGTGACAAAACTCAGTTAGTGATGACTGTACTACACCGAGGCGGAAAGAGTCTCAGGCTGATAACAGCACGGTCACGTGTTCCTCACTGTGAGCGAAACAGAGAATACTCTTAAAATACTCTTAAAATACTCATGACTTCATTTTCACTTTATGTTGGTGACTTTTGTGATACATTAATATTGTATGGGTGATTCTCTAATTAGCCTTTCTCTGTCCTCATAAATAAATAAAGATTTAATGGATAGGCATTTTAAGAGCTTGACATTTTTAAAATTCATTTACATAATATCGAAGAGAAAAATTTAATTTTCCAGAATTTCTTTATTTTTTGGTATATCCACTCAGACTGAAATTTACACACACACACACACATATACATATATATATATATATATATATATATATATATATATATATATATATATATATATAAATGATTTTAAAAATGAATGAATTAAATATTAAATAAATGAATAAAAATAAAGTCCATATTACTTTACTGTACTTTACATTGATATTATTATATAATATTTTATATATTAAAATCTTTTTTTATTTATTTATAAGTGTTACAGTCAGAGCCATTACATTTTATTTATTACATTCTAGTCTATTTAGCAAAATAAAAAAGTAACAAAAACTGAAAAATAATTAAATAAAATAAAAAATAAAATTATATAGACGGATGTTAATTTAATACAAAGAAATGTTGACCCCCTCCCAATAATATCACGCATTTTTAAGAAAACTTTTTTTTAATGGTTAATTCCACATTCTTTGACACTTGCTAACATGAGCAACATCCATTATCTAAAAGGGTGAGAAATGTCATTACCATCACTACCATCACAAAAATCATACTCTCCAATGACAGACTCCAAAAAAATCCACAAGAATGTTGATCAAGGCCATGATCAGATCTGTACTCCAGGACAGGTGATAAATGTTTAAACATAGATGAAGCATAGTTTGAAGAAGTTTTCAAAAATATGAAAAAAAAACTCCTACTATAAAAAAAATCCCACTGAAAAGTACACAGACTTTTAAACAAGCAAAAAACATGCACTTAATAATGTGTCAAAAACAGCTAAATAATGTAAGTGAATGGAGAATGAAGGAATTGGCTCACTAATGTGAAAATGTGTGACTCGAGAACTCCAAATAAAACATCTTAAAGTGTGCATATATTTCTCATTAGTGCTCTTGGCCCTCTTTTGGTTGAGTACCCTGTAAATTAAAAATAAACTCGTTTACAAGGCAACGTTATGTTCCAATACAGATTCATCTAGGTTGAAGGAGAGGCTAATCGTGACGAAAATTCATAATTGACAAGCAAAGCATGGACACACACACACACACACACACACGCAAATGCATTTATCTGACTAATTCAGGAACTCATTAACTGAATTAATCGCAGCAATTAGCTCATGGAATAAGCAATTATTTTTAGCACATGGCCACAACTTACCGATGTACAAATACACACACACACACACACACACACACACACACACACACAGACCCAGATCCGTTTAAAGTGTTAAATTATATTTGATGGGCTGGTCTTTAGGTTCAGTGTTGAATACGTTTGCATCTCAGTTCAGAACAAAGCAGCAGGAGTATGCTAATTTTCTCTCAATCTTTTTTCCTTCCCCTGTAATTAAAAAAAACAACGAAAAACAATATAATCCACCAACCATTATGCTTGGGAAGGAACCCACTTGGGTTTCTGGTGTACTTGTCACATTATGCCAAAAAGGAAGTTTAAAAAAATAAATATATAAATAAATTAAAACAATAAAAATGGCACGTTCGCCAATTTTCACCTAAGAATTGATTCTAAATGTAATAAATAAATGAACTTTTTTTTTAATTGAAAGCATTTCTCAGTTAATATGTCAATCCTGATGCTGGTATATTGTACGATGATTTTACAATAGGACTAAATGTTTCAAATATACATTTAAATTGATTCTGTTTTAAATGATAGTTTGAACCAACATGTGAATTAATCACCAAAATACAGCAATATTTTTTAGCAAACTAGTTTTCTACAGCATATTTTGCTATAAATGTGTTTATCTAAATAATTTTCAAATCTAAACTGTAGTGCTGTCAATTTAAAATGTTAATTTAGAGCAAGTAACCGAACAAATCAATAGGAAACAACTGTTTGACACAATATATTTAAAAAAACAACAACATAACATAACCAATAATTACAAAATAGTGCAGTATATGCAATAAAATATAAGACCAAATTAAAAAATGGTAATTGGGATTTTTAAAAAAAAAATTTAATCACAATTCAGACAAGAAAAGAGACAGAATTGTGAGATATAAACTTGTAATTCTGAGAAGAAAAGTCGAAATTGTGAGATATAAACTCACAATTGTGAGGAAAAAAGTCAAAACAGTGAAATAAAAAGCAGAAATTATGTGACGGAAGCAAAAAAAAAAAAAAAAATGAATTGTGAGATGTCAGGATTCTGAGTTTATTTCCTGCAATAGTTTTTGTCAGAATTGTAATTTTTTTTTTTTTTTTTTTTACAATTCTGATTTTATATCTCGCCATTCTCACTTATTCTCCGAATTGTGATATAAAGAGATACATTTATTTATTTATTTTAATCCCATAACAGAAACAAGTCACCGTAAAGGCTTTTTCACTGTTATAATAAATAAATGCGATTTCAAATAAATGCATATAGGCATGGAGACATATTTAAGCACTTTTTAGGACTAGAAAAAAAAAATCACATGTATGTATGTGCATACATGCAGTTAATAATTGTCAATTATAAAAAAAAAATGTTTGAACTTTCAATCAGCAGTTTCAGCAGGTGGCACAGATATCAAGATCTCATGCCAGTGCTTAATTTCAACTCCATTAAATCTCAGAGAATAAAACTGTGTTGGTATTGTGCTGTGAAATCATTTACTGGTGACCCCTGGGTCTGCCCAAAACAAAACCTGCTTTGGAGATCACTGCAACTAGTTATCACTGAAACCATGGCGCTTCTAATTACTTCTAATCTTGCTCTCACAATTGTATCTTATTGCTTTGCCACAATAGAGCTCCTGAAATAAATAAATTATTCTCATAATTTTCAATTTTTTAATAAGATATCAGATTAGCATTCAAACGGGGGGATGCTCAACATACTCTTTTGACCATTTACAGCTGTAGCCTGCTTTCATTTTGTTCAGGTGGAAGAAAATCGAAGACATCCATATAAACTATGACCTTTTCAAAACCCTCGGGTTCCCACATAATATTACAAATATACTGAATATATTCTATATCCACTGCACTGTACTGCATGAGTCACACTCAGATATAGAAATTGTGTATGTGTGTGAGAGCGCATACACCAAAAAGGATGAGATAAGAAAGTATTTGCAATATTAGCTGTGAACAGAGTATTTGGAGGTGATATCTGAGAACAAAATTTTAAGATCGTGTCTTTTAAATAATCATATCTGCTAACAGTAATAGAAAAGTCTGGGTCATTTTGACCCCAAAAGGGATTTTCTTTTCCCTGAAAATTGCACACACAAGGTATACAACTCCCCCCAATCTTTTTTTTTTTTTTTTTGATAATTTTTGTACTTTTTGTGGACCTTATTACACTTATGGCTTCCCAATCAAAAATGACCAGCCTACAAAAAAATTGCTTATAAATTTCTCATATTATTACCAAATACTGGATTCGATCTTTTTAGCAACTTGTTTTCTTTCACTTAGCACAGGTTGTGTGTTTCTTTTTAGAGCTGATAGATCGAAAGCCTCACTGATTTTAGCTCATTCGAGACCTCAAAATGTTTTTGAGTGAACATTGGCAAAATGATCAAAAAATAAGACTTTTCACTCAAAAACGGAGGTGTTTGGCTCAGATCAGTGAGGACTTCGATCAATCAGTTCCAAAAAGAAATACAAAACGTGTCCTAATTGAAAGAAAAGAAGTCGACAAAAAGGTTGAATCCAAGATTTTGCAATAATATAGCATAGTGAGAGATTTACAAGCAATTTTTAAAATGAGTGTGAACACCAAATTAGGCAAATGAAAGCGTACTGACATGACTCAACACACTTGATTTGAATAAAGCAAATACAAAACATCTGTGCCTTAAAATCTAGAGAATTCATCTAAATCCGTCACACCATCATGTCCATTTACTACATGAGTTATTTTATTACGCTTTAGCCAACAAGAATTTGGAATCTGCACATGGTTGACTTTCATTTCATGTACCGTTACACATCATAGAGCTCACTTCTACAAACATAGTGCTGACTCCAGCTTCTGCTTCATAAAATATGTCAAAGCAAGCATATTTCACACCTATGCTTTGCCTTATTTCAACAGATGCATTCAAATTGAGCAATGATAATACCGGGAAACCGCTTTCTGTCCACGTTTCTGAGAAATGCTGTGCTTTAGCGGCTCGGGTCTTTGCGTGGAGAGTCATTTCCAGGCACAATCTCTATAGCCGCTGAAACTTTGATTTAACCCCAGGGAATTTGCTTTGCACACACTGTAAAAAAAAAAGTTGAGCAAACTTAAAATTTTAAGGCAACCAGCTTCATCAGATTTTTGAGTTTGCTCAACTTATTTTTGTGGGAGATTCTCAAATTTTTGTTGTATGAACTTAAAACGACAAGTTGAGAAAACTCAAAAATCTTAAGTTGGCTGAACTTTTTTTTTTTTTCAGTGCAGTTACCGAAGAAGCCACAAGAAAAATAGTTATTATCAGAACGTGTTCGCTGTAGCCACACTACTAATGAACCGCCGGTAATAGCAATTATGGATAATCTTTGAAAAGCAACAGGGGATCAATTTATTTCTTTATTTCAATGTTTGAGCCTAATAACAATACAAAACATTTTATACTGCGGAACTATTTAAGCAATAAAGCATTTTATTTTTTCCAATATGTATTTTAGCATGTCTGGAGTCAATGCTATTCGCTTTACAAACACAACATGAACAATCATGAAAGATTTCCACTGCTACTGAACGACATCTATCATGCAACGCTTTTCTAAACTATGGAATGACAGATTGAAGTCTTCATGCATGTTTAAGGTCGTCGTCTATAAATGAGCATGTGTGATTCATACTTGCATTACTCTGCCGTTCGCTCGCCTTTGTTTCTCGATCCCTAATTACGTGTGTTCTCATTAGTGGAGAAATGCACGCGTCATTGGCACGCTGTGTGCCAGCATCTGCTCCTGTTACAGACCGATTCATCGATAATATATTACACTCTATTATATACCCAGATCATTCCTGTTATGCAGAAGTTATGCAGTTTCATGAGCCCATCATACATGTCTAAACACACTGGGTTATAGATAAAAAAATGGAAATCACATCGGTTAGTTTCTTACACATTGTCGTCACTGTTAAGTGAACACAGAAGAGAATTTTAATTGATTTTGCTGTGGTTTGAGCAGATAAAATTGGTAAAGCAATATTTCATTATAAATTTTCTCTTTATCATCAAAAAGTTTCAAACAAAATGACTTGAGGGTGGGTAAAGACCCTTAAGTCATTTTGGGGTGAACTGTCCCTTTAAGGAACTCCAGCTGATTGCAACAAACATTTAAGTTAAAATAAACACCTTAGTGACAATCTCACAGTTATACAACTTTCTTAAAGGGCACTGCAACTGGGCTCTTGTTTATGTTAGCTGAACAATTAATCAGCAATTAAAGCAATATTTGCAAGAAAACATTTCATTTGAAAACTTTCATTACAGAGACAAAACAAAATAATGAAGCAACTGGAACATTGCTTTAATGAACAAGTTTTTTTTTTTTTTTGTGCAGCGCCCGAGGAAATGACAGTAATGACACTATCTGCTCAAACCAACTTGAAATGACTTAATTGTCATTTCAGAATTGACTTATTCTCACAATTCTGATTTAATTCTTGGTTTACTGTGAGATATAAAATCAGACTTGCAGCATATAAATGTCCAAAATGTGAAATATAAACTCATAGTTCTGAGAAGAAAAGTCAGAATAATGAGAAATAAGTCACAATTGTGAGAAAAAAAGTAGTAGTAGTTTTTAAAATGTTTTTATTAAATGGTGAGAAAAAAAAAATATTATTATATATATATATATATACACACATACATACAAATTGTAAACTCAGATTCGTGAAAAAAAAAAAGAGAAAAAAAAAAGCCAGAATTGCAAGATATAAGCTCAAAATTGTGATATGTTAACTCAGATTTGTGAAAATCATCCGACTATTATTCTCAGAATTGCTAGAAACAAAGTCTGAATTTTAAGAAATCAAATCACAATTGTGAGAGAAAAAAAGTCAGAATTTAGAGATAAAACGTTGCAATTATCATTTATTTGTTTAACTTTTTTTATTCCATGATGGAAATAGGATTTCATAAGAATCAGTGTGCTAATTTTAACCATTAAAAAAAAAAAAAAAAAAAAGGATTATAATAATGAATAAATCACTTCAGGCAGACACCCTCATGTCAGCTAACTCTTTAGCTCTTTATTTTCATCCTGTGAGGTTCCACCCTATTCATTTTCTTGTCACTGTATAAATAAGAAATAAAAGTCTAAGGTAAGCTACTGTATTCCTTTTTATAGCAATATTCTCTAAAATTACAGCACAAGCATTTTCAATAGTTTTAAAGTTACAGAGCAGTGACCGAGCCCTTATCCAAACACACACATCTCACCTCTGCCAATTAGTTCTCTAGCATTACAACTCCCTGACAAAACACCTCCTGCTCACCTTACACCTCCAATAAATCGATTAGGACACAAACAGTCTATGTGTGCTGGGAAACAGAGCCAGAATCCCTTGAAATGATTGTGTTTCAGAGCACGAGGCTGTCCTGAATAACTACGGCTGTATAATGAGCGGCGCAGCCCATCCTCCATCTCCACACTGTACTTCCTCCAAGACTTCCTGCTGAGAAGGGGGCGGGTTCACCCGCTGGCTTCCGTCGGCACCCTGATGCGAGCGCTCCCACAGGAATAAGAGGCCTGATTTGATTGGTTACAAAAAACGTCCCTCCGGTGCATATGCAAACGAGGCACCTCTGATTGCGAGCCGTAGTCTGAATGTCACTTTGTCTCCGGGTGAGAATGAAAGGAACTAGTTTGGCATCAATTTTCTCTGACCTCGATTCTTACCCTTCTGATAATGAGAGCGTGAGGGCTGGACACACGTCAGCGTTACTCAAGTATGAACTTTTTAAAAAAGCTGTCTGATGCAACCGAGAGCAGAGGTTGGTTTGGGAAAGGCAGTTTCGTGCCCAAATGTCACAGGAAAACCTAGCGTCTTGTTTTCCAGAGGCTAATCAAATCTTCCCTGAAAAGTCCCCTGTCAGACTTCTAATCGGCAAAGCACCTCGCTTTAAACAAATGATGTGCATGACAGTCTAGAAATACACAGAGCAATGAAATATACACACTATACATACATATCTTAACAAAAAAAATCAGAAATAAGAAATATAAAGTGCGCATATGTAAATTACCTAAGATCTTTTACATTACATTAATTATTTTTTTTACATTAAGATTTTTTAATGTTTTTGAAAAAAAAAATATATATATACACCTCTCACCAAGGCTGCATTTATTTATTTATCTATCTATCAAATCAGCATATTAGAATGATTTCTGAAGGATCATGTGACACTGAAGACTGGAGTAATGATGCTGAAAATTCAGCTTTGATCACAGAAATAAATTATATTTTAAAATATATTAAAATAGAAAACTCTTATTTTAAATTGCAATTTTTTTCTGTATTTTTAATCAAATAGATACCGATATGAGCAGAAGAAACTTATATATATATATACACACACATGCACACACACACACACAAACATATATACTAATACTAATATACACTAATATTTACAAATTCATTTATGTTGCTAGGGTATTCTGAGTGTTTTTACCATGTTTTATTATGTAAAAATAGCCCAATTCCAAAACTCTGTGAAATTGTGGTCTCTAATTATAGCTCAAGTCTAGGGTTTTGTCTCCACCCATTCTAAACAATGCAAAAATTGCAAGTCTAGTTTTTCAGCTCATCCTTCCATAATAAGCTGCATGATTTGAGTTCTCATCATTTACAAACAGTTAATTCTTCAAGTTAGAATTTCACAAATGTCCGTAATTTTTTTCTCCAACAAGTAAAATACATTCTAACATTAAATGATAATGGGTCTTCATTATGTGTTTTATTTATACATTTGTCTTTAAAGCTGCAACAATAAGTAACTAGTATAAATAAATTTTTTAAAAAGTTACAATGATTTACAAGAGCACACAGCAGACTATAAAGTGTTTTATAAGACATCAAGACAAACAAAGAGAAAGATAAAGATGCAGAGTAAGAAAGGAGAGGAGTTGGTGACAGTTTGTGGAGTTTCCAACAACGAGAGAGAGCGGCTGCAGTTTCCCGGCCGCGGTTCGGTGTCTCGGAGCGAACCTGTCAGGTGACGCGGTGCGTTATCTTGAAAGGCGAGTGATTAATGAAGGCAGAGCAGAGTTTGGGAACGGAGGAGGCGGTCGGCGAATGATCAATCTTAATGAGCTCTCCTGCCGACTGCATATTAACTGCAGGGGACGTAATGTATGGCTCACAGAGGGCTGCTCCCTTCTTAAGAACCATAATAAGAAGAGACTCACACCAACCTCCGCTACAGCTCCAAATACATCTCTATAGATGATGGCAAAATAATTATCTAGCGTTGACTCCTCGCTCCTCTGCGGCGGTAGACAGGCTCGCATTTACACCTGCTTTCAGAAATTACGATAACAAGCAGCCGGATTATCGGAGGATTTGGCGTGGGCTCGTCTTTGTTCTTTATTCTAGTAACTACAATATAGAACAGGGATGAGTCCGCACGAAATCCTCCCGTAATCCACTTTATGTACTCCTCTTTGAGATAGCAAATGGACTAGTTTCATCAAAAGAGATGATTCAGTCCAGGCACAATAGTCCAAGTTATACACAAAACAACGATAAATACTAAAACAAATACAGCAAAATAAATGTACGTTATTTTGGGTGAAGCTTCCCAGCAGGCTTCTCACATTTCTGTCATCATTTACTCAGCTAGTCTAGTACTAAACCAACACTAACTAGGTTTAACCAGCATACGTGGCCTTTTCAGCAGGGATTGCTTTATATTTTATACACTACCAGTCAAATGTTTTTAAAAGAAGTCTTTTATGCTCACCAAGGCTGCATTTATTTGATCAAAAATAGAGTGAAAATTGTCTAGGTGAATATATTTTAAAATGTCATTTATTCCTGTGATGAAATGCTGAATTTTCAGTCTTCAGTGTCACGTGATCTTTCAGAAATTATTCTAATATGACGATTTGCTGATTAAGAAATACTTCTTATCATTATCAATGTTGAAAACATTTGTACTGCTTTTCGTGGAAACAATTAATTAAATACAAAAGTTCAAATGATCAACATTTAATTGAAACAGAAATCATTTGCAACAATGTAAGTCTTTACTGTGACTTTTGATCAATTTAGTGTGTCCTTGCTGAACAAAAGTTTGAATTTCTTTATATAAATCTTTATATAAATATTTCTTTATATAAATTATATATATATATATTTAAATATATATTAGACTTAATTTCTTAATTCATTTTTGATGACATTATTAATATGCAAGATAATCATTATTTAGAATTTGTCCAAACTGGAAAGTTTGATAATTAAAAAAAAAAAAAAAGTTAACACAAATTATATTGTATAACCTCATGCCCAAATTAACTGACACACCATCTTTGAAACACTCACTAGTTGAAATATTTGAGGCTGTTCGACTTTCTATTAAACCTCATTAAATACTTCTTCATTTTAGCCTTGAAACATGAAAATGAAATCTTTGGTATTCATTTCTGATATGGATATCCGAGCACAGCCTCCACCAGCAGACAGCACAGAAATTGCAATTAACCGTCTCATCTTCATTCCACCTTCTACCAATGTTGATTAGGGAAGTAGGTAAATAGCATCCACTCTGTCCTCCATCCAAACGCCCACATTCACATGCAATAAAGATGCATGACTTTTAATTGCATATACAGAGTCATTTTTAAGGTTTAGCAAATGGACGTTGAATGCATAATTGATCTTTTTTGCAAAATGAATAACGTGAGCACGGACCCCCCATAAACCATCACATGCTAACCCAGTGCCAAAGGAGTAACAACACCACTAGATGATCACAAACCAGATATTTTCCTTCCATTGACAGATCGCAAAATGTCAAAATTGCTTCCTGCATTCACCAGTCAGGCGACTAGTCCCAAACATTGCGCTTTTAAACAACCCGCTTGGCATTCACAAACAGGTGTACAATTTGCTACTGAAACGTGCAAAATTTAAATGCGATAAATATGAATGTTTCCCCATCATGACACGCCGGCAAGATGCGTCCGCAATCAAACATACAACTCATTCAATCTTTTTGGAAGGGGGGTATGAATAACGATGCAGCCACAACAGACGTCTTCACATTTTAAAGAGCACATTCATCCTCCTAAACACCACGAGTTTGCTGGAAAAGGCTTCCGGATCCCATGAATAGCAATAAATGTTATTGAGGCCAAATGCAGCAGCAGTATTTTGCTGTACAGTCACACAGATTTACTAGTGAAGTCAACCAACATGCAAATATCCAAAAATACAGCGCCACGGGTGGAATACAGCAATTGGGGGAATCCAATCTGGCCTGTGGGATGATATGAGAGAAAAACATGCTTTTAGCTAAAGTCAGACAGAAACGGTCTTAATTTGCCGTCACATTTTAAAGTTGGCATCTTTAAAGCGGTAGGACCTTTCTTGTAATTTCACGCACCGTTCAGCACAAATTCACCTGACTCTGTGTGTGTGACACCATGACAACAGGTTAAGACAAAAATATTAGGGGTAAAAAGAGAATTACAAAGAAGTGCTTCCGCTGAATGATTATTAGATACTGTATGATAGGTCAGCATTAATACTACTTGACTAAGTCTGACACTCAAGTAGGCCTATAATTAAAAGGAGACATCCCTTTTTTAAATTGTGTGATAATATTCAGCTTTCAAAGGCTTCTTGACAATATTATTATATACATTTTATTTGATTTTATTCTAATTGTATTTTTTATTACACACAAAACTCAAAAACAGTGAGCTGGTTCTCTTTTTCTTGTCAAAAATCACAAAACAAAAACAAAAAACAAACTCTTATTTTGATCTGCTGTTATCTAATGCAATAACATTCAAACATTAAGTTTCTTAAGTATCCAAATACTTTTTGAAGTATACATACTTTTATTAATTATGAACTATTTATAACTATGCATAACTGTATGCATAAATAACATCATAAATAACAATAACAACATATACCTTTATAGGGCCTAAAAATAAAATGAGTTTTTTTTTTTTTAAACTATGTGATACTATTTAGCATTTAAGGACTTATCGATGATTAAATTACTATAAATTAATTGTTTTTTAATTATACAAATCTAAAAAGCATTGAACTGGTCTGTTTTTGCCGTCAATATAAATTGTGTTTATTAAAACAGAATAAATAAATAAAATCATATAAAATAAAATAAAAATACGTAGATAATAATATAAAATAAATAGATAATAATAATGAAGTATTAGTATTATCGCTATTATTATTATTATATCTTTAATAAACCATTGAATATTTTCTATCATAGTTTGATTATCTAATGCAATGCCATTTCTATGTGTCTTTAGCATCCAAATAGTTTCAGAACATAACTGTACATAATTGTATGTTTAAATAACATGAGTATATAAAACTAATAAGGATCCTAATTTCACTGGCACCAGTATTTGTTTCAGATAAACGCAACGCTTGAACCAACCTTATTATTCCAGATTATCAGTTAAGACTGCACAGTAAAAAAACAGCTATTAAGGACACAAATAAACACGCTCATTAAAATGTCTGAAACTTGCAGCAAGGCTTCCATATAAGCTTGTAATTAGGAGACACAATGACAGCAATATTTTAATAAATGCACACAAATGCACAAGTGTATATGCAAAAGACAGAAGCAGCAGCAGAGCCTGCGTCAAAGCGGGACGCTCCTGGGGTGGCCCTTGTATCGCAGTGTTAATCATCTGTCTAAACTGATTAGTTTCCTAATTGAACAGCCAAAACTAGCCGTGCCATTATAGGTCATTTGTCTGGAACGGCAGGGGAACGCTGCTCCAACACTCTCGAGCTGTTTTCTACAACAATCCCGAGCCCTTGTGAGCTCTGCAGCTGTGGCTTTGCTTTAAGACCACATGCTCTTTACAATGATGCATCATGGGATTTGGTGTACTGTAGAGCGCCGGACATTCCTGGAGGTGTTTATGTGCACACGGGGTTTCATCTAGACACAATGGAGTGCTTTAGTGCCCGCCCATTTTTTTGAGCGGCACTGGTTCCGGAAGAATTTCTCCCATGAATCATATCATGAATCCATGAATTTCCTGGTGAATCATAAAATTACAAAATTTAGGTTGAACCAAAAAAGTATATGAAAAGACAAAAAGACTATGAATTTAGTGGCTTTAGTGAGGACTACAATCCCATGAAGCACTGCAAATGGCATAATCAAATTAAAAATAATAGAAAAATATATAACTAATCATTTAAAGTTTTTGAATATATCTATAGAAAATATTTTTGGTTTATTTATTTACATTTAGATTTTTGCCAAATACGCGCGCGCACACACACACACACACACACACACACACACACACACACACACACACACACACACACACACACACACATACATATATATGCATTGGGTTTGTGCTCAATGCAAATCTCGCGGGAGCGGCAGTTTTACCTTTGCTGCGGGCGGGAGTGGGCGGTCAGAAAATTTTGCGGGAGACCCGCAGGGAACGGTGGGATTTGGTGTGTAATAGAAATGGAGTCAACACCTTAAGTTGAGAAGAAAATTAAAGTGGCTGTTTACTTGACAAAAGCAAACAAAGCAAGGCAAAGCAAGTCAGACATCTGGAAACAATTCTCAATTGTCACTGAAAAAAAATGGGAAAGAGTTAAACTTCGTAAGTTGCGATAAATGTGCACAAGGACATAAATCTGGCACCTCTGCCCTGAGGCGACATAGGCTACCTATTTTCTAAGTGTGCATTTACTTAAGATAAAGTTATTTCATATTTTGCTTTGGCTTATTTAGCCTACTCAAACTGTTTGTTAACAGTCAGGTTCATTGCACACTGAGTCCGAAATCTTCGCGTGTGTTTTTCTGATTTTTCGTATTCCTCATCCTTTCCTATCAAAATGCATGCTATGGATGCCAAAACAAAGAATTTTTTTTTTTTATGATGGACGAAAGTTTTTAACGTGCGAAAATTTTGGACTGGGTGTGAAATGACCTTTAAACTGTTTGTTTAGTAAATCGTTTGGTGCTTGTGTATCAAGCAGGAGGCTACTTTTAAAAACTGAGGTGCTGCTATTTGTGCTTTTGTTTTAACGGTTAATGTTTTATAATGCTAATAAAAAAAAATACCCAATGTTTTTGTCAGGTGTGGTGATTTGGTTTAGCATTACTTCATCTTATTGAAACACAATCATGTTTAAAGCCTGCTATTCATTTGTAGCCAACATTTTTTACAAGCTCTGAGAGAAAGTCTGCAGGAGCAGGTGGGAGTGGACACAAACATTGCGGGCGCGGGCAGGAGTGGAACACGCAGGTTGCGGGAGTGGCCGGTCCTGGTCAGAAATTCAGCGAGTGCGGGTTGAAGAAACCAGTCCCGCGCAGGGCTCTAGATAGTGACAAAGATTGGTAAAGTGGGCGGAGCTAAAGATCTTTTTTTGATGCGATTGATTGGTGGAATTTTTATACAGCATCTTGAGTAATGTAGTTTTCACAATGAATTCCACTACTAAATTATTTCAAATGTATTATTTAATTACATTTATTTTAAAAACACATAAAATTTATGCAAACAGATGGCTTCAACAGAGCATATACCATTGATTAATAACCTCAGAGCTCACAACAGGTCTGTCTGTAAAGGTTTATCAGTTATTGTTGAAAATCCATTTCCCTGTGGAGTTTTCACTTCCAGAACCCGACTGTTAAGCTCTATATCTGAAGAAGAGATGTGGTGGATTTTGTGAGCACAACAAAGAGAACATTACGCTACTCTGGATCGATTTTTCCTCATGTGATTTTTCGATATCTTAGGTTACATTGTCCATCACACACTTATCCCCGCAGAGTTACGGCATCGTTCCTCAAGTCCCTGCTCATTAACATGGATGCGCATTCATTTATAACATGAGGAGAAGCGTGCTCAGGCTGTGATACGCAGCTTCATTTCTCCACGTGTGGCTCTGGGAGCAGGGCATATGACGCATGGCCCGAGGCCACTCTGTCTTAATGAGACAAGGAGTCCTGCAAAGAGCCTGTGTTTGCCTCCATGTCAACGGCCCAGTAGCTTGTCTTGACTCATTCCCCAAGATGGGACTCACAGGGAGTCTGAACTGCGCTGGATAACACGACTGTCATTTCCAACCAAACAGATCAAAGTTGCTGTACTAGTGTCACTTGGATGTGGAAAATGGCATTGCTGGGAATGCTGGATGAGCTTTCTGACTGTGAATCAGACAAACACACTACATCAGGTCAACATCAGTAATATAAAACACATATATTTTTTAAATGTATATATAAATGTAAAATTATATATATATATATATATATATATATATATATATATATATATATATATATATATATATATATATATATAAACAGCACATTTAAACACAAGATTTGCATAACACTGCCCAAACGTACATGCAATGAAAGAATGCAGAACTATTATTCTTGCTGTAGTATTGTTGCTGCCGCCGGCAACCATGTCGTGGAGACGCCGTGTTTCGTTGTGAAAGTGAAAGTACTTTGTTTGGGTTTCCAAAAGAGGACACAACTAGAAATCATTGGTTAAGTTGTATTTACAACACTGTTCCAGAACAGTTCAACCCAAGGTCCCACTTTATATTAGGTGGCCTTAACTACTATGTACTTACATTTAAATTAATCATTTGGTACAGTGCACTTATTGAGTACATATATGTTCTTACATTGGACTTATATTGTTAATAATACCTTTATGTAATTAGATCTGTAAATAATTTCTGTAATTACACTTATAATTACACTGTTGACCCATCCCTTACACCTTAACCCACCCTTAAACCTACCCAGACCACCAAACCTGTACCTAACCTTACCCATATCCCACCTCAATAGCAGCAAAAGTGTTTTGCAATACAACATGAACACAATAAGTACAGTGTACTTATTTTTTGATATAAGTACATAGTAGTTAAGGCCACCTAATATAAAGTGTGACCCAACCCAAATATTAGAGTGTGTGCAGCGCATTTTATGGAGGACTATTTCCTGAACCTGGAAGAGTAGCCTACAATGCTGGCTTGGTGGGGCAATACCAACTTTGCAAGGACAGTCTGGCAATTCTGACTCACAGCCTGCAAGTACGTTTCTGCTACTGACTATTCAACCACGAGTTTTGAGCTGTGCAGAGTAGAGCTTGTTGTTTGTCGTTTCTCCGATCACAAATGCAGACATGGCAACGTAAAAAGACAGTATAAGTCATTATAATCAGTAAATATGTCCCCACTGGATGCAACAAATGCCTCGCTTATAATGGCTTTTATTGTTTTTGTGTCGTCGCGCCGGGGCACGGCATCACAATATGGTGAGGGGTGTAACATTTCCGTCTCACGCTTGAGGTATTCGGCCAATCACACTGGATAGCTGGCCAATCAGAGCACGTCTCCCTTCTCAGAACGATGATCTTTGTAAAAATTGACGCGTTTCAGAAAGGCGGGGCATAGAGGAGCAACAATAATGTACAATATTTGGAAAATAATGTGTTTTTTGAACCTTAAACCGCATAAACACATTGCATTACACCAAATACACAAAATAATGTTCTTTTTAGCAACGTCATATGACCCTTTAACATCAGTCAGTCAAGCATTAGAATATGATAATCAAGTAGGCCTTTTATTTAATGATAGAACTTTAGTAATTAGAATTACAACTTGGTAACCCTGTATGAATGCATATTAGTCATTTTAACTGAACTTAGGACTGGTGGTGGTGCTTTTCTGGTCATTCAGTGTTTCTGTAAAAAAAAAAAAAAAAAAAAAAAAAAAAAAAATGGAAAAACTAACTCGCCTGGAAACTTCCGTAAATTATGTAGATTTACAGAAAATTACTGTTGTTTTTCAAATAAATTATTTCATGTACTCACTCCCAACACTTTATTAAGCTTTAAGATACATCTCAAATGACAAGGGGTTAACTTATAAACTTATAATCATGTTTATATTAATTAGCCTGTGAACTCCTGGGTATGCGGAGCATTTGCAGCTTATATGAACGGAATGCCACTGGAATCAAGTACTGTATATAAACACAATATTTCAAGTAGGGATGCACGATATTATCATACTGTTATCTGAAATATAATACTGGTAAAATGTACCAACAATGACATTTAAAAATATACACTTTTTGATATACCATAAAAATAACAGGTAGCCCATGTGAATTATATAATGTTTAGGCTATCCATCTATAGTAGGCTACCAAAATTTTATTAACAGTAGAAGTGAAATCTTATTGTAGTCTTCAAATCAGGGTTCTGTCTTTAAAATCACTTACAGAGGAAGTTTGGTCCCATCAGGCTAACATGACAGTCACGACTATAAGCTTTTCTTTTTCTTTTGTTTTCACTCGCGATCTTTACAACACACATCACATTACATATTTCATGGCACACTCGTTTTCATGGCGCCACCTATTGTTGTGGGTGTATTATTGACATGTCAAAGTCTAGACCCTGAATATAAGAGGACCGCGTTTTTTCAGATGCATTTCCAATAAAAAAAAAAATAAATTGTCTTATATTCGGGTTAATACGGTAAGATATAAAAATACTATTGATAGATGACAACAATTACTATATTATTTAATATTATTTTATTTATTATTATCAAAATATTTTTTTAAATTCCTATGCTTTAAAACGCCACTGCAATATTGGCTGAAGAAAGGTTCAAATCGATTGCTCTCAACAACAGGCCACTCTGTTTCAATTTTTTTAGGCTCCATTTAACTATTTTTAACACAAGAGCGGGTTTTGTATAATATATCGCCTCCATAAAATATGACTCATTGGGTAAATGACTCTAAACTACGTTAATTAAGAGCGACTAGTCATTCAGACAACCCACTGACTAGTCGATTCTGAATACACACATCCCGAACACACTGAATACACACACCTACATGCTGCACATGATTTCACGATGCAATGTGATGATAAATTGCCATTTAAAACCCAACGAGTGAGTCAAATCTGTTTGTGTATGAATGTTTTTGCGATTGTACTGTATGTGCCTGTGATACAACATAATCCTTTTACTTCTGAATTCTGTCGCCGGCAAAAATCCCTCCCCTGCGCACTGAATTTTACAGAGGTTCCCATCTCAAGTGTTTGAGAAAACCGCAGCCAACATGTTGGCACCAAGGAACCATCTCTCCTTGATCAGATGAGATATTCAGGTCGGTTTTGGTGCCAATCGGGGCCAACGTCTCGCAAGTCTAAAAATATAGGCTCAGTCTTCAATCTGTCTTGTTCTGTTGCAAAATATAGCGTTTTTAGGCAACTGCTCATTGAGAAACAATATATTTCTGTCTTCCCTTCTGAGTGTGACAGAGCAGCGCCACTGGCGTCTTTCCCGAAAACAGCTGTCGGCCTTAAACACCACATGTCACTGGCAAAGACTTTACACCCCCATTGCAATCTCAAAGCCGTATTTTTATGCTGATAAGACACTCGGAACAAGATAAATCAACTCAATGGCTCTGAAACAACCCCTGGGCAGCCTCGAATTTCCTGACTTCTTGAAGTTTCATTTCATCACTTTTGAAGAAGAAGAATATGTTAAAGATTCCAACCAATCATTAAACTACAATGACAAATTCTGCGTTTTCAATCAAAAACGACGCAGAAACAGATTCATGGCCAGAGACATTTGATCACCTTTCAGATTAAATGAGAAATGCTGCATGACCTAGAGAAAATCGGCTCTAATGAAAAAGCCACATAGAAGATAGAAGTGCATACTGCATTTTACACTAATGAGTCCTTTTCTGCCAGACTTTAATGTGGATTTTATTTTTGTGCCATAGATTAAATGGATGTGAACTAATGATAAAATGTAGCATCACTCATTTGTCAATGGATATAACAGCACTGCCCTTCCTTTAATATCACTGAGCACCTTCTGTGTGTAAGCTTACATTCTACTAAATGCAAAGTGCTTTGCACAGAAGGTTAATCTAAGTGAATAGTGAAAACACTAAGCGCTACATTTTGCAAACAAATCTTTCAAAAACAGATTTCTGGAGTCATACTGTAAGTATTCATAACAGTTAATAAATAAATAAATACTATGAATGATAACAGTCCATAACATAAATAAAATAAAATAAAAATAAAAATAGACTAAAATGTACATTTTGCAAAAAAAATCTTTCAAAAACACATTGCTGTTTTTTTTTTTTTTTCTTTTCTGGACTGGGTTACTTTCCAGCTAGTAAAAGTAGCCTGACCAACCACAGTACTTTTTGTTTGTTTGTTTGTTTGTTTGTTTGTTTTATGTGCTGTTTAAAAGTGGGTTTATCTTAAATAAATAAATAAATAAATAAATAAATAAATGCCAAAACAAACAAACAACCAAAAATAAATAAATATAAAAAGTAATAAAATAAAATAACATTAAACGAGATAAAAAATAGAATGAAAATAAAAATAGATTAAAGTCATTCAAAAAGCGGCACAGCACTGATCTGTGATTAGCTGTATATAATAAAATAATAATAATACTAATACAATCAGAATTATTTTTCTTTATATAAGTAATAAGTACAGATTATTTCACAGAGAGTTCAGAAAACAAAGCAAAATATAGAGTTCTGCTGGAGAGTATCATGTGTAATATCTTTCAAAGATTTAATTCCGCTATCCTTATTGTGATTTTCAGGTGTACTGGTGCACCATCTCACTCTGAAAAAAATGAGTAAAACTAGCCAGTCACATTAATATACACAAAGATGGTCAGTGAACGGACTGAAGCTGAGACAGTTTCCCAAATGGACAACAGCCAAACAAACCCAAATCAACCCAAATTGGTCAAATTAACCCGTATGATCCATCGGGAGGAACAGACTGTCTAAAGTGTTCCTAGAAAGCAATCCACGCTCAGCATTATTTAACAGGAACCTGTTCCATCTCCAAAAACAGCCATGAGCACAAATAAGGACCTCCAGACCAATGTTAGCGCAGCTCGAGGCCAGACAGGGAGCGCTCTCACGCTGCTGCTAACCTTGCCCACTACACTTAAGCACAGCGCAGCTGTATTAAGAGAGAAGGCCACACTCTTCACGCTGCTGCTGGTGTGTGCTGACCCATGAAGGATCTGCGCTTCTTTAAAGGGATGTAGCAGCAGGAAACAGAGCTAAAAACGCCAGGGAACCCAAGTTCTCTGTCAACCAGATCTTAGATCTAAAGTGCGCCGATGTGCTAATTTGGTCAACAAGGTGAAACGTGTGAGTGAATAAATCAGCCAACCATCAAAGTCAAGAGAACCGGACCATTTTTAGCTAATTAACAAAGAGAAGGGAATTCATTAAGCTGGGAAACAGATAACCACCAAAGTCATACACTGCTGTTCAAGGTTTGGGGTCAGTAACATTTTTTTAAAACACTTTTATTAAGCAAGGATTCATTAAATCAATGACAATTATAATGCTAAGAAAAGATTTCTATTCAAGTAAATGCTGTTTTTTTAAACTTTCAATTCATCAAAGAATCCTGAAAAAAAAAATGTATCACCGTTTCCCAAAAATGCAGCACTTAAATTTTCAACACTTCTTGAGCAGCAAATCAGCATATTAGAATGATTTCTGAAGGATTGTGTGACACTGAAGACTGGAGTAATGATAATGAAAATTCAGCTTTGCATCACTGGAATAAATAACAATTTAATATATATTTAGACAGAAAATAGTTATTTTAAATTACAATAATATTTCACAATATACTGTTTTGCTATATTTTTGATCAAATAAACACAGACATGGTGAGCAAAACACACATTTAAAAAAAATAAATAAATAAAAAATAAAATCTTACTGACCCCAAATTGAACGGGAGTGTATGTCACTATTCATTCCGCAGCAATGCATAACAAAACTGCAGCTAATGAGTGAGAAAATAAGCCTTTAGTACCAGTTTAAATCTCTCTAAAGCACACTGAAAAAATTATGCTAGAACAAATCTGTTTCCTACCATTTAACATGCTGTTTCTACTCGATTTTATGCCAATGCAATTAAATTCAAAACGATCGGAAAAGTGCAATAAACTCTTAGTTCACCGAGTTATAGCTTTGCCAGCTCTTTGATTTACTTCAAAATTTAAAGCAACAATTAAACTTATACTTTCAATGTTACTGAGATTTCTTTTATTATTATTATTATTATTATTTATTTATTTTTTTTAGAGTGTGCAGTACCACATTTTAGGCTCTGACTTCAAGGAAAAAATGACTGAACTATACAAAGTCTTCATTTCATTTACTGAACTATAGGAAGTAATATGTATGAACAAACAAATAAATATAAATACTTAAACAAGGACCTGAAGTATCAATGCACTATTGCAACAGGATAAAAATCAAATCAAATATATCAATATATAACGGTATCAGAAAAAACATGCTTACAAAAACAGCTTAAATCTGTCTTAGGAGGCTTGCTGGTCTTAGCTAGGTTGGTCTAACCTGATGGTTTATAGCAGTTTTGTTGGGTTGGTCAGTCTGAAAGACCGGCTAGATCAACGTAAACCAGCTTAAACCAACAAATCATCTTAAGTTGCTGTTGTTTTTCAACAGGGAAGACTATAAAAATAAACATTTGCTATTACTGACATGAATAAGACTTAATTCGCAGAGAAATAAACCATTTGGGTTGCATTATTATGTAAGCGGAGCCTTTCACATGGCACATTAGTCTACTTTAGTTTTCACGACAAGAGAGCCAAACCTGCTTCAATGACACTGCTTTAACTGTGCTTTAAGCAGTTACATTTCAAAAATGCATGCAAGTCTAATGTAATTGGCTCTTTTGCATCTTAAGAGACAATTGCAAGTTGCATCGATGTGGAAAGTAAATTGCACTCATTTTATAGAGCTCATAAAAAAAATCAAATGAGCTTAGAAAGCCAATCTAAACCTAGATTAAAAGCTTCATTAAATGTGAAAATTGCTCAGGGAATACACAACATCTGTTTCTGGACTGACAGTCTCGTCCAAGGTTATCTTGTACAAACAACGATTTACAGCCTTGAAAACAGTCAAGAATTCACAGCAGGAGACTCTCAGGAACCGGCGTAAATGTTTGCGAGGAATAGGTCTGCTTATGTGACAGTTGTTTCAGGACTGAATCCACGACCTTGGAGATGCTTTTACACTGCCGGCTGTTACTCGGCAGGTTTTAACAACGTCTAGCTGACACATCTGTGGTCAGTTTCCTTGAAAAAAGTACATCAAGACATCCTTCGTTAGTCGCAAATGCACAAGCTAAGGGAACCGCTTACCTTTCGGATGACTCGGGTCCGTGAACTCGTACTTCCCCATTCCAACCGTACGGAGCATCTGAAGCCCGTTCTGACTTTCCTGATTGGCCGAGGCCGGCTGAGTCGTCGCCTGGCCGTTCGTTAGCGGCAGCGCGGCGGAAGGCAAAGCGGGCGGCTGTATGAGCGGGTGCGTCATGTGACCGTTCCCCACCACGCTCTGAGGGGCGGGGTGAACTACCTGGCCGGCCGTCGTCAGGGGCGACGGGGTGATTGGCTGCTGGGTGGTGGCGTAGGGCGACTGGTTCTGTAGGTTGAGGACCAGGCTGCCGGGCGGTTGGGAGGAGATGGGAGGAAGCTGGAAGTGGGCAGTCATGAGCGGATGGTGCGGTGGGACGGGGGTCTGGATGGACGGGGTCACACCGATGACAGGAGACTGGACGGACACTCCTTGGCTGTAGGCGGGCGGCTGAGGCATCCCGTACGAATGGGCCAGTAGGCTGGGCTGACTGGCCGCCACCACTGGAGGCACCCATGGGGGCCCTGCGAACACAAAACACAGAGTCAAGGACAACCAACATCACATTCAGCCATACACTTCATCAGGGGAAACTGTGAAACTCAATTATTGTTTTATGGCATCTATGCACCTTGGGTAAGAAGGTGTTTGTTAAATAGAAGAAACTTTTGGATGTTATTTGGAGGAGCTTCATTTGAATTGCTGTTGATATTACCTCTAGTAATGAGACAATTTTCAAGTGAAATAGGATATTCCATAAGAAACAAATAACCATTCCCAAAAACACCAGAAAAATATACACCAACATTCAAAAGTTTTGGGTCACTTTTTAAAAAATAAATGAAGTCTTTAATTTAGCAAGGACACATTAAATTGATCAAAAGTGTCAGTGAAGATACAGTATTCATAATGTTACAAAATATCTCTTTCAAATAAAACTTTTTTTGAACAGTTTCACAACAAAATAAGCAACGCAACTGCATTGATAATAATAAGAAATGTTTCTTGAGCAGCAATTCAGCATGTTAAAATGATTTCTGTAGGACAATTTGACCATGAATACTGGAATAATGATGATTTCATCACAGGAATAAATTACATTTTAAATAGTGCTGTCAAACTATTAATCACAATTAATCACATTGTTTTATATAATATATATGTGTGTGTACTGTGTATATTTATTATGCATATATAAATACAAACACATGCATGTATATATTTAAGAAAAAATATGTTATGTTTTTACATTAAATATATTTATATATATTATAAATTATATGAATATGAATATATACATGTAAATATTTTCAAAATATATACTTTATGTGTGTGTATTTATATATAATAAATATACACAGTACACACACATAGTTTGTAAACAAAAACATTAGGCCTAATGGTTTGACAGTTAATACTGTATTACAATATTGCTGTTTTTTCAGTATTTGTGATCAAATAAATGCAGCCTTGGTGAGCATGAAAAATTCATAACCCTAGCTTTTGAACAGCAGTGTATTAATAAAGTAAATAGGGTCAAATTTGATATATTGTTGATGTTCATCCATTACCAATATCCATGTTTTTGAATAATTGAGTAGTGAACCAAGGTTTGATATTTACTATTGCTATTCAGAAGTACAGTAGAAGCTATTAGCAGACATTGACACTTAAACAGCATCAACAAATTTAGTCGTTAATAATTTTTCTCCATTTTTTAAAGAAGAGAGTACAGTTGAAGTACACTAACCAATAGGTAGTCTCATAATGTGACGTAAATTCTTCAGAGACGCATGGAGGTCTGACTCTTCTCAAATTTTCTCATTTTCCAACAGTGACCTAGTGGTGTCGATGTTTGAGTCAACACAGAACTAGGGTTTGGTTCTGGATGTGGGATTTACACATAACAACTCCATTTTCCACTGTGACAAGGGCATCCACTGGAAAATATTTATTTCTTTATGCATTATTCATCTTTTGAGGGTAACATCAGAGTCATTCGCCAATGCAGTAATGCACCAAGGTTACAATACATGAGTGTACGCAAGAAGCAAAAACTTCCTCTTACTGTTTATATTCATCTCCAGACTATCACTATAATTTCAAAGACAGACAGAGTTATGATAGCAGATCCTACGGGTGCTTACACGCTAGAGAAACCTCCTCTGGTGGAGCGTTTGATTTATATGAAAGTGTAAAATCCGTTTCGGGGATGTGGAAAGAAACTGGTCAGTCTGAAATCAAGTGGGAATACAGCCAATTGGATTTCTGAAAACCTGCACCTGTTTGAAATTCTCATTGGTCAAAGGATGTTTACCGCAAACCCTTGTGTCGTTCCTTTATATCCTTGTCACGAAATCCATGGATTTTGTATGTCTCGCTATATGTTAATTTTCGAGAACTCAAATGCGTAAGCACCCTAATGCTGGACTAGAAATTTAATCGGGGAACATAGAAGGTCCACCCATTGACCATTGGTTGAAAGATTTGGCACATTATATTGTATTGGAAAGAATAACCTACTGTATAAAGGGCAAACTAAAGGACTACCATAAAATTTAGGATTTGTTTACACAGTTTCTGGAAAATAACCAAATATCGGCACAGGCAACAAATACCTCTCACTATACTGACTGATATGTGTATACATGCACGTTTGTATGTGAAAATATGTGGATATGTCTGTCCTGGCCTTTGTATAACAACTTCCTTACCTGTATAACGCTTTGGAGGGTGGGGGTTAGGGAGTTAAGATATAAATAACAAACACATACATAAATAAAATTGAAGTTGTATATAAAGATTATTGGGGTGTGTTTTACTAAAAATATTCAGGCTCTCATACTTCAAAATTTCACATTGATTTCAACGTTTCTTTGTAATTATTTGTGAAATTTACTAAGAATTTCTAAGTGAAAACTGTTTCTAAGAAACTCCTACACCATTCTTTTCAATGCATTTACCTAAAATGATTAAAAGATGATGAAAAGTGATGTCCAATTTTGGATGATGCAGCCCTCTTCCAACCTGCCAAACCTCTTTACTCACCCATATTTAAGTATGACAGAGAAAGTTTATTTAGGCCGGGAGTTAAAAATGACACTGTGAATGCCAAGTGTCCTTCCAAAACTGATTTTCTTCTGCAAAACAGAAGATATTCAGAAGAAGAAACTCAGACCCCACACTGTAAAAAAATGCTGGGTTAAATACATCCCAGCGCTGGGTAAAATATGGATGAACCCAGCGACTGGGTTACTGCCCAGAACTGTTGGTTGAAAACAACCCAGCATGTGTTCTGTCCAATATTTACCAGCACTGGGTTGTATTTAACCCGGCATTTTTTAGAGTGCGCTGGATGGTCAACTTTCATTGTATGGTCAAAAAACACTGACAAATTCTTCAAAATATCTTCTTTTGTGTGTATGTATGGGTTTGGAATGACAACATGATGAGTAAATGATGACACAGTTTTGATTTTTAAAAATCCCTTTAAGTCAAAGATTTAGTCTTTTGAGCATGAGGTCACAGGATCAAAACCAGATTTCCAAACAGTTTACACACATTGCAAGATGGCAGATTTATCTCATGAATATGTGCTTTGTGGCCCCTTGCCCTTCCTCCTCTGCTGCAAAAATAGCTCCTCAACAATGATGGTCCATAACACAAAATACATCAGGCGGGGAAAAGATTAAAAAACATTAATCATGACATTGGCCTTCACCGCACTATAGTCTGAAGAGACGGAAATACACTAGCGGGAACAGATTCACCGCAGCCTGAATGAGGTGCGTGCATAATTCAGAACAAACTAAAGGATAGCTGCACTCAATTTCAACCGCCACGGACACGCTAACAAAAGAAAGTCCAATATTTCCTAGTCTATTAGACACAAAAGTGCTATTAACCAAAAACGTAATTCCCAGAGCATTTAAGCGTTTTCTGCAGATTTGTGCACTGCAATCAAGTCTTTTGACGAAAAATCTATCATTAGATTATTAAAGAAATAAATAAATAAGAATGAAACTCAATTATAGCCCTGGCTTCAGCGCTGAAAAGCTAATGAAATTAGCAGTATGGATCCTAGCGTTGATTGCTCATATAATTACAATGCGCACAGGGATAAAATAGTTGTTTCATAAGAGCGCTTTGTCCTTTCGGAAAGGTCTAGATCTCTTTTTTTTTTTCTCAAGTTAAATCAACCGCTAATTATTACAAGGGTCTTTTTTTTTGATGAATTTAAATTAAAGTGCAAATTGACGTCATGCCAGAGCCGAGTCTTTGTGAAAGTTTGAGAAAAGTTTTTTCCCGAAATGACTTCTTCACCGCGCACTGCTAACCGTCATGATTAATTAATGCCTGCAGAGTCGTTATGTAGCTTTTTTGTCTCTGAGCTAATGGGACGCAGATCTGGGTTCCAGATATGTCATATTACACCGAGCGCTGTGGAACGAGAGGAAGTTGAGTGACATCTCACTTTGTGTTTCGGGGAAGGTGCCGGAAGCGGGACCCTGTAGAGCGCAACACAATGCTAACGCTCCCTCCCTCTGTGAAACTTTGGTTCCTGCTTAAATGCCTCAGCGGGGGGCCCCTGTGGAGGCCCCGGGGGGCTTGAGAGAAGCCCGTAGAAAACACACGCAACTGTCCTCTTCGGCAGCGATGTCCAATTTCCCACGTATAATCACTCAGGAGAGGTTAAGGCCAGCAGTCCATCTTTATTATCAGAGCATTCAGATTTGATGCGAGGAAACATCCGTGTAACGTGCATTACTTTGGTCTGCCCCTCATTACTGCCTCGATTTCATGTGTTTGATGCTGCGGCATGATAAATTTCAAGGCAATATCTAAAGTCAACACAAATGACCTCATGCCAGCTCATTTGAGCAGGGAAATGTCATAACTAGGTTCCTGTCAATATGGTCATTTCATGAATCTGAGACCAGTTCTAGTTCTGAATGCTGATTGGTTAAGAGCACATTCCCTTCTGTCTGAAGACACACCTACCACAAGCAACTGAACAATCCGCAACCAAAAACTAAGACGTGAATGTGATGCGCCTTACTTGTAAGTCATTTTGGATAATGAATACGTGTATAAAATACTCAATTTAAATATAAAATAAACATATAAATATAAGATACACAATTTATTAATAATAAAATAATACAATAAAATAATTCTGTCGTCGCTCGGCTAATGTCCATCCTGTGCACTGATGAGCGCTCTCTCCTCCGCATCATGAGTAGACACGCCCCTTACTGCTTATTAGCTACAAGTTTGTTTTGGTTCTTGGCCCGACTCAGTTTTCTAAAGCATTTTTGAAAAAATAGATAGCCCACCTTTAAAGTGAGATGTTGATAATTTGTTTTGAAACCCTGTTTATGAATTCATTTATACAAATAGCCGCAGTTTTCATCCAAAGTGACTTTCAAATGAGGAATACAACAACATGAGCAACTCATCCGAGGCAAACCTACTGTTTCCTGTCTGTTGTCCTGATCTGTATGAAGAAACAGATGCAGACAGGTGCTGACGTACCTGTGGTATCGCTCTCTCTGTGCTGCTTGGTGGGAGGCTCGTCGGTCTCCCACGGGGTGGACTGGTTGATGGGGGTCTGGCCCCATCTCACTCCAGGAGCCAACAGGAGACTCGGAGTCTGCGTCTCACCGGGAGAAAGACCCGCCGCCTGAGAAGACACAATACATACGACTGAGATCAGAATATATGACTCAAACATCTGTGGGGCTTTTCACTAACCAAACGAACAGACCATGTGAATCAAAAAGACCAATACTCTAGTGAGAAACCACCTTAAAACACAACAAATCAAAGAGAAAATACTAAATAAATTAGGAAAAGCCGAGCCAATTACTTGGCTTCATAAACCCTGGATTTAATGGGTCATTTTATGTTGTTAGAAATTCAATTTTACTTCATACCAATTCCAGATTCTGATTACGTTCTATTCACGATATAAGAAAAAACCTAATATTCTACCCTAATATAAATTTGAATAACTGTAATTAAAATATGTAAATGACACTTGTGTGTGTCTTTTTCAGGTTTCTGCTTTTACGTTTGGTTTTTGCGATTTCCTCTGCATTTTCTGCATGGCTGAAATTATGAGGCTCTAATTACACATTGTGAAGGAGTCTGGCTCTTATAATCAGTATTTTTCAAGTTCTTGGAAGTACTCATGTCAGACTAGGATTGGTGATAAATTATTTAGCATAAGAGCAAGAAAAGTGTCGTGGAGACAGTTACTAAATGCCTTCATTAAAATTCCTCCATTTACACTGTACCATAAAATGAGATTTAAACCCAGGCCAAAAATATTAGAAAGATTAAATGGCTTCATCAAACAGCGTAATTGCAGAGTGTTTTTATATTTGGATCAACCTCAGGAGGTCTAATTAAATATTTCATAAGTCAGTTTATTTAGCATTTATTTTATATGAGATCTGAAATTTTTTGCAACCCCGATAAAAATATTTAAGACATGTCTAAATACAGTTTAAAACATTTGTCTCATTTTGTTATTTCCATAAAAATAACATTTAAAAATAAAATAAAATAATAAATAAAATGGATGTACATTTATTTCAAATTAAGCATTCAAATTAAGTCATTTTATAGCAATTCACAATTCATCTTAAACAGCTTATTTATAAAATAAAATAATAAAATAAAATACAATAAATGAAAATAAGATAAAACTCCAAATTAAGCTGTCATTTTCTAGCAATTCACAATTAATCTTAAACAGCCAACTCATAAAATAAAACCATCAGAATAATAAATAAAATAAAATAATAAAATATAGAAAAAAATACAAAACAATAAAAAATAATTAAAGTGATGCAAATTTACTCCAAATTAAGCTGTCATTTTCTAGCAATTCACAATTAACCTTAAACAGCCAACTCATAAAATAAAACCATCAGAATAATAAATAAAATAATAAAATATAGAAAAACAGAAAAAAATACAAAACAATAAAAAATAATTAGTGATGCAAATTTACTCCAAATTAAGCTGTCATTTTTTAGCAATTAACAATTAACTTCAAACAGCCAATTATTAAAATAAAATAAATATTTAATCAAATTAAATAATACAATTCAAAATTAAATATAAAATACAATAAAATAATAAAATACCAGGGTTCTACATTTACTCCAAATTAAGCGGTCATTTTCTAGCAATTCACAACTAACTTTAAACAAGCAAAAAATAAAATAAAATAAATAAAACCAGGGTTGCACATTTACTCCAAATGCATTTATAGTGCACAATGAAAAACAAGGAATTTGTGCACTGAGGCACAAAAGCATACAGTATTCATAAAAAGCGCCAGCTAAAAAAGATGGAACGATTGCTGATTACTCGGCATGAAGGAGAGGGAGAACGAAGCCGCTCAAAAAAGCCTGTAAAATAAACAAGAAATAAGGCACGACATTCCGACTCAAGTTAAGATTAATAGCAGAGGAAGTTTAGAGTCTTTGCTTCACTTGCTTTTCTTTGCTCAACTTTTATTGAGTTGAGATGTGGTGTCAAACAGGCAGGCGGAGTGATCCGGCCCAATGTATGAGGCGAGTTCCAGAGAGACGAGTTAACCCTGCATCGCTCCCAAAACCCCTGAGTTAATGGAAAAGACCCCGTCATCAACCCTCTGCTCCGGCCGCCGAGTTTTCCTCTCTTCCATTATCCTCCCTGACCTGCGCTTTACTTCATCAATTTACCCATCATGCATCTCTGTCACCTCGGCCCAAAGCCAATTTGTTGTGGGGTTACGCTGCACGTTGACATCATCAACAAACGAAACATCTCATCATGACTGGTGCGTGCTCATGCAAAGGGCCGACCTCTAGACGGTAAGTGCTGCAAACCCAGGGAACGTGTGCTTTCCGCTTAAGTGCTGCTGCAAAAACCTTTCCAGCTTGATCAATACATTTCAAAACCGTACTAATTCTTGAGTTCTGGGACATGACAAGCCACAGAACTGGAAAAACAACATTTATCACATTTCTAGGGTTATTATAGTAATAATACAGTTGTGCTCATAAGATTACATACCACTTTCAGAACATGCAAATATGTTAATAATTTTAACTAAATAAGAGGAATCATGAAAATTGCATGTTATTTTTATTTAGTACACCCCGAATTTCACATAACAGATGTTTATATACTCCACAAGACAAAATAATAACTGAATTCATAAAAAATGGCCCCGTTCAAAAGTTTACATACCCTTGAATCTTAATAATCTGTGTAATTTCCTGGATGAACCACGACAGTTTTTCTGTGTTGTGATAGTTGTTCATGAGTCCCTTGTTGGCCCTGAGCAGTTCAACTGCCTGCTGTTCTTCAGAAAAATCCTCCAGCTCCTGACCATTCTTTGGTTTTTCCAGAATCTTTGCATCTGCATATTTGAAACATTTCCAACAGTGACTGTATGATTTTGAGATCCATCTTTTCAAACTGAGGGCAATTGAGGGACTCGTACACAGCTATTACAAAAGGTGGAAACATTTACTGATGCACAAGAAGGCAACACAATGCATTAAGAGCCAGAGGGTGTAAACTTTTGAACAAGATGATGATGTGTAAATTTTTCTTATTTTGTTTAAAGATCATATTTTTTCATTTGGTATCGCACTTAAGAAACTACATAAATACTTAAATGTTTCCCAGAAGACAAAATAAGTACAATTTACCCTGATCATCCAATTCAAAAAGTTTACACCCCCCAGCTCTTAATGTATTGTATTGCCTTCTTGAGCATCAGTAAATGTTTTCACCTTATATAATAGCTATGTATGAGTCTCCCAATTGTCCTCCATGTGAAAAGATTAATCTCAAAATCATACAGTCACTGTTGGAAAGCGTTCAAATATGCAGAAAATGTTGGAAAACCAAAGAATGTGCAGGAACTGGGGAATTTTCTGAAGAACAGCAGGCAGTTGAACTGCTCAGGACCAACTATCACTAAACAGAAAGACAGTTGTGGATCATCCAGGAAACAACACACAGTATTAAGATTCAAGGGTATGTAAACTTTTGAATGGGGTCATTTTTATAAATTCAGGTATTATTTTGTCTTGTGGAGAATATATCTGTTATTTGAAACAGCTTAATAGCTTATTTAGGACAGTATTAAATAAACAGTAACATGCCATTTTAATGATCCTTCTTATTTTGTTAAAATTAATAACATTTTGCATATTCTGCAAGGGGCATGTAAATTTATGAGCACAACTGTAAGTAGTTGCCATTTTAATTTACTTTAACTCGATGTATTATAATAACTAAACCTTAACCTAAAATAATAAATAATAAAATCTATACAGACGTATTTAAACAAATGAAAACCATTAAAAATTGCAAATGATACACAACAAAATGACTAAAACTTTAAATAAAATTAAAAATGAAACTTGAAATTGTATAAAAATACTGTAACTGGTTATTTTAATTCAAAATATTACTAAAAACGATAATAGTATATTCATGATACTTAAAAAAAAAAAAAAAAAAACAGTGGAAGGAACTGTTTTGATGAACGTTAAAATATTTCAATTTCATTTGAGCTCCCAAGGTTAAAAAAAAATAACATAAAAAAAATAAATAAAAAATTTCATCAGTTTGTATGAAATCGATATCATGTTTGATGTAAACAAATATATAAGAATGCATAATTACTTAGACGAATGAATGAATGAATAAAGTAATGAATAAATAAATAAATAAATAATAGTTCAATAATAAATAGTTTACCAGTTACCACTGTTGAAATGAAAAAAAAAAAAAAAAAATCCAATTAATAAAATAAAATAAAATAAAATTTCACATATCTGTGAAATTTCTTATCCGGAAAGCAAGATGACACCATACAGTAAGGCATAGCTATCATATCTTTCAAACCACAAAATTAAACCTAATTAACTGAAGCAGCACTTAGAGACACACTAACCCTAAACAATACCCAAACAAAGTCTACTTTCCTCCAAAAAATCCCAGTGGAGAGATCCAGGGAGATAAAAAAGAACCTATTAGACTCTCTGTCCCTCCAGACTTTCGAAGCCCACCTACCTCAACTTTGTCCTAGTTCACAAAACCTGACAAACTTCGTATGAACATAAAGGCCAGAGACTAAACAAAGCTATTGTTGTCTCAGGATTGATTTATGCCTTACGTTGACCGACAGTTACCTCGTTTCATGATCGCAACACGCTGCTCAACACGTTATAAAGCCTAATAATTCTTCGCCGCCTCTCGCTTTTTCCCATTTTTTGCCCTGTTCATCTCCCAAGTGTTTTCTAATCCTCGTAAAAACGCATCATTTATGACGTGGTATTTTCCGCTGTAATAATCCTATGCATTTCCTACGACCAGCTGTCATGAAATGTTAAATCTTCCTCACCCGGCTTGGCTTTTTATAAGCACGATTGTATCAAAACACAATATTGCATATCAAATTTTCCTGCAGTCCTGGTGAGAAACACATAAAATGCACATTTCAGACTTTTTTACGGGCATCTGCTGACATCAGTGGGGGCGGGTGATGACAGACACTGTAAAACGTGGTAGGACTCGAGCAGAGCCAAGCATTCGCTATTTTCTCGCATTTTAATTCATCTCTGGTTATACCAGGCCGCGCGTCCCTGGCGGGCCATTATCGCTGTGTGGCAGATGGCTTCCCTGACTCAACAGAAAACAGCCTGGGATAGTGTGTGTGTGTGTGTGTGTGTCCTGTGCAAAACCAAGCAGCCAAAAATAAATGAATAAATAAATAAATGCGCTCATGCTCTTCAGCACAAAGAAGTTTACCGTTTGTAGTCAGCTGCGGCCTGGGATTTTTCTGTAGCGAGCATCTAGTTACAGGGAGGACTGTCTTTCCAGTCCATGGGGAGTGAAGGACACAGTGAGCACACGACACGCTCATGATGCAAGACAAACAACACAGACCCAACTCACTAAACAGTTCAGTGCACGCTCTTTCTGCAGAAACCTCTTATTCACCAGTCACCTACAAATGCTTGGATAGTAATAATAAACACAGTAGGTATATATGTATAAATCAATTAATCAATCAATCAATTGCCTAATTTACCCCTAAATTACAAATACCTAATAAATTATTAACACAATAAAATAAAAAATTATAATAAATAAAAAATTTAGAATATTAAAAAAAAGAAAAAAAATTATATATTATATATAAAAATTATAAAAAAAAATTTATATATATATATATATATATATATATATATATATATATATATATATATATATATATATATATATATATATATATATATATATATATAAATTTTTTTTTTTTTTTTTTAATTAAATAAATTTTAGAGTTTAGGGATGGTTCAAATAATTTATAAAATAAAAAAATAAAATAACATTAAATTATAGTTTTTTAATACAATATACAAATGCTTATATAAAGTATCTTTCAGGCAGGACATCACTATTTCTTAAAAAAACACATTTATATTTATGTTTTTCTTTGTAAAATGTAAAAATGTATATTAAACTTAAGAACGAAGATTCAGGTTTATTTTTAAAATATTTAACTTATATAAATATAGTACTAATGCTCTCATAGTGAATGTATTCACTTTCAAATGAGGCTTTTCTTTTCTAAATAACTGCGAGAAGCATTTGCTTGGTTTATGATTTACATAAGTCTCTGCAGTTTTAATCAAATAACTGCTAGATTGAAATAAAATGGAAGATAATTTATGAAGGGTCAATCAATTCTTAATTAATGGAGGGTCAATTAATCCATAAATATTTTTTTAAATAAAATAAACCCCACCCATCTCATTCAAATAATTTACAAATACCCTTAAAATAAATACAAAAGATAAAAAAAATAAATACTTCAAATAAATTAAGGTAAAAATAAAATATCTAGCTAAAATTATTGACCCTTAAAATAAAACACAGTTTAGTTTTAATTCACAAAACAAAACTAAATAAAACTAAATGAAATAAAATATTTGAAATATCCAAGTTCTTTAAAGCCTGTCTGGGTTGGCAGTAGAAACCAAAGGGTACTGACTTTAGTGAGGGGTCAATTTATTCTTAGTGAAGTCAAATGCAAGCAAAGATGCTCTCAGACAAAAATGAACTCAATACAAATCATTTTTTATCAGGCTAATGGTGTCACATCACTCAAGAGTTTCCTCCATTAAATATATTCACTGCAGCACATTACAAAGACTAGAACTTCTACAATGTAATCTCTTAAATGTCATTTTTAATGCATGAGCAGGTCGCCCGACTGTATGGCACTTATAACGGGTCAATCACTCCTTGGCCATTTGAAGAATGTAATCACTATGATTTTCCTCATACAGGTGCACAAATGAGGTCCGGGGGACGCGTCGCACTCTGGCAGGAGTCAGATTGGCCAGAAACGATTCCAACAGGACCTTATCTGAGAGCGCCGCAGCCAAGCATGGAGCTGAGGTAAATATCACCATGGTTACCCGCTTCCCGTACCTCTCG